>OX421502.1:35861788-36461788 GCA_949126835.1 Anisus vortex | reverse complement strand
CTCTTTCAATATTTCAAGTGGCTTGAGTTTATTATTTCATAGTGAACAGGGATCCTAAACTGACACCAGAATACCTTCCGATTTGTTTAAATAATATGAATGCAGTTTTTTAAAACAAAATACAAAAGGCTTTATCTAAATAAGACAACTAATACAAAACTCCTGAGTTGATTTATAAACAAAACACTTTATTTTCTCAGCTCATTAGCCTTCTAGACGAATGTCTCTTTGGTCTGTGTTCTGAGAGCAGCACCATGTGCAAGAAGGTCCAGTTCTCAATAGAAGATGCTGGGTGCGCGGAGAAAATACACAGTCACCAAAACACTATTTTGAACAACACTTGCAATTTCTAACTGTGAAGGGGGAAAAAAAGAGCATATATGACTTTATGGCACATAAAATTGACGGATAAAGAAAGAAATGGACTGTGTAAAATAACAAACATACATCAATAAAATTATAAATGTGCATTATTTGGTGCAGCGTATTGCACTATTTTGTCATGTTCGTTCTTTTGTTCTATGTGAATGAGCATCAAATCTGTAGAATCAACCCCAAGAGTATTATGTTCTTAGCCACTGTGTATTATTTATCTATTACAAAAGTATTACAGCGGGAAGAATTATATTACACACCAAGACACAAAGAGATTTTTTTATTAAGCAAGACACATAGAGCATGTGAAAGTTAATAAAAGAACAAAGTTTAAAGAATTTCTCTGGACTATTTCATTTCATTATTTCACTCATATCATCTAAAGAGATCCAAAAAGATTAAATAAGATTATGAATGTGTCAGAATTTTAAAAAAAAATTATGTTATGAGAATCAATCCATAAAATTACTGCTATGTTTCAAAGTTTATTTGCAATGATCTCATGTATTATTGTGTGAAACAGTCATAACATGACTAATTCTATTTTTACTATTTCTATTTACTATTATTTAGATATCAGATGTCTTTAAATATCTATTTCAAAACCCAAGACAATTTATTCAAATGAAAATTATGTTTACAGTTTCCTTTGCAAAATGAATAGCAAAAATTCTATCCTCTTCGTTTCTTCGTTTTATATTTATTTCTTTACAAATCTCAAATCAATCTAAATATAACAGTTTGGTAGAATGAGGAATAATTGTATGAATTCTATTATAAAAATCTGTTATGGTGTAAACATGAAAATATGAATGGCTTACATGTCTTTAAATAGATGAAACTAACAAATTTCCAGGCAGGTATTTAACTATCTGTTCTCACATCATCCATATGGTTCTCTTTGAAATATTTCGTTGAAGACTACAAACAAGAGACAAATATATTATTATCTTAATATCAAATACAAATCAATATTAATTTTTATAAATTGAACACAAAAAGTTTTTATTTGAAGAAGGTTTTATAAATTAAATGTAACTGCTCATTTTTAAGTAATTCTTTAATTTAAAAAATTTAAAAACTTGATGTATAGTCAAGTCATTTGTAAATGACCAGTAATTAACCCTTACAGCCCTGTGCGCGTATTATTCCATCAAACTAATTCTTTTCCTCCGTCCTGAGCATGTATATTGTCCTCAAAATATAAAATCCCCGGAGTCCCAGGCACGTATATATTCCTCAAGGAAGGGTCTCTATATTTCAAGCAAAAAATAATAGTCACCATAGTCTCAGGCAGAATATTTATTTGATAGCTGAATAGTTGAATTTTATTTTGCTTTTTAAATTAAGAAAATCACTCAATTACTGACTTGTTTTTAAATTGAAAGTGCAGTTCTAATGGTTGATAGTTATTTACCTTCCACTACAATAGATCTATGTTTTGGTGAAAAGTTTTCTTATAAATTAATGTAACAAATAAATCCAATTATTTTAAGAATTTGATTATTCTAATTTGAGGTAAGTTATTATGTTTCAAGCAATTTACTCTCTGCATGTTATTATCATTTTTTACCAACAAAAAAGTTTAAAAAATAATTTCAGAACCCTATCAATGTTTCAGCCATTGTAATTCTAAAATAAAGTCTGGGCCGTGGGGAGTAATTAGTAAAATAATGGCCGGTACTGAAGGTATGCATAACAGGAAAGTAGGTCGGTACAGGAAGGGTTAAGCTTTAATTAGTCATTGCAATAAATTACCTCAAAAGTTGTTAGCATGTGGCCACACATTTCCTTCAAGTCATTTAAGGCTTGTTTCAAGACATCAACTGCTGGGACACCTGTTCAAGTAAAGAAGACATTAAAAAAAAATTAAAGCATTAAAGTTATACACTTTGCTCCACCCAATTCTGAAGCAGTACTGAAATAAACTTAAATAATGCACCCATCAAAACTGATGTCGTATGAAAAATTTTACAGAAAAAACAACAACAATAATTAACCAGCGTGTATACAAACAGATATTTATTTTGTGGTTGCATAAAGCAAGAAAATTTTTTTATTGAGATTTGTTCAAAATGTATTGCTGTAAACTGAAAACCCCAAAATAATGCCTAGAATATTGTTAATGTAATGAAAGTAAGAGCAGAGAGGAAATATATAGTGTGATGTTTAGTATTTTGGCAAGCTAAATGTTAACTTCTACTTTGATAAGGTCTTTTGGGCACTTTTAGTCAACTTTAAAAAAATATATATTTAACATTTCCAATGTTAAAGCTTTGCTTTATTGAATGTGTTTCTTCATTCTTGTCATATCTACACTATCAATTGATTGAGCCAAAAATAAGATTGGTACTTGTTGGACATAGTGAAGTTTCAAATAGAAACGTTAAAAAAGAGAATTTATTAAATACAAAGTTGTCTGTCACAACTACCCTTTCCTTGTGGAAATATGGATCTTGGAGTTTTAAATGGTGTCAAAAGGATACTAAATGGTGCTTTTATTCTTCTTAAACTAATCCTTGAATAGATTGAACATTAGCTAAAAGATTCATTGCCACCTGCCCTTAAAACAAAGATTTTGGCAAATTTATCACATACCTGATGTTTGTATACGCAAGTTAATTTTACTTTCTGAAGGATGTGTGATGCTGTAGCCGACAAAAGTAACCTTTGGACTGGAAAAGAAAACATAAAAAAAAAAACACATGATAATTTGACAATAACTCTGTTTTAATTTTTTTTACTACTTTAGTATTTAATAAGTATAAAATGAAAAACAATTGTTTCCTTAAGGAATAAAAAAATGTATGAGCACAACATGTAAATGATTAGCCTTGAAAAAAAAAAAGATATAACTCTTTTCAAAATTTCAAAACTGGTAATCTGATTACTGTTTTTTAACATTGCTAACTAATAGGCTAAGGCTTATAATAATACATAATTTAGTTTTTTCCTCTTACTTTTTATTTAACATATATTTCAGGGCATTTCCCAAAGTGTGGTCTTCATCATGAAGTATAAATGTCTGTACTGTCTCATCATTTCCTAATTTGGTGTCCAACTGTAAAAAAATTGAAGACATACTAAAATAATATTATTTTTAAAAGCCTTTGCTTTTAAATGCGTTCAAATGAAGAGTAAATTATTGTGGACCATTTCGAAATCAAAGGGACATGATGGCAGACCGGCAGCATGTTCAGTTTGCGTACTGAAGGTTCTGGGTTCGAATCCTGTAGAGGGCTAGAATTTCTTCCCAGCTCTGATGGGTACCTGACATTAGTTGGGGTAAAGAAATGCAGCTGGGCATTGTGCTGGCCATACAATCCCCTAGTCTGCCTATATAAGTTCCATAATATAAGTAACAAAGTGATTATCCGCACGGTTTTGGTGGTGAGGATAACGCCGAGCAATATCCGCACAGTTCCTCTGCGCATCGATCCGCACGGTTTTGGTCATGAGGATAATGCAGAGCAATATCCGCACGGTTCCTCGGCGCATGCGCATAATGCCACATAATAGTTTATCTTTCACTATTTCTTTTATTACTATTTTTTATCCACTTTGAACAAGATTTCCTGGTACAGTGGTGAGAACTGCGTTCTAGCAAGCAGGGTGACGCAGGTTCTACCCCAGCATCATCCACCTTTTTTTTATTTTATTTATTTAATTTTAGTAAAACGAGATAACCATTTGTCATTGTCAGCCAGAGAATACAATAGCTGACTCCTAAATGATACTTTTTCTTGTATAATAAATAAATGGTATGATAGTGACAATACCTAGAGATGTAGCCTAGTGTTGTGCCAAATGTCAATTGTGCTTGAGTACAAATGGTTCTTTATATTATATTGTTTTAAGTAGGCTATATTGAAAGACGAAATTTATGTACCGTAATAAAGTCGAATCTCCATTTGTTTGGATCAATAAAGTAATCTTATAATTAATTCAAACAAAAAGGTTATTTAGCCTGACTAGTGACTGAGTTAAAGTTATAGCCTACTGATGTAGCTATTGTTAGGGTTTGGCCAAGACCACCGTAAGTATTTACGATGGTCTTGGTTAGGCCCGGTTAGGGCTAGGAATATGATCCTAAATAATAGCATATAGGCCTAAACCTAAAAGTTAATATAAGTCATAAGTATCGCCTAACCTCACAATTTTTTCGAAAATGTGGGTCTGTTGATAACGCTTGGCATTATAGATAGGCCAACTGTGAGGATAACGTTCAGCGTTTTTGTCACGACCGCACTGCCAAAACCGTGCAGATAATGCTTCCCTATTATAATCCTATAGGCCTAACTATAACTATAAGTAATGCTGTTACTAATTTATAACAGTAATAAATCTGATAAACTTTCGCAAACTTCTTAAGTAATAATATTAAAAGTATTATCTTTGAGTGATTAGTTCTTTTATATTAAATAAAATGATCGATGAAACTCACCACTTCCAAAATAGGCTTTTTAGATGTTTGGTCTTGGTTAGTCATAGTTTAAATTTTTGGCCTTTACTTGGCATAAATTAGATGTTTATGAAAATAAAAGTAGGCCTAATAGTGAATAGTGGATACAAGCCTCCAGTCTCCAGCAGTGAGTGCTGAATGATTGATGGAAGTATTGGTAGTCCAGTAGATCCGATTGTTGCTGCTGTCGGGATTACGTTGACGGTTGTTACTCCGATACTGAATGAAGCCTAGAGGATACAAAGACATAAGATAAGATAAGATTTCTTTATTGATCCAAACAAATGGAAATTTGTCTTGATTACAGATGTTTTGTCCTTCAGCATATTTTAAACAAAATAAAATAACTATTTGTAATTTGTATACAAGCACAGAAATATACTTATAAAATAGACAAGCGCACACACATTCACACAATTTATCATAAAAGAAAAAATATACAATATATAGACTGGTGATATCAAACTTTAGCTAGAGCAATTGGGATTATTTCGGCCATATTATAATTCTCTGTTTTACCTCAACTTTAATATATAATGTATGCTTGACAAAACCAAAGGTTTTCCACAATTACTTTTGTGCATGCTTTGTTTATATAAATTTACAACGAGATTAGCCTCCCCTGTTATAATAATTTGTTTCGGCTTTTTTCTATTATTACAATAACTATTTTTAAATCTTAATAGTCAGTTAATTAACTTTTAGAAAAAGTAGGCTTATACAGAAAATGCTATTTTAAATTGTATTGAATAGTTATTGCCAATGCTAGAACCCTGGACATCGGGGATGATATGAAAAGATAATCTCATTACGATATATAGGGTAGTGGTAGGCCTATGCCTAGGCTATATTATGCTTATATAGTGTGATTAAAACTGAACGAACCGGTATCGCCTACTCTAGGCCCTTTGTTAGTACCAGTAACTCTGAGTAACTAAAGTCAGTATGGATAGTATGGCATCATCTAGTTAAAAAACAACTACAAAGGAACTGTGTAGTTTGTAACAAAAGGCATAGTAAGCAACGTCACCAAATTAGCCTAACACCTAGGCCCAGTGCTTTTTTGTGACGGTACGCACCGGCAGTGGCGTAGCTAGAGAGTAGAGTAAACGTCACCCGGGGCGGTCTGTTCAAATGTCACCCCAGTGACCCCACACGACCCTAACGTGGTATTTCTAGACAAAGGTATCCTTCAGACAGCTCATCATACACGGCTGTGAGCTTCAGCTTGGTAACAGACAACTGTATTTCTTCGTCGTTGGTTGGCACAAATAATATGATCTGGCTGAACAGCAGAAAAAGTCATCAAAATGTCGTTCACTGCCTTTCCTCTCGTATCTAACTCCGTATGAAAACGGTCCAGACACTCTAACATTGCTCTCTAGGTCTCCTGCTGCAATGACAATCCAGCATCTCTTGCCCCCTCTCCTGGTAATCTTCTCTTTCTCATGATTCTCTTCTATGTAGGGATATCAAGTTCTTCACATTTCGTAAGTGCCCGCTGGACGGCATTGTCAACAACCTTCGTACGCTGCTCTTCCAAAACGACATTGAAAGCCCTTAGTTTGGTTGCAACCATGTCCACAGTAATACCTGGTGTTTGCATGTACTTCTGTGCTAAGTCGACTTCTTGTAAAACGTCACCCCAGAAAAACAAGAACGAAATGAAAGAAAAGCCGCAGATAGTTGGCAACAGATTGTGCGCAGCGCTACTTGTCTCGACGCTTTCTTCGACATCACACAGAGCTTCAATGGCTTCCACAAACTGGTTAAACTTCTGTATCAATGGCTTCACTGCATCAGCATGTGCACGTGCGCTCCAGCGAGTTGTGGACAGTCTCTTCACTGTTAGACCTGTGTATTTCACTAGTGGGCTACATCCCAGCGATGGGTCGACGGGGCAAAAAAAGTGTACAGCGCCTCAAGATTTCCAAAAAACGTTACACAAGACGGATTGTTAGCAAACGAATGTTTGCCACAAAGGTTCAAAGAATGATTGGAACAAGGTACAAAAATTGCCTTTCGGATTAATGTCTTTGATCTTTTGTTGCACACCACCGTGGATTCCAGCCATGCTTGCTGCATTATCGTACCATTAATCGCGACATAACTGAATATCCAGTCCTTCGTTTTCTAGTTTCTCGAAGATATCGCCAGTAAATGCAGTAGCATACTACCTGACTGTTTGTTCTTTGCTGGAGTCTGACAAGATGTTCTCTTAACGCTACATCGTAATGAGATAACAATTCAACAAGCTCCAAGAAGTTACCTTTGTTTAATGAAGACGCATCCTCTCGATGTCCTCTAAATGACATGTTCTGTCACGCAAGGAAAAGAGTATCACATCTAAAACTCTGTGCTGAATGTCTCTGAACTTCTTTTTATCTTTCTCCATCAGGTTGCTGCATCGATGGTTGTTTGCAGCTGGAGTCCTGAAGCCAGTGTTTTCCACTTCTCCAAGCAAGACAGATGATCCTTTGATTGTTCATGACTATTTCAGACTATTTTCGCACCTTAGCCTGGCTGAAAATTTTTGTTGGAGGTGACATAGTGTCACCCCCCATATGCTGTCACCCGGGGCGGTCCGCCCCCCCCCTAGACCCCCCCCCTCCTTAGCAACGCCACTGCGCACCGGTACGGCGTACCGGCAACTTTTTCAAAATGGGGAAAAAATTATTACTTTTCTTGTATTTTAACGTTTATTATTAATTTATTATGTTATTAGTTTGTTAAAATTGAATTATTTTAAAATTGTGCGCAATAAGAATTAAAATATAAAAAGCGAAACTGCTTAGAAGTTAGGCAATCCATCACTGAGTTCCGGCACCTATTTTTTTTTTTTTAAAAAAGCACTGCCTAGGCCTAATGCAAGCAAAGGAGAGTGGTAATTCATGATCGATGCGCATAATGAGTTTTGAACGCCATCTTGTACAATCTTAAAAAAAATTTATGTTAAGGTCCTTTTATACAGTTCATACTTATATCTTGAGGCGTTATCTATTATTCATTTGTTGCCGTTTGTATATTGATTATTGGTAGGGTGAATCTTCAAATCAATGACATCTATTCATTTACTTATAGAACACTTCTTTAATATAATAATAATAATAAGTACACATACTTAAATTAATGTCTTTATTTATACTTTACTTCAACTATTACAATAACATCTATGCTGCTTGTATATTACTCTCTGTATTTCACTTCTTGTCAATATCACTCCATGTATCTAACCCAGGACAAAAACATACTTATACACATTTACTTAAAATATTTTTTTTCGCACTTTGCCTATGCGCAATTTTTAGGAAATTTCCGTTTATCGTTTCGGTTTATATATTTAATTAACTTTTAACAGGAAGTTGTTTCTCCAATGGTGGTTTCTCTGTTTAAAAAAAGAAATTCGCGCGTAAGAAAAGGAAATTATGTAGATTATTGTCAATACATTTTGGATTATATTACAAAGCTGACGAACAAGGATAGACACGTAAGTATATCTAGTTACTTAGGTAATTGTTTACCTGCGTTAGCCCACGAGTTTTTTGGTTCTGTATGAAAATTTTTTAAAGATTCATGCCCAATTCGCACGAATCAAGTCATTATATGCCTCGCAAACGATATTTAGACTTAGAAAAAAAAATATTTTTGAACGCGATTTTTTACTACTAATGTAGACTAAACAACGCCATCTTGGCCTGTGACGTCACGGGGGAGTAGCGGACTCAATCCGCCATTTTGTGCTAAAAGGTCACAGGTCAAGGGTTACCATGCCGCTTTAGTCTGTGACGTCACGGGAGAGGGGATTCCCTTGCATCCACATTGTGATTTAATTAGGTCAACGAGCTAAGGCTAAATTAAAGTTTAAAACGTTTGCAAGGCATATTAATTGATCTGATTCGTGCTGCATGTTTCTTTAGGTAAAAATCTTCATACAGAACCATGCTACTTGTTTTAAAAAAAGTATTTAAAATACATTCCTACCTTGAAGTGGGGAAGCTTGTCCATTTTTTTTCTATTTTCTCTTTACACTTACACACTTAAATCTGGATCGCTTAACACATTCAGATTTGGCGGAATCAGTGATTCCGCGCTAAAATTTCAGAAAAACCAAGTTGAGCTTCTAAAAAACCCAGAAAAGTCATAATGTGGAATATTTTTTCTATTCACTCACAGTATAAGGGACTGGGGTATTACCATAATGCCTGATCAGTTTATTGGTATTTTATATTGTCAAATGTGAGGTTAGAATAATTATACACCTCTTCACCCCACCCCCACCCCCGAAACCTCGTTGACACCTCATCCATTTACTCAATTTCCAGCCATTTCAGCACTGTTTTTATACGATATAACCGAGTCGTCGCTGGTGACACGAGTTTAGCCAAATCTGCTTTAACGATACAGATGACGCATGCATTTAGACTTGTAACCACTTCCCAAAATACATTTTGGCCACTAAAATACATAAAATAAAAGCCAATGTCCTCAAAAAAACAACAGCAATAGTTTGAATGGAAAAAGCCAAGATCTTGGGTAAAAAGCCAAGATCTTGGGTAAAATGTCAAGGAATGGTATCACTAGACGGTATTATATGATGTCACCCGCGATTTCTTCCTAATTATTGACACATACGTTTGAAACTTTGTATTTCCGCGGTACTTTATTGGGCGGGTTTATTGTGATTAAAAGTGACTTTTAAGTGACCTAGTGATTTATAATAGCATTGAGATGGGAATACTGGGTGGTCTACAAGAAAATGAAAGATATAAACTATAGAACTAAATTAATTGGAACCAAACTGAACATGGGGTTGGTGAAGCAGTGTTCACTTGTTAATTATTCTGTGGCCACGGCATACGAGGGGATGTGTGGCCAGCACAATGCCCAGTTGCCTTTACTTTACCCCAACTAGTATCAGTACCCATTAGAGCTGGGTAGACTCAGGGGCACCCTCAAGTCCCGGGAAAAAAGGCCTAGCCTGCACCAGAATTCGAACCCAGAACCTTCGGATCGTCAGTCGAACGCACTGCCGCTCGGCCACCATGCCCCAAGATAAACTAGAGTCTATAATAATAGCATCATAATGTAGGCGTAACCACCCCGCCCGCAAGGGAGAAGGCGAAATGCTCCCCTACTTTACCAGACCCCATTGTTCTCCAAAACTTATTTTAAATGTCTTTGTTTTTTAAAGAAATAATAACACTATTATTTTCAGCCAAATAGAGCATCAGTGCAACAGTCTACTTCGAGTTGTGTCAGTGCTGCGTTTTTTTTTAAAACAATTATTAAAGATAAATCTTCAATATGGGTCTATATCACGGAAGGCTGGGGAGGGAGGGGGCAGTGAAATTGTAAGCTTAGTGCATTTATAGGCTACATATTAATTATTATAATGATGGCAACATGAACTTCTGGATATATTATTATACATCGAATAGGGCAATGTGCGTGACCTGGGAAAGTGCTATATGTACAGGACTGTATAGAGGATATTGGTATAGCTGATTATAGCTTATACACGTAATATAGCCTACATAGGACGATGGCTAAACCGATATTTAAGAAATAGAGTAGGGATATGGCTAATGGCAAGGGACTATGTCAATATACATGAGATAGGGTTATATTAATGGTATAGGGCATAGGGTTATTTTCATGGAATAGCGATATTCACATGATATAGCGATGTTTATACAAGCCAACATGGTATATATACATTACAGACACTTCTTCTATAAAGAATATTATTGCGTCCTACGCTCATCCGTGGTCCGAGTCTAATCTTTCATTTTTATTAATGTTTTAAATGATGTTAAGTTACTGGTTTTCCTGGTTTGTTCAGGCAACCCATTAAGGGGCACGGTTGCCGAGCGATACAAGGAAAGTGTTTTTGTCTTTATATTTATCTGAGCTTTGCAACAGGTTGTTATTAAGTTGTATTTCTAATTATGTATTATTACTACTTTACTCTTTGCCCTTCTGTCTTCTAGTGTTTCTAGGTTTAGTGATTTGACTAATGGTGTTACTCTTGTCAATTAAGGAATTAATATATAAGCCAACATGGTATAGTGCTTCATGCATGGGATAGCGATATTCTCAGGGTAGAGCGATGTTTATATAAGCCAACATGGTATAGCGATGTATAATATTTAAGGGTCAGGGTTAGGGTAATATTTAATAATAATAATATTTAAGCCAACATGGCTATATTCATGGGATAGGGCTATATTCATGGGATAGGTTTAAATGCTTGAGAGACGAATTGTCTGCTAGACGAAGTGTCGAAAGGGAAATTTCTGGTAGACAAAATGTCACGGTAGACGAAGTTACTGATAGATATAGACTCTTATAGAGGAAATGTTTCGATTGACAAAGTGTCGTTAGATGAGTTGTCCGGATAGACGTATTGTCGGAAAAGTTGTGTTTTTTTTGTTTGAACAAATGGTCGTGTCGAAAATTGTGTAGACGAATTCTGTCGTGATAGCGATATTTCTTTTGCGAGCAAGAAGCCGCCTAACTAGGGTTGCCATCCGTCCCGATATATCGGGACCGTCACCGTTATGGACCTTCTTGTCCCGACATCCCGACAAGACCCAATTGTGTCCCGATTTTGCAAAATACTATTACGACCTTGGCTTAAGTACTGAAGTAAGGCCATCTGTTAGCGCAACATGTAAATGAAGCCTCAGTTAGTTTTATTTATATATTGACATGGTCGTCCCACAGATGGCGTTACCTGTTGCGTATCCTGTATCGACGATGCAAGCACCTTCTAGATATCGTGCCATATAGCGCCATCATTCGAGAAAATATCAGACTTCATTTCTACACCCCATCTCAGAGTGTCCTCACGAGGTCCCAGATAGACATGGCAACCCTACGCCTAACCCATGTCACGATAGATCAAGACTGGACGGTTGAAGCAATAGTCCTACTAAATGCAATAGTAGCAATTAGGGCTGTCCATCGTGCATTAGCCCACCTGTTTACTATTGATGGGAGCGTATCGGTGGTTTTCAGTGTTGAGGTCATGGGTACAGAAGTCAGAAGTGGACTTGCACCACCTTCCACCTAGACACACACTTCTGTACCCATGGGCCTCAAAGATTGGCGAAGTGTGTAAGCCGCCGATTCGATCCCATTAAGATTACACCTGAGGGCGAACGCATTGGGGGCAGCTCCCACTGTGGGTCCGAGTCCCATTGCACTACCGAGAGGCCACGGGGTCTCGGTGGGGAGGAAGCAATGGACACAGCAACCCCGTCTCAGAACCACCCGGTGCCTGGATGTCTGTACCTATAGTATAGGATTTGTGTTACCTGGTGACATTGCAGATATACGGTCGAACCACACGATAATGACCCTTAGGGGAACCGCAGTGAACAATTGCTTGCTGCGGAATCCTTACTGTTACACGCCACGCCTTCGGCGTGTCGTGGAGTGGCTGTAGCCCGGACAGAGACTGGGAGTGCCCCCCTGAGGTCAATCCTAACGTTACGCCCTGGACAAAAGAGCCCATCGGGCTCGTCCGTTTTTTTTTATAAGACCTTACAACTCCACCTAGACACAGGCCTTTCTGCTGCTTTGTTTTTCTCTGGGTGCCATCATCTAATAATATCTGCATTTGTCTGACCATTTGGCCGTTTTCCACTAGGTTTCTAGGATGTTAATCTTACGTCCCTTTTACACCTCTATTGTTTGGCAAAACCTTTTAGTGGTTATCAAAGTTAATATGCTTTAAATCAAGCTTTTCACTTTCAATGCACAAAAATGTGTCAATGTGCTTCTTTTATTATTGCCTGATTATTTAAACGTAATAAAAACCTTTCCCCAAACGCATGACCGAAGTCTATATTTTTTATCGATCTGTGTTAGAGACCTTGTCTTACTTAATCAAAATCTTCTGTGTAAGTTCCATCAACAGCTCAACACATTGAATGTTGCTCAATTATAAGCTATTCGCATGTAAGCATAAAGAAAAAAAACAACTGCAGACCTATGTCTGGGTAGAAGAAGGTGATGCGAAGGCCAGAGCCCTCCATTATGCTTTAAACGATTTTATTTCGATAAATCTCGAAGATAAATCTCGAAAATAATTTGTTGCTAAATTGTATTCATACTCTAATTTAATTCCAATATATTGTAAGCTTTTTATATATATTATATATATATATATATTGATATCGATAAATGGAAAGGGTATTTTGCTCCTGGAAACTAGATCTAATTATAAAATTGATTCTCCGCTCTCTTTCCGTTCAATCATATTTTTATAATGTAAAGTTGTAAGCCTTATCTTGGCGACATCTTTACCTTGTCGCCAGGGGACAATGTGCCCGTCCAGCTAGACCTCTGACTTTTTATCATTATTGTCACTACTGCCTTTAGTATTGATTCAATAAACATTTCCATTCCATCTTCCTATATTGTGACATGGGTTGGGCGGCAGGATGCTCGCAAAAAAAAAATGATATGGCCAAGCTACATAATATATAAATAAATGCGACCTTAAATTTGATGTAGGCCTACCATTTGCTCTGATCTTAAGAGAAATAAAATGATAGGCGGGAAATGGGAACAAACTGAAACAAGAGACCAATCAAAAGGGTGCGGCGTTTCTTTGAAGTTTTTTTTCTTTACCGATGATAGAGAGACACTGTGCTTAAATTGTCGGGGTAGGGATGGGCGATTAATTGGTCTCTTTCAAAACACATGTGTCAAGTCTTCAATATTTGGCGCGATAAGTCAGTTGATCAATAACGATGGCGACAGCTAGTTGTTCTTGTTCGGACTGCAGCTTAACACTATGCCAGTTCATAACCATAACACAGAATGAGGAAAGCCTTATGAATTTTTTATACCAGCACGATGTGTTGCCGCGGGGAAAAGAATGTCCTGAATGCCGAAAGCCCATGTGTTTGAGGGAGGGTGTGTTTTATTGCAACAAAAGAAAGATGACCAAGAACAAGGCGAAGAAAGTGGTTTCAATGCAGTGCAGACACACAGTTTCGCAAAATGCTGGCACTTGGTTCTCCAAGGCTCTGCTGACAAAGGAAAAAATATGCAAGCTGGTGGCTTTGTGGATGATGTTACGTCCACCAAAGTCAGAGATGATATGTAACGAGCTGGGGATTTCCAGACGTACATATACAGACTGGAGTTCGTTTCTTCGAGAGGTCTGCGCCCAGGCTCTATTTGAAATGAAAGGCAGAAGATTAGGAGGGCCAGGCCAAATCGTTGAGATCGATGAAGCCAAAATGGGTCGGTCAAAATACAACAGAGGCAGAAACATCGTGGGAAGCTGGGTGTTCGGTGGAGTACAGCGAGGCACCAGAGAATGCTTTTTAATTCCAGTTGCCACTAGAGGGACTGACACTCTGCTACATCTTATAAAAGAATTCATAGAGCCTGGCACCACCATCATGAGTGACTGTTGGAAGGCATATTCGTGCCTTCAACACGAAGGTTTCGTCCATCTGACAGTCAACCATAGTTATAATTTCGTTGACCCTGACACTCAAGCCCACACCCAAAACATAGAAAGGTTGTGGAGAGAGGTTAGGGCAACGGTGCCTAGATACGGAAATAAAAAGCACCACCTTCATGGCCATCTGGCAGAATTTATGTATAGATACAAGTACCCTGATTATTTTAGCCGTATCCATCAAATTTTCACTGACATAGGAAAATTGTACGATGGGGTGCCAGTGGCAGAGGATGAGTCAGCCGATGATCCTCAAGAAGAAGAGCAGGCAGATGAGACTACCGATTAAGCGAAAAAAAAACAGTCCTTATAAGGACTACCTGGAACCCTTGTTTATACTCCAATCCCATGTATATATTCCCTTAAAAAAGTCCTTATAAGGACTACCTGGAACCCTTGTTTATACTCCAATCCCATGTATATATTCCCTTAAAAAGTCCTTATAAGGACTACCTGGAACCCTTGTTTATACTCCAATCCTATGTATATATTCCCTCAAAAAAGTCCTTATAAGGACTACCTGGAACCCTTGTTTATACTCCAATCCCATGTATATATTCCCTCAAAAAAGTCCTTATAAGCACTACCTGGAACCCTTGTTTATACTCCAATCCTATGTATATATTCCCTTAAAAAAGTCCTTATAAGGACTACATGGAACCCTTGTTTATACTCCAACCCCATGTATATATTTCTATGACATGTATATACCTCTATCTCATGTATAAACCTTTCCAATGTGTATATCCCAATTCCCAGCCCATGTATAGACTATATCACTATCCCATGTATATAGCCCTATCCCATGTATATAGCCCTATCCCATGTATATAACTCCATTACATGTATATAGCCCTATCCCATGTATATAACACCATTACATGTATATAGCCCTATCCCATGTATATAGCCCTATCCCATGTATATAACTCCATTACATGTATATAGCCCTATCCCATGTATATAGCCCTATCCCATGTATATAACTCCATTACATGTATATAGCCCTATTCCATTTATATAACTCCATTACATGTATATAGCCCTATCCCATGTATATAGCCCTATCCCATGTATATAACTCCATTACATGTATATAGCCCTATTCCATGTATATAGCCCTATCCCATGTATATAACTCCATTACATGTATATAGCCCTATTCCATTTATATAGCCCTCTACAATGCATAGTCATAATCCCATGCATTTTGAATAAAAACCTTTTTTTAATACTGGTCCGGTATAACCGTTGTCCCGTATAAAGGCTATACCACTTTCCCAGGTCACGCACATAGCCCTATCTGATGATAATAAAATAACACCAAGTCCTTGTAGCCATCATTAATATATAATTTGCCCCACCCCCCTCCTTGTCCGCTTCCATGATATGGTCCCAGACTGACGTAGGTAATTACCAGACTGACGTAGGTAATTATCTTCAATAAATACGGTTTTACAATAAACGCAGCACTGACACATCGAAGTAGAGGGCTAGTTAAAACAATAAGACTTTAAAATAAGTCTATAGAAAGCCATCCTAATTTATAATAGCTTATAATAATTTATAATAGGCCTAACACAAATTAACCATTTTTTATACACGTTTTTATTATAATATAGTCTAGTAGAGCTGTCATTCAAGTTAATAAACAAATTATCGTAGTTGGTAGGCTTGCAAAACACCTTTTCACAAAGTACCTAACACCCTCCGAATATAGGCCTACCGGACTCCTCATACTTCCCTTACAGGTAGGGTTGCCATCCGTAACGATATAACGGGACCGTCACCGTTATGGACCTTCCATGTGACTGTGTTTTAAATAAATAGTATTTTACTTCATTTTTACACCCCCATCTCAAAGTGTCCCGACGAAGTCTCAGCTAGATATGGCAACCCTACTTACAGGGTAACTCACACATGGAAAAATTGGATATAATTTTAAACATGTCCGTTTTTTTTAATGTATTTGTTTATTTCAGACCCGGTGGTCTGTTTAAATACGCGCACTAAAAAACCGGACACCTAATAATAGGCACTAGTAGGTATTGGCAACAAGTGAGAGAATGGTGTTGGAAGTGGAATAGTTGGGGCGGGGGGGGGGGGACATTGGACATTTTTCCCCAGCTCCTCTCTTCAAACACACCAGCTGCTAACATTAACATACGTTAGCCAACATGCTCTATTTAACTATAAATAATTGAGTTATTATATTTCCATTAAAAAACTATATAAAACATCACCGTTTTTGGGGAAGAATGGGGTCTGTTAAGGTAGGGGAGCACTTACCTTGGTAAACCCTTGCCCCCTCCCCAATGTTTATGCCGGTAGGCCTACTTATAACGATAATAATATATTGTTATTATTATAGTATTATAATATAGCTTTCAATTCATTGTGTGGGACCACACTGTCTTCCCTCTTCCTTGCAAATATAAATACTTGTATACGGTACGTCACTTTTAATTACAAGAAATCCACTCAATAAAATACCGCGGAAATGTAAAGTTTCAAATGTCTGTGCCAGTGTATAATAAATTCCGCCAAATCTGAATGTGTTAATTAAGCGATGGCAGCTTTAAATGTGTAAGTGTACAGAGAAAAAACATGGACAAGCTTCCCCACTTCAAGGTAGGAATGTGTTTTAAATACTTTTTTTTAAAACAAGTAGCATGGTTCTGTATGAAGATTTTTACCTAAAGAAACATGCAGCACGAATCAGATCAATTAATATGCCTTGCAAACGTTTTAAACTTTTAATTTAGCCTTAGCTTGTTGACCTAATTAAATCGCAATGTCGATTCGAGGGAATCCCCTCTCCCGTGACGTCACAGACTAAAATGGCATGGTAACCCTTGACCTGTGACCTTTTAGCACAAAATGGCGGATTGAGTCCGCTACTCCCCCGTGACGTCACAGGCCAAGATGGCGTTGTTTAGTCTACATTAGTAGTAAAAAATCGCGTTCAAAAATATTTTTTTTCTAAGTCTAAATATCGTTTGCGAGGCATATAATGACTTGATTCGTGCGAATTGGGCATGAATCTTTAAAAATTTTTCATACAGAACCAAAAAACTCGTGGGCTAACGCAGGTAAACAATTACCATCACATAATACTACTAATAGTAATAGGCCTCTAGACTAGTCTAAACTCTAAACTAAACAACTTAATTATGCGTGCAGCATAGAATCATCATAATTCATAATGATAAATGAAAATGATAGATCTACCCCTAATACAATTTTTTGCCAACATCATCATTTCATTAGTAATTGATATTGGCATATTGAATATTGTATTATTATTATGAATTCTGGGTAAATTATGTCACTATCTCGACAAGAGGAAATCACTAGAATCAATATATATGATTATATGATATATGAATATGATATGATATGATTTATGATATTAATTAAAGACGAAGAAAACAGAAAATAGTAGCGGAGCTAACACAGCCTGGGTTTTTAATTTTTAACAGTTCTAGGACTGAGTTGGGTACTGACACCTTTAAAAAATTTATTAGTATAGGCAGGCTAACTAAAACGTCAAGTGAAGTGAAAGGAGTTGCCTCTAGCTAGCCACTTGTGTATATTTTTGCAGTTAATCAGGAATGAAAGTCCAATAATATAATAGTGTCCCCACGATAAGATTTACAAACGATTTAATTAAACATTGACAATATTTTATATAGTCTACTAATTTATTAGGCATATCGCAATATGACTCCCGTGACCAAGACATACACTGAGATACAGTTATAATTTTATAATGATTTACAATTAAATTAGTATTATTAGATTAGTATAGTCATCTACACAGTTCGCCCTGGACTCTCATTATATAATTTATGCTAAAACATTATTGATTAAAATGTGGCAAATGTTAAGATCCTAAGCAATGACTTAATTAGCTTGTAGGCCTACAATTATAGGCTATAAGCAAAGTACTCTTCGGACCAAACTGATCCTAGGGCTGTGGAAGCAGCGTTCACCAGTTTCTGTGGGGATGTGTGGCCATCTCATTGCCCAGCCGCCTTTTCTTTACCCCCAACTAATGTCAGGTACCCATCAGAGCTGGGTAGACTCAGGGACACCCTCAAGTCCTGGGAGCAAATCTTAGCCTCCACCAGGGTTCAAACCCAGGATCTATATACAATTATATAAACCAAGTTAATTATAATTACACAAAGGTTGTGATATGGACATCATATAGATATTAGACAAGAAAAAGTAATAAAAAAAACGCCCCAAAGGCTAGGCGTTCTAATTTGGCCAAGAGGCTGGCTATTTCCCGATAACAAAGCTCATGACTTGGTGAAGTTTCAGACATACGAGGGTATGGCCCTAGAGACAGACAAGCGAGCAGTTTTGACAGTCTATTTAGCTTATGGAACAAAAAAGCATGTCTCACTGTGACTGGCTTTAGAAAAGATGGTAACCAACTGATAGTTTGTCTTGCATTTCCATTGCGTTTCATGCAATTGTTGAAGAATCAAATGCACGTCTCTACAGTCCAGGATTTATTGTAGAACAACAAAAGAGAACAAATGAAAGTCCAAAACAGAGGCATTGGTCATTAGGGGAATATAGAGTGCTCTTGCTTGTAAAGTAAAAAGTAAAGTATCCCGGACCAAATTGATCCATAGGGCAGGTAAAGCAGCGTATACCAGTCTCTGTGTAGCCAGCACAATGCCCAGCCGCCTTTACTTTACCCCAACTAGGTACCCATCAGAGCTGGGTTAGTCTCAGGGACACCCTTCAGACCCGCGAACAAATCCTAGCCTTCACCAGGATCCGAACGCAGGAGTTTTGGTATTGGTACGCCAGCCGAACGCGCTTCCACTCTACCACCCTGCTCCTTGCTTGTTTGTAGTTCAATGTTAAATGTGCTCTGAGCTTACAATATGTTTGTAGTTCAATGTTAAATGTGCTCTGAGCTTACAATATGTTTGTAGTTCATTGTTAAATATGCTCTAAGCTTACAATATGTTTGTAGTTCAATGTTAAATGTGCTCTGAGCTTACAATATTTTTGTAGTTCATTGTTAAATGTGCTCTGAGCTTACAATATGTTTGTAGTTCAATGTTAAATGTGCTCTGAGCTTACAATATGTTTGTAGTTAATTGTTAAATGTGCTCTGAGCTTACAATATGTTTGTAGTTCAATGTTAAATGTGCTCTGAGCTTACAATATGTTTGTAGTTCAATGTTAAATGTGCTCTGAGCTTACAATATGTTTGTAGTTCATAGTTAAATGTTCTTTAAGTGACACTTCTTTTGTTTTTGTTTACCCAGACTTGCCATGAAAATATTTTTGTTTTCCACCTAATGATTTTTAACAGGCTATTCATAATGTTCCAAAGGAAGGAATTTGTGAAGCCTTGTTTAGCTTTTCTGTATAATAGGCTTAGTATTCTGACTTGATAATCAGTACAGATATTGATTATAGAATCGGTAAGTTATATTCTTTGGTTCTTTGTTCTTCTATAATGTTTTTAAACGTAAACTCACAATGTGGACTGGGTGTTTGTATGTTTGGGTGTTTGACTTGTCCATTGTAGGCTATATCAATGACTTACGTTAATTACATTGACTGGAGGTGTGGTACACCGTCAAATGCATTTATTTAGAAAATGGTGGCTTTACCTTTGCATTTATCCCATTACCATTGCAGTGATGGTGTTATCATTTTAGTGGTGGCATTACCATTGCAGTGGTGGCATTACCATTGCATTGATTGCATTACCATTGCAGTGGTGGCATTACAATTGCAGTGGTGGCATTATCACTGCAACGACTGCATTACCATTGCGGTGGTGGCATTACCATTGCAGTGATGGTGTTATCATTTTAGTGGTGGCATTACCATTGCAGTGATGGTGTTATCATTTTAGTGGTGGCATTGCCATAGCATTGGTGGTGTTACCATTGCGTTACAGTTACAAAAAAAAAAAAAGAATTAGTGGCATCACAATGGAGACACGTTTCATCGCGTAAGGGGTCGTCGACACATGATCTCACAAAACAAAAAGGAAACATGTGCTTAATTTTGTGGCTAAGCTTTGTCAAGCGAGTTTAGTGGAACCGGGTGGTCTAGCGGCAGGGCATTGCCATACTGAACGTCCCGATATCAAATACAGGTTAACAGAAATGTCCCTGAGTCTGCCTAGCTCTGGCCGTTACCTGACATTAGTAGGGGAAAAAGAAGGGCGACACTGTGCTTGCCAAACAATCCCGTTGTATGCCGTGACCACGGAAAAGGTTTAACGCTGCTTCACTAGCCCCTATACGAACCAAAACTATGCATAAAGAATAGGCACCACTACATGAGTAAGTCTGTTTTTAATTATATATAATGTGTATGTGTAATAGATCAGGGGGCGGCAACCTATTGACATTAGAGTGCCAAAGTAGGATTTCTAATTTATTCTGCGTGCCAACATCCTATAAGTAATTCTACTTTTTACTTGTAGAAAGAGACTTGTAAAGTCATTTTAGGGGTCTTTCGCGTGCCAGTGAAAATTGCTCTGCTTTTCAAACAACCGCAATGAATGACATGAAGATGTCGTTATGTTATTGTGGACTACCGCAACTAAAAGAGATGGTAGTCTGTGTTTGGCGATAAACAATTGAATAAAAAAAAGAGTGTTCGGTAAAAAAATTTTTTTAATGCATGACGCTGTATATGTACGACCCCAATACCTAAGTTGATCTAAGAATAGGGAAGTTAAATCTGCAAATCTTTTTAGACTTATCCAATATCAATTCTGAAGTAGCGAAGCTAATATTAGGTGCAGGCTGTCACCCAATTATGTTCGCTCCGTATTTTCTTACTGTTTGAATGATTGAAAATACCAAAAGAGACTGCGAATGGCGTATTATACATTAAAATGAAACATTAAACTAAAAATATATTGTTTAATTAAAACAACTCAAAACAACAGTTCAAATAGGAACAACAATGATAATTTCGCTACTACCCTGCATGCAATTGCAATGAATGGTTATGATTAACCCTTACAGTCCCGGGCGCGTATACAGCGGAACTGAAGGCAGCATAGATAGAAGTAGGTCGGTACGGGAAGGGTTAAAACCTGGAAGATCACATAGATCTATCGACTTCGTTGGTTTCAGATTAAATAATCCAAGCCCACCTAAGGTGACCGAGAGCTTCACCCAAAGCTTTGTTTGCATCACTTTGGTTAATTATTATTGTTGTTAGAATAGAAATAGAACAATACATATAATATATATTATATTTAGTGTCTAAGGCAAGTGCATTGGAATAAGAGTAGGCTTACATGGAACCGAAATAGATTAACCCGAAAAAGAAAGTTGGACATATTTGGGAATACCGTATCCCTGGAGTCGGCAACCTTTTGATAACAAGATGAGATAATAATGGGCATTTCTTGTAACGCTTCTATCCATGCTATTAAATTAGCATGCTCAGTGCGCTCTTGGTGTGATTTGCAGTGGCAGATGTACTAGCCAAAGAGAAAGGTCTTTAAGTTCTTTTTAAAATATTCTTTTGTCCCAGATTCGCTCAGTGTTTGAGATAGACTGCTCCATAGAGAAGTGTGCCCAAGTAGGATTTCAAATTCATTCAGCGTGCCAAAAGCTTTAAAGTCATCTTTATTACAGCACATAATTTCTTTTAGAACAGATTTGATTTAATGGTTTTGCGGGTCTCTTGCGGGCCAATGAAAATTGCTCTGTGTGCCAAGTCTTCTTTGGCACACTACTATCAAAAGGCTGCTGACACCATGCAGTAGATCATTATGGCTGAAAGGATATGTTCTAAAATATTATGGCTGAAGGGATATTTTCTAAAAATATTTTGGCTGAAGGGATATGTTGTAAAATATTATGGCTGAAGGGATATGTTGTAAAATATTATGGCTGAAGGGATATGTTGTAAAATATTATGGCTGAAGGGATATGTTGTAAAATATTATGGCTGAAGGGATATGTTGTAAAATATTATGGCTGAAAGGATATGTTCTAAAATATTATGGCTGAAAGGATATGTTCTAAAATATTATGGCTGAAGGGATATTTTCTAAAATATTATGGCTGAAGGGATATGTTCTAAAATATTTACGGTGGAAAGGCTAGGGACTGAACTAAAAAAAAAATTCTTGTGCATTTTGTGTTGTAAGAGGTCGATGACGTGTGATAATGATTTGAACATATTTATCTTAGTGAACTCAGCACACTACATTCAGATCTACCGGCAATTATTATATACAGGGTCGGATTTTCCTATAGGCTAACTAGGTTTCAGCCTAGGGCCTCAAGATCAAGAGGGGCTTGCATTCAAACAGTTAGCAAAATTAAAATTACACCATTCTAAAAACAGTGAACACTAAAAACACTGGTCCGAAAATAAGGAGAAATTCTACGCATATATGACTAATAAACAAATATAGGCCTAAAAATGTATTGGGTAAGAATAAGATCAACGCGTTTGTTTCTTTGTAAATGTTGTGTGTTATGTTTGATAAGTTATTGTTACAAGTAGCCTATTATATAATAATATGGTGCTGAGAAAAAATATTTTAATAGTCTAATTGTTCTCGACTTTTTTTAAAATTTATGATCCCTGCCACATTTTTTTTTATAAAGGTTAGTACCAATTACAACATGTTTTATTTGACATATTGATATGTATCACAGTAATGGTGTATTTTATTATCTCTCATGTAATTTACAAACTAAAAAATCGGAGGTGAAAGGGCCTCATAAGTGGAATAGCCTAGGGCCTCTTTTCATCTAAATCCGGCCCTGATTATATACATGAGCAATAAAAGAAAATATTTCAACATAAACAAAACATTGAAATATCTTCCATCTTACCTCCCCCCCCCCTTCTCCCAACTCCGCTAAGTCTAAATACTCAAGACAAAGACTACACTCATAAGGGACGGGTGGGAATGCACATAGAAATCTTCTTCCGGCTGTTGCATTTGGTTTCCTTCTTATGTTTAGGCCGCTTAACAGTCCCATTGAAAAACTATGTCCTGAAATCGGGTCGTTTGTCACGAGTCGTTCCACTCCAGCGGTCATTCTTTGTTATATTTAGTGTGCTTCTGTAATATCTACACGGATCAGCACTTTTGGGTTCACCTAGTATCGACTTTGGTACAAACTACTGTTGCTGGTTGGTCTAGTTACCGTTTTGTTGGAATTGTGTTTATTCTCAGCTCATTTTACACAGCGAGTGAATGATGTAAGTCAATGTTTTTAATAAACTGTTGAGTTATGATCCCTGAATATATTACATTACATAGATAGGGCTCATATCTTTACCAAAGAAAGTCACATAACTTTAAAACTTTGTCTGCTATGTTGGGCTCGTATTTTTACCGTTGAAATTTATATAGCTAATTATAACATTGTAATTACTGAGATGTGGGCGATTTTAAACACGTTTGTTAATGATATAATACTGATAACAATTTAGCTTATATAATATATGATATATATAGAGATAGATAGATCCTCTTCTTATCTTAAAGTTATCTTATATATTACAAACGCTCCTTCTATAAAAAAGATTATTGCGTCCTACGCTCATCTGTGGTCCAAGTCTAGTTTTGCATCTTTATTAATGTTTTAAATGGTGTTAAGCCAATGATTTTCCTGGTTTGTTCAGGCAACCCATTCCATGCCCGGATTCCACTCGGATGGATGGACAGATAGATATATAAAACATATTGTTTTTTATTTTCCTACATATTAGGGTAGCTTATATTTTACGTGTGTTTGGCTATCTTTTTTTTTTTTTGTAATGTTCTCCCTATTGAATGAAAAAGCAAAATTTACAAAAGAAATGGTACCGGTATTTTTTTTTTTAGTTGATCTCCAAATGTAACGTTTGTCCTTCTGCATACCTGACTTAGACAAATCTTTATGCGAATAAACACGTTAAATTAATGCTCATTCGTTAGTGGCACCAGAAAAAAAAAGCGAGATTTGCATAATATATTTTGTTTTAGCTCTATCAAACTTGGGAAATAGTCGAGTGAAAAAGTAACCACAAAAACACAGCCACTCGGTGGCCGTGCGGCAGCGCGTTTGGCTGGCGTAGCGAAGTTACCGGGTTCGAATACTGATGCAGGCTAGGATTTTTTAGCGGGTCTGAAGGGTGTCCCTGAGTCTACCCAGCTCTGATGGGTACCTGACCTTAGTTGGGGTAAATAAAAGGCTGCTCTGCATAGTGGTGGTCACACAATCACCTAGTAAGCCGTGGCGACAGAAACTGGTTAACGCTGCTTCACCGGACCTATGGATCAATTTGGTTCGCCGGGTACTTTACTTTTACTTATTACAATAGACTTGTAACAGAACATAGTATAGGTTATCTATATCAGAATCTAAGGCAAATAACACTCTGGTTGAGGTTTCGTCTAGTTTTTCCCCTCGCTTCCCTTCCATTCCAAAGAGTGGTTAACTTTCTGGGCTTCACGCCAGCTTCTAATAGTTAGGTTACTCTCTTCAGAATTTCTATCTGTTAGAGCCGTAACAGATAGTCGGGAAAGTTTCCAGAGCCCATTTCCGTTTAGAGATTACACATTTCCATCATTGCCATGGCTTTGAGAAAATATTCCCCTTGTAGAAGCTTTCCCCCGAGGCTCTATAATTCTGTTAATCACCCCAGGTCGTTAATTCTTTTTTTTTCTTCGGCGTTCCATGTTGCTTTCCTTTGCTGTGTCAGACTGGCAGTCCTGTTTCTCTGACGAACCGAACTGTAGTTTGTAAGAACAAGCTTTTTCCTACATGGTGGCTCCCTGAGGCCAGGCCAGGTTACGGGCCTCACTGTGGAGTGGACACCATTTCAGAACTGTGCTTTGCATTCTGGAGTCCAGTTCCACAGGGGTGACTTAGGCCGATTCGGTGCTGCTGGTCTAACAGTCTGTTGTGTGCTCTGTCCTGAGCTGGAGTATGGTGGTCTGCTCATATCTGGTAAGGTGTGGCCAGTCGTCTCCTGTTAGAGGATGTTGATGTTGCGTTGATGTATATGGTTGTTCTACGGCCTGGAAGAGACGAACCGAGAAGAATTCTTAACATTTCTATTCTAGCCTCATAATCTTTCATCTCTTTTCGTTTTTACCAGGAACAAAAACTTTCCACACAATCATAAGAACGTTCTTGTACGACATTTAATAACAGCTGACTAGACTCGGACCACGGATGAGCGTAGGACGCAATAATCTTCTTTATAGAAGGAGCGTCTGTAATGTATAAGATAAGATAAGCTGCATCGACTCAGTTGCCAACCATCTGCTTTTTTTAACATTATCGAGCATGATCGGAACATCTCTAGAGTAGTACTAGGCACTTCGTGTTTGCGATAGAGATTACCGCTGTTTGAACTGTATGCGGGTAGTTGTATCTTTTAGCAAATCGCGGGCTGTAATTCATCGATTATTTCAAGTTCTTGAATACAATAGTTGAATAGTTCTCTGCTTGTGTGTAACGTTTTTTTTTGTTTTTAAATTGTATTAAACGTTTTCTTTAAACTTTTACACTATACAAATCCCATTCCTTGTATCTTGTAGGCGCGGTCTCTGGATTTGAAGACGTACTAGGGGACTCTGAGTACACAATATAGAATGAAATGTGTGAACAGAACTCTGATATTCATCTTGGTCATTTTCTCTACTGTCACCGTGTGGATGCAGATAAAGATTTTCCTGGTCAAAGAAGGTAGGATATTATTACCTATTGCTACAGTACGGCAACGGTTGTACGGTGCGATAAATGCTGTGATAAATGCTGTGCGGTCTGACAAATAGTGTACATGGTGACACACGATGTAAAGTGTGGCTGATGCTACAAAAGGTGGCAAATGATGTACGATTTGGCAAATATGCTTTGCGGTGTGGCAAATTAATGCTTTACGATGTGGCTAATGATGTACGGTGTGGCTAATACTGTTACAACGGATGCAAATGATGTGCGGTGTGGCAAAAATGCTTCTCTATGAGGCTAATCCTGTACGGTGTGGCATAGCCTGTACGGTGTGACAATTGCTTTACAGTGTGTGTGGCGAATGCTTGACGGTGTGTAAATGGTGAGGTAAATGTTGTGCACTGTGGTAAAGGCTGAATGTTGTGGTAAATACTGTACCGTGTGGCGATTGCTGTACCGTGTGGCGATTGCTGTACCGTGTGGCGATTGCTGTACCGTGTGGCGATTGCTGTACCGTGTGGCAATTGCTGTACGGTGTGGCGATTGCTGTACAGTGTGGCGATTGCTGTACAGTGTGGCGATTGCTGTACCGTGTGGCGATTGCTGTACAGTGTGGCGATTGCTGTACGGTGTGGCGATTGCTGTACCGTGTGGCGATTGCTGTACGTGTGGCGATTGCTGTACCGTGAGGCGATTGCTGTACCGTGTGGCGATTGCTGTACCGTGTGGCGATTGCTGTACGTTGTAGTAACAGCTTTACGTTATGCGGATGAAGTCTATTGGTATTTTGTTCAAGAGATTAAGTGTTGTTTTTCTGTGTTGTTCATTGTATATGTCTATAGGCCTACATATGTGCTCTTTAACCATATTGACGCTTCTACATGGAAAGAATAGAAATCATTGCATTTTTTTTTACTCCCTTTATATTAACTAGTATTTTCTGTCTGTCTGCTTGCTTGCTTGCTTGCTTGCTTGGTTGCCTGGTAGTTAGCAAAACTTTGCATCAATGTTTCGACCACTTCCGTTCGTCCAAACGAGCTGAAACGTGGGCAGCAGACTTGTCCCGACTAACAATACATTCTATCAAATTTTCAGCATCATAGCCTTTGGAATAGTCACGAAATCTTTCGACCAATTTACGAATCGTAGATAATATTATACGTAAAACATGGCTGCCTCAACCGGAAGAGATGGTAGTAAATAAACTTTTCGAATATACTTATATACTATTTGTTGTAAGTTTGTACAAAGTTTTCGTGGTCTAGTGGTTATGACTGTCAACCGGGGTATCGCAGGTTCTACACCCGCCATCTCCACTTTTTTTTATTATTATTAAATTTTAGTAGAACGAGATACGTAAATACGCTAAATACATATGTTTCATTTCCAGTAGTCAATCAATCATTTAATTACATGATGGTAAACTTAGTTTGAAAATAAAGGGAGTATGATAAAAACTGTGTTTTTATGGTTTTCTTGTTTGTGTGTGTAACTATCTTAACGATAAGAAGTATTTTATTTGTATTACTTCTTATCATTTACGGGACAATAGATAAGACTTTTCCGTCTTTGTAGTCAGGGACGATACCATGGGAGAGGGTAATCCAGGACAGGTGTAGGTTAAGAAATCACTACATGTTGAAGTTAGTTAAGCCTTTAATATTATGCTGCAGAATTCATTCTTTTATGCAGATCAAATTTTATATTCCTTTTGATAATGGAGGTAGATAATCATACATATTACAACATTTTGATTCACATATAGGGGGCTCTGAAGCAGCGTGCACCAGTTTCTGGCTTACATTGGGGGATTGTGTGACAAGCTCAGATCAATGCCCAATTACCTTTACTCTCCCCCCCCCCCCCCCCCCCCCTCAGCCTTTTTATGTCAGGCAAATGCCGGAACCTGGGTGGACTAGGAAATCCGCTGTACCCTGTAAAATTTCATGGATTCGAACTATAAAAGTCTTTAATGAAAGTGTAACGATCCGCTAGATGACTTATTAGACATGGGTAGACACGAAACACACCACCCTCTAATAAAAAAAAAGCATGAAAAAAAAAACTGGCCCGGCTAGCATCCGGGCTCGAACCCGTCATATTCACGGCGACAATCCAACGCCCCATCCTCGAGACAATACTTTGGTGCTTTTGAAACGGCGCCTGATCTACACGTTGTAACAAAATCTCGAAAACTATTCATGGACAAATAAGATAAGAAGATAAGGCAGAGAGTTTCTGTAAACAAAATCAATTTATTGATTGAATTGGAATCCCTTAAGTTGATATAAGTACTTAATCGACTTAGCCTTATTGTCCAAATTAAACAGCTTAGTTTAAAGATTAGCACCCCCTTCTGCGCTATTCAGGGCATCAATAAAAGAAGGTTCTGCAACGACTTTGTACTAGGACACCCCCACCCCACCTCACCCACCCCGGTTACGTTTAGATTAGGGATGTTAAACGAAAACCGGAACACCGGATTCCGGTTTTGAAACCTAAAACCGGTTTTGATTTTCAAAACCGGATTTCGGTTTGTTGGTAGCACACCTTTTTTTTTGTTCTGATGGAAATATTTTTTTTATGTATAATGTTGGATTCGCACAAAACAATTCTTGAAATGCCTTGCTAACACTATTTAGTCTTAGATATTGTGTTTCTTTTTTTTATAAATACCAACTATGGCTTGCGATAAAAACAACATCAAAGCAAATGTTAAGTTACAGTTACAATTAACAAGAATCTTTTTACTTTTCGGCTCATCTTTGAAAAAACTTCTTTAACGATGGCTCGGTGTAAACTATGTTCCCGACAGATAAGCCGGAGCGGTGGAGTACCACTGGATTGCGACGCAAAGCCAGTGTCGACATTTACGAAAACCGGTGGGCGCACTGTGTGCAGTGTGGAATTCTGGCGTGTCTCTTTCCTTCACACCCCCCGCACCCCCAAATCACTTTGGTTTAAAAAAAATATAGCGTCTATTCTAGAAACTGCCAATCCTACATATTTATTGACAAAACTATAACTTATTATAGTGATACACACCAATGATGATTATACACACACACACACATACACTTGTAAAATCGTCAGAGTGGTACTCTTTATTTTACGCATGAAATGCTCGTAATTGTAAAGTTCTTGACAGTCCTACCGTTAATGGTAAAAAGAAATAAAAGATCGTCTGTTAATGGTTCTTGTGTGTGTGTCTACTGTCGCTAAGATGTTGGCTGTACCTACAAGAAATAGGCTACATTTCCAACAAAGCTATTTGCACTCAACGAGGAAGTCAAGCCAGACTTTTGGAAAGATACGCTTCATTGAAAAATCTGAATAGTTGCCAACTTGAATTCACCGTAAAGAATGATCTCTTTCTATTCCAAGAACTGTTTGGCGACAGGGGGCGCTGGGGAAGAGGGGCAAAATGTGTCTCATTTTTTTTACTCTCTATTATTCCACACTGTCTTCGGCGTGCAAAATATGTAGAGCAGAATAGAAGAAAAAATGGTCTGGTCTGGGAAGGGGGGGGGAGGGTAGCCTTTAGTTCGCCGTGTTCCAATGTATAGACCTATTCACCATCAGGTGGGCTATAACTATCATAAATATTCACCATCAGGTGGGCTATAACTATCATAAATATTCACCATCAGGTGGGCTATAACTATCATAAATATTCACCATCAGGTGGGCTATAACTATCATAAATATTCACCATCAAGTGGGCTATAACTATCATAAATATTCACCATCAGGTGGGCTATAACTATCATAAATATTCACCATCAGGTGGGCTATAACTATCATAAATATTCACCATCAGGTGGGCTATAACTATCATAAATATTCACCATCAGGTGGGCTATAACTATATAACTATCATAAATATTCACCATCAGGTGGGCTATAACTATCATAAATATTCACCATCAGGTGGGCTATAACTCTATAACTATCATAAATATTCACCATCAAGTGGGCTATAACTATCATAAATATTCACCATCAGGTGGGCTATAACTCTATAACTATAACTATCATAAATATTCACCATCAGGTGGGCTATAACTATCATAAATATTCACCATCAGGTGGGCTATAACTCTATAACTATCATAAATATTCACAATCAGGTGGGCTATAACTATCATAAATATTCACCATCAGGTGGGCTATAACTCTATAACTATCATAAATATTCACCATCAGGTGGGCTATAACTATCATAAATATTCACCATCAAGTGGGCTATAACTATCATAAATATTCACCATCAGGTGGGCTATAACTATCATAAATATTCACCATCAGGTGGGCTATAACTCTATAACTATCATAAATATTCACCATCAGGTGGGCTATAACTATCATAAATATTCACCATCAGGTGGGCTATAACTATCATAAATATTCACCATCAGGTGGGCTATAACTATCATAAATGAATTGAACAAAACCAAAAGAGGAGAAAGGCGATGTGGCGGCTAGCTTATTACAAGTGTATAATATAATAAGATACAATAGTTCCCCCTTTTAATCGAAGCATTCAAGAGGCATTATTTCAAGTTTTCAGACTATCCAGATTTCTTATATGTGTGTAATACTTAGCAATTATTATGAGAGCGCCGTCATGATCGTTGACATTTTAACCAGATTCAAGAGTAGATATAGTTTGCTCTATACTTCCTATAAAGTTTTGTTTACACTGGCCATAATAAGGTTTGATGTGTACTGTTTGTAAAGTTGTAAATATTTTTTAATGTTGTTTCGTATTTTTTCCTTCTCGCGATGAGTGTGATGAGCCGCCCCTTAGTCTCTGTGATGCTTTAAAATGTAAAACTACAGAATGTGTAATACTTTAACATGATGGTGTTTTTGGTGGGGGTAACGGTGGAGAGATTGATAAAGGGGGGAGGGGAGGACTAAATGGAATGCACTAGCCTACTACTGACTATCTCTTTCTCCCTTTCGCTACCCCTCCCCCCTAAATGTTTATTTATCTATCCATCTATCTATCTATCTTTGCCCGGATGCCACTTAGGAAGAAAGAACATCTATAACCCATGAATTTAGAAAATGTGTGTTTACGCCAAAGTCTTCTTGAATCTTATAATAGATGATCGTGTATTTTAACACGAGCCTACACTAATATTTTCTCAAATGAAAACGACATCAGAATGAATTTGTTTCTTTCACTATGGTTTCTATTTTGTGATAATAACCTCATACCTTTTTATACAATACAGCCCACTGTGTAAAGTGACGTTTTCTTCTTTATTGGGCTAACAATACATTGCCGATGAAATATTTAAGAAACTTAAACGAAAGTTCTTATTTGTTTATTTATAATGTGAAGAACGGAAGTCTTTTGGTGTAGTGGACTGTGAGGAGTGGCTGGGCAACCACCACGGCGATGACATTGTTTAGATTCACAAACACAAGAACTTTAGAAACTGGTGGGAGAAACAATGTATGGGTTAATAAACAATGAGGCTGTACTGTCGTTGGTTGGACTTTCGATCACTTAGGACATTAGCTAGGATTCTGGTCTTGCACATGTTTCTTAACTGGCTGTGGATGTTGTCTTAGTCCAGTGGTCTCAATTGCGCTGCCCACGGGCCGCTTGCGGCCCACCAAGTGGATTTTTGTAGCCCGCCAGTAAGCTTACAAAAAAAAATTTTACTATTCGTGAAATTCAGACAGCTAGATCTAGTATTACTGATGCATGGCAAATTGTATGGTTCATTTTATATACGTAACATACCTATTAATAGTGATAGTAGTTCAATGAGTTAATATGTATGAAGTGTTTTTTGTTTACTAGGGTCGGGTTGTGGGGGGAGAGGGGGGTGCTACCCTTGACACATCTCTTAAGTGATAAAATGTCACATGACTTTATCCAAGCTTGATATCCCTGTCCTAGACGAAAAGGGGGGGGGGGGGGGCAGATGTGTGTAGGGTTGGGGGTCTCGTCTAGGTCTAATGTCCTGGACAAGGATCAATTTGTTTTTAAAATCCACAAAACATTATTTTTTTTATTTAGATTAGGTCTAGCATTGCAAAAGGAGATAATTGGTTTTTGCTAATTTTGAAACTATCAGAAATCATGTCTAGTGATTTAATGCCAGGAGTCAGCATTACTCCCATCACGTTGTACACTGCTGTTTCTTCAGTTCCAATCAGTAGCCTACACAATTTAGGGAAACGCTATATTTAGGCTTATGATCTGAAACTATTTCAAAGTTCTTGTTTTTTTCTTACGGACATTCTACTAATATTCTTATAGAACTTAGGCCTATACGGACAGGCCGTTTTGGCTCCCTTTTTACAGAGACTCAATGTTGTTTTTATATTTCGCCTCTGTAAATCTACAATATTCTTATAAGTTTACAGACGTTCCTTCTAGATAGAAAATTAAAACGTCCACTAGGCTCAAAACTCCTGCAGGGCGGCAGGGATCGGTCGGCGGAAGCTATAGAACCCGCGACTTGTCGGTTGACAGTCCTGTGAACTAACCGCAGGGCCAGTTGTAATAGTTTATTTGATCTCGTATATACCGACCTCAGAGTGATTGCTGGCTGTTATACTCTTTTAGCTAATTATATTATTTGACATCTATTATTAAATGTAGAATAACTAACGCACAATTCCGTTGAACCGGTGCAGTGTATTTGAATTAAATAGTGAAAGCGTACACACATTTCTGTTTGTATATTTGAGTTCAGTAATTTGAAAGTTTACACAGTACAATAAAACATTATTAATTGTAGCCTACATTGACAGTTGCAGAGATTTCACCACCAGCCAAGAACACTTCCTATCACAAAAACCACGTGGTCCTGAAAGACGTTCACAGTGATGTGGACATTGGTGACATTGAGCTACCTGGGGCCCACATCTACCCGCCTCACAAGTCAGTGCCGGACAGACAGAATGAAACTACAGCGAAACCACAGGAGAAAGAGGAACTGGACAAATTTAAGGAGGAAATCAACAGGTTGGGCCTGATAACAGAGATAGAAGAGAGATAAATATGCTTTAATGGAGGTTGAGGGTGAATTTTATTTTCGAGAACTTATGACCCCTGGAGCTTCGTCAGTATTAACACAAACCAGGCAGACACAGTGTTACTATGTTACGAAAACAGACCTACAATTGATATTAGAAACACAGGGCAATGATATTAGGACATGTTATTGCTATTAGAATTTAACACCATTAATATTAGGGCCGCAGACTAGGAATATTTTAATGGTATTCTGTTCATGGCCTACAGTTTTTAAATCAAGTCGTTTTCGCTGTTGTTTTATTTAGCTTAGATATTTTAAAGTTTTTTTGGAAACAAATCTATGATTCACCATCTGTAGTACATGATACTAATAATGTGATAGGTCAATGAGACTGATATTGTGTTAGGTCAATGAAACTGATAGGCCTATTGTGTTAGGTCAAGAAGCTTATATTTGTGTTAGATCAATGAAACTTATATTGTGATAGGTCGATGAGACTGATATTGTGATAGGTCAATAATTTGTTCAATGCATACTCCCTAGTGACGAGTCCAGTGATGTAGACATTGATGACATAGAGCTACCTGGGGCCCACACCTACCTGCCTCACCTGAAAGGACACCCAGAGTACCTGAGACCAGCAATTAAGCTGTCGAGGAATCGTACTGGAGGTAAAAGAGCAAGCTTACACACTCTATGATCCAACATTCAATATGATTGAAGGTTTTGTTGACCATCCCATCCCTGGTCACTAACTTAAGGAAAAGGCATGCGTTTCAATAGTTTCAATACCGAATGAATTGCATTCAGCTCAAATGGTCGGGGGTCAGAAATGTGCAATATTAAGCCACATAAACCCTATGCCATTCATGCCTGTAAGAAACTCACTTTTGAATTCAAGGTTCTGGGTTCGAATCCTGATGGAGGCTAGGTATTTTTTCCCGGGACTCCTGAGTCTACCCAGGTCTGATGGGTACCTGACATTAGTTGGGTTAAAGTAAAGGCGGCTGGGCATTGTGCTGGCCACACACTCTCTAGTATGCCATGGCCACAGAAACTAGTGAACGCTGCTTCACCAGCACTATGATCAGTTTGGTCCAAAGGGTACTTTACTTACTGTCTAGAAGCAGCAGTCTCAATGCCCTTAAACAAATTGTTAAATCCTATTTGTTTGGATGCACAGAGCTGTTAATCAGAGATATCACTCTTGCAGCTGACTCGATAAACTTTTTGTTATATGTCTAGGGATTTAATCATCTCATGGATGCTGGAAAAGATAAGAGACTATCCCAAAATGCATATCATTTTACCATAGTCTATTTTTTAAAGTCAATTTAACAATATGTATAATATAAGATAAGATAAGATTGCTTTATTGATCCAAATAAATGGTAATTTGATTTGATTACATAAATTCTTTCAGCCTACTTAAAACAATATTAAAAAAACATTCGTACTCAAACACAATAGACATTCGCGCAAACTATATTTAAATATGTTTTATTTTGATTTGTCTCCCCTTAGTCGCACTGGTCATTGGTGTACCAACAATCAACCGAGGGAACATCTCCTACCTGGACGAAACTCTCAGGTCCTTGTTCTCCAACCTCCCAACGCGGGATGCCTCCCAGTGCCTTATTATTGTATTCATTGCTGAGGTAAGTAGAATGGTACTGGCTAGAGGTGTTGTCTCTTTTACAACTTATATTGTTAGCCATCAGTTGTATTTGATCATAAAGTAGGATAAAGAATTCAATTGCAAATATCCAACTTGTTATTTTTTTATATATTATTTTGTAACATAGCCCAAAATATTTCTGTTTTTTTGTATGTTGCTTGTTTCTTTTGCTAACAGCCTTGGGATATGGCGTTCTTAAGGGAAGTGACTCTAAGGTTACAGCTGAAGTAAGTATTAAAGTACAAGTAAATACTGCATTTAATCAGTACAGCACCTATGTTGGTAATAGAAGTCAAACTGTTATTCATCCATTAGTACACTAAAGATCAATACAATACTCAGCAATAGTACAGTAAGTAAAGTACCCTTCGGACCAAACTGATCATAGGGAATCATATCAATAGTATACAGGAATATGAAAAATTGAGAACCTGCATTTTCATCTCCCTCCCTTCATTTAAAGTTTACCTTAAGTTTTATAAAGCGGTAAATTTTGTGGGCAATTATAAACAAAGAAATTGTAGAAGCGAATAAAAGTACATACATATAGATAGATAAGTGTTATTTGAACATACACAAATTGGAATGCTGTCATTGTTGATTGAGCTGAGAAAAAAAATTATTTTCTTTCAAGCTACCCAGTTGAGCTATACTCTGGACTCCTGGAAGTTATTGCCCCTACTGCTAAATACTATCCTGACCTGGAGTCACTACCCTTGACCCTGAATGATGATAAGGAAAGAGTCAAGTAAGTAAACACTAGGAATACTATCATACATACATACATAGATCTATGATAGCATGTTGCTAGGGAATACCATCATAGATTCATACATAGTCTGTAGATCTACAATAGCATGCTGCAAGGGAATACCATCATAGATTCATACATAGATCTACAATAGCATGTTGCTAGGGAATACCATCATAGATTCATACATAGATCTATGATAGCATGTTGCTAGGGAATACCATCATAGATTCATACATAGATCTATGATAGCATGTTGCAAGGGAATACCATCATAGATTCATACATAGATCTACAATAGCATGTTGCTAGGGAATACCATCATAGATTCATACATAGATCTATGATAGCATGTTGCAAAGGAATACCAACATAGATACATACATAGATCTATAATAGCATGTTGCTAGGAAATACCATCATAGATTCATACATAGATCTATGATAGCATGTTGCTAGGGAATACCATCATAAATTCATACATAGATCTATGATAGCATGTTGCAAGGGAATACCAACATAGATACATACATAGATATATGATAGCATGTTGCTAAGGAATACCATCATAGATTCAGACATAGATCTATGATAGCATGTTGCTAGGGAATACCATCATAGATTCATACATAGAACAACGATGGCATGTTGCAAGGGAATACCATCATAGATTCATACATAGATCTACAATAGCATGTTGCTAGGGAATACCATCATAGATTCATACATAGATCTATGATAGCATGTTGCTAGGGAATACCATCATAGATTCATACATAGATTTATGATAGCATGTTGCTAGGGAATACCATCATAGATTCATACATAGATCTATGATAGCATGTTGCAAGGGAATACCAACATAGATACATACATAGATCTATGATAGCATGTTGCTAGGGAATACCATCATAGATTCATACATAGATCTATGATAGCATGTTGCTAGGGAATACCATCATAGATTCACACATAGATCTATGATAGCATGTTGCAAGGGAATACCATCATAGATTCATACATAGATCTACAATAGCATGTTGCTAGGGAATACCATCATAGATACATACATTGATCTATGATAGCATGTTGCAAGGGAATACCATCATAGATTCATACATAGATCTACAATAGCATGTTGCTAGGGAATACCATCATAGATACATACATTGATCTATGATAGCATGTTGAAAGGGAATACCATCATAGATACATACATCGATCTATGATAGCATGTTGCAAGGGAATACCATCATAGATACATACATCGATCTATGATAGCATGTTGAAAGGGAATACCATCATAGATACATACATAGATCTATGATAGCATGTTGCTAGGGAATACCATCATAGATACATACATAGATCTATGATAGCGTGTTGCAAGGGAATACCATCATAGATTCATACATAGATCTATGATAGCATGTTGCAAGGGAATACCAACATAGATACATACATAGATCTATGATAGCATGTTGCTAGGGAATACCATCATAGATTCATACATAGATCTATGATAGCATGTTGCTAGGGAATACCATCATAGATTCATACATAGATCTATGATAGCATGTTGCTAGGGAATACCATCATAGATTCATACATAGATCTATGATAGCATGTTGCAAGGGAATACCATCATAGATTCATACATAGATCTACCATAGCATGTTGCTAGGGAATACCATCATAGATTCATACATAGATCTATGATAGCATGTTGCAAAGGAATACCAACATAGATACATACATAGATCTATAATAGCATGTTGCTAGGAAATACAATCATAGATTCATACATAGATCTATGATAGCATGTTGCTAGGGAATACCATCATAAATTCATACATAGATCTATGATAGCATGTTGCAAGGGAATACCAACATAGATACATACATAGATATATGATAGCATGTTGCTAAGGAATACCATCATAGATTCAGACATAGATCTATGATAGCATGTTGCTAGGGAATACCATCATAGATTCATACATAGAACAACGATGGCATGTTGCAAGGGAATACCATCATAGATTCATACATAGATCTACAATAGCATGTTGCAAGGGAATACCATCATTGATACATACATAGATATATGATAGCGTGTTGCAAGGGAATACCATCAAAGATTTATACATAGATCTATGATAGCATGTTGCAAGGGAATACCAACATAGAAACATACATAGATCTATGATAGCATGTTGCTAGAGAATACCATCATAGATTCATACATAGATCTATGATAGCATGTTGCAAGGGAATACCATCATAGATTCATACATAGATCTACAATAGCATGTTGCCAGGGAATACCATCATAGATACATACATAGATCTATGATAGCATGTTGCTAGGGAATACCATCATAGATTCATACATAGATCTATGATAGCATGTTGCTAGGGAATACCATCATAGATTCACACATAGATCTATGATAGCATGTTGCAAGGGAATACCATCATAGATTCATACATAGATCTACAATAGCATGTTGCTAGGGAATACCATCATAGATTCACACATAGATCTATGATAGCATGTTGCAAGGGAATACCAACATAGATACATACATAGATCTATGATAGCATATGTTGCTAGGGAATACCATCATAGATTCATACATAGATCTATGATAGCGTGTTGCAAGGGAATACCATCAAAGATTCATACATAGATCTATGATAGCGTGTTGCAAGGGAATACCATCATAGATTCATACATAGATCTATGATAGCATGTTGCAAGGGAATACCAACATAGATTCATACATAGATCTGTGATAGCGTGTTGCAAGGGAATACCAACATAGATTCATACATAGATCTATGATAGCGTGTTGCAAGGGAATACCAACATTGATACATACATAGATCTATGATAGCATGTTGCAAGGCATCATAGATTCATACATAGATCTACAATAGCATGTTGCAAGGGAATACCATCATAGATACATACATAGATCTATGATAGCATGTTGCAAGGCATCATAGATTCATACATAGATCTACAATAGCATGTTGCAAGGGAATACCAACATTGATACATACATAGATCTATGATAGCATGTTGCAAGGCATCATAGATTCATACATAGATCTACAATAGCATGTTGCAAGGGAATACCAACATTGACACATACATAGATCTATGATAGCATGTTGCAAGGCATCATAGATTCTTTCATAGATCTACAATAGCATGTTGCAAGGGAATACCATCATAGATTCATACATAGATCTACAATAGCATGTTGCTAGGGAATACCATCATAGATTCACACATAGATCTATGATAGCATGTTGCAAGGGAATACCAACATAGATACATACATAGATCTATGATAGCATATGTTGCTAGGGAATACCATCATAGATTCATACATAGATCTATGATAGCGTGTTGCAAGGGAATACCATCATAGATTCATACATAGATCTATGATAGCGTGTTGCAAGGGAATACCATCAAAGATTCATACATAGATCTATGATAGCGTGTTGCAAGGGAATACCATCATAGATTCATACATAGATCTATGATAGCATGTTGCAAGGGAATACCAACATAGATTCATACATAGATCTATGATAGCGTGTTGCAAGGGAATACCAACATAGATTCATACATAGATCTATGATAGCGTGTTGCAAGGGAATACCAACATTGATACATACATAGATCTATGATAGCATGTTGCAAGGCATCATAGATTCATACATAGATCTACAATAGCATGTTGCAAGGGAATACCATCATAGATACATACATAGATCTATGATAGCATGTTGCAAGGCATCATAGATTCATACATAGATCTACAATAGCATGTTGCAAGGGAATACCAACATTGATACATACATAGATCTATGATAGCATGTTGCAAGGCATCATAGATTCATACATAGATCTACAATAGCATGTTGCAAGGGAATACCAACATTGATACATACATAGATCTATGATAGCATGTTGCAAGGCATCATAGATTCATACATAGATCTACAATAGCATGTTGCAAGGGAATACCATCATAGATACATAAATCCAAGATAGCATCATGAAAGTCCTTTTGTTGATCATGCTCTTTGTTTTGGATGAATTTTATATTTTTATAATGCAAATGTGAAGCGACCCCTTGGAATGGTACTGTAGTAGGCAAAAATAAGATATTTAGTTTCAGGTGTTTAATAAAAGCTAACTCATTTATCTATACATTGGTGAAAAATACTCTCTAAAATAGAATAATTAGTTCAAAAGTTATTAAAAACTACATTAAGTAAAGGTATAAGGAAAGTCATTTCATGGAAAAATGAAAAAGAAAACATTACCGATTTGTTACAATTTAGCATTGGAGCATCATCATCAGACCTGTGACCGTTGTGGTTGTTGGGAGGAGGGGAGTGAATGGACCTCTCAGGAGTCATCTTTCTCCATTTTTGCCTATCTTGTGCAGCTATCAATAATTCAGTCAATCTTTAATATTGTCAATTGAGGATATTCTGTCCCAGACATACTCATTAGTCCTGTGTTCTAGGTAGGAGATTTGAAGGATTTTTCTCATGCATTTTTTTCCCAATGCCTGCAATTCATTTTCAGTGGCTGGTAGCAGTGTCCAGGTTTCCCAAGCTCTGTAAAGCCTAAGCTTTGTTTGGAGACTAATGCTTTTGCTTGACCAGATTTTGTTTAGTCTAGCCATTGCTGCCATCGCTGACCCAATCCTGGCTAGAATATCTGACTCACAGCTTCCGTTTGAAGATAGGGTGGCTCCTAGATATTTGAACAAATCAGAACAAATCTGCCTAATTAAATACTACCAGGATGAATAAAAATTAACCAATAGCCATGAGGTTTAGCTAAACACAAATACTAAACACAAGTTAACAAGTTACCACAAGTTGTTCAAGTTTTAAACAATTTAAGACTTAAATAATATTTAGTTTACTTAAAATTTTTTTTATCTTTCTAGGACATTGTAAGATAAGATAAGAATGGGCATTTCTTATAGCGCTTCTATCCATGCTATTAAATTAGCATGCTCAGTGCACTCTTGGTGTGATTTGCAGTGGCAGATGTACTAGCCAAAGAGAATGGTCGTTAAGTTCTTTAAAAAAAATTCTCTTGTCCCAGATTCTCTCAGTGTTTGAGATAGACCGTTCCATAAAGAAGGTGCCACTGACTCAAATGAGCGCACTCCCCGGGACTTCTTTCTATAAGCTAAGACATTCAGCATTACAAATCAATAATTGACAAAATTGACAATAAAACGTTAATTAGCAAATTAAAAAGGTTAATACTGAGTATGGACATTTTTATCACCATATAGAGTATATATTAGGCAAAAAAAAAACACGACTTCTATTTATGAATTGCTTTTTTTGTAATGTATATATAAAATAGTAGACTGTGTGTGTGGTTTCCGATCTCCATTGGTTCATTTAATGACACGTGACCTTATAGTCTCATATTTAACTTTTGTGATCTTGCTTCCAGGAATAGCTCCCTAGCTGAGTGGTTAGTGTATCCGACTGCAATGCGGGCAACTTGGGCTTAACGCTGCACTGATAGCTTTCTTTTTCTACTTAAAAAAAAAATTTTCATTAATATTACTTTAAACAAAAAAATATCCATTATGCTCTTTCAATTTCTAATACACAATCAATGTATTTAATTATTTAAAAAAAATCAATAGATATTCAATGAATAAAATCTAAATTTGTCACGCAATGTTTTTTTTTTGTCTCTATATGTTTCATTATTTGTCATTTTTATATTGCAGATGGAGGACGAAACAAAACCTGGATTATGCTTTTCTGATGTTACATGCCTACAGACGTGGTCAATATTATATTCAAGTATGTTATTATTGTTATGGCAGAGTTCATTTCTCTTGATGGAATCAATTGTCTGTAGAAACAAAAGAAATCTAAAATTTAAACAAAAATTTATATTTTTTTAAAGCAATATTCCATTATTCAGCAATATTCCATTGAATATATTAATGTGACGCTTGAGGAGAGTAAATTGTATGTGGCTTATCTTGATTTCAGCTAGAAGATGATATTGTAACCAGGCCAGATTTTTTTAGCATCATCATGAAGGCTGGCTCTAAACGCTCGGGATGGACACTGATACGTTGCTCGGCTTTAGGTTTTATAGGTAATGTATACATACATTCATTGGGTGACATATATTTCATAGCATACCAAAAGCCCAAGCAGGCAACACTGTCCCACCATAGATAGTGAAGCAGATCTCATAGTTTTAATCATAATGACAAACCAGGGAATTGTGTGGCCAACACAATGCTAAGTTGCCTAAAGGGTTTTGATTCACCAGTCATGGGCTGGGTCCCAAATTTTATAAATTTAATCCTCTTTTACACATCTGATAAGTACTCAACATAAACTAAGGCGCTGTACTGGCTTAATAATCCCATGGTGTACAGTGGTCTCAGATATAAATACATTGCACTTTTACTGCACAGTAGACTAAAACCAATATAAAAGATTAAACCAACTGGAACAGCATAGGACGCAGTAATCTTCTTTATAGAAGAAGCCTCTGTAAAATATAAGATGATAATTCATTTTTTTAAATTTTGATCTGTTTGTAATGCAATATCTATTTTAAATTCAAGTAACCAGCTAGAAAATATTTTGTTTCAATTATTTTATTTTGTCTCCTTGCAGGGAAGTTGTTGAAAACTTCAGATTTACCAATTTTAATAGAATTCTTGTTTATGTTTCATGGACATAAACCTGGAGATTGGCTTTTAGAAAACTTGATGACTACTAAAGTCTGTACTAAAGATATGCTGCCAGTAAGTCATTGTTTACCCATGTTGTAAGACTGCGCAACGTGGCACTTCTTATGGTGCAGACGTTCACATGTGAACAGCCACAAAACAAGCACAGGGATGTACGATTCACACGCCTGTAAATCTGCAGTGTTCGATACTGATGTTAAAATTATTTATGATAATAATAATTTTGGAACACTCTTGTTTGTGGGGCAAGGTAGCCGAGCGGAAGCACGTTCGACAGGCGATCCGAAGGTCCTGGGTTCGAATCCTGGTGACGGGGCTTGGGTTTTTACCCAGAACTTGAGGGTGTCCCTGAGTTTACCCAGCTCTGATGGGTACCTGATAGTAGTTGGGGTAAAGTGCTGGCCGCCACACATCCCCTAGTATGCCGTGGCCACAGAAACTGGTGAACGCTGCTTCACCAGCTCCATGATCAGTTTGGTCAGAAGGGTACTTTACTTTTTATTTGAACCTTAAACAAACTTATTTATAAGTGTTGGTAATTTGAAGTGTAAGAATAAGAAGGAGATAATACTTTCAAGAATGACAGCACATCATCCTGTCTCTATATATAATGAGTGGTACAGTTTTAATATATATATTTTTTGTAAGAGACACACGATCTGAAGTTTACACAATGGAGAGATAATCATTTCTAACTCTAATTTTGATTTTAATAGCAGGTAGTCATGTGAGATAAAAAATGTTTACAAAAATGCAGAGTAGCACATAGTTTATGCCATAATTTTGCAAAACTGATGATAGTGGCTAGTTCTAGCATACAACATTCAGAGTTGGCAATATTCTTTGTCAGATGCAATAAATTTATAATGTGAAAAATTGTTTAAAAAATTATTCTTATAGTATTAGGGATAAAAAAAATTTAATTAATAATATTAATTTATATAATATTACAATTTTTTTTTAAACCCTTAAATTTACTACTAATTATATACTTATTACTTAAGAACATGGTCTGCCAGTGTTCCTTTACAAAAAATATAAGGAAACAGTTTAGTCATCATATTTGTTGAGAACAGCCATCATCGTCAATGTGCAAAAAGTTTATTACAAAGAGGGAAAGTATTCAAAATGTTGTGTTGTTTCATTTCATTTTGGTTTTCAACTTGACAGAAAGAATGTGTGGCAGCCGTGAACAGAATCTCAATAGACATCAAACCTCCACTGTTCCAGCACATAGGACTACAGTCTTCATTGAAAGGGAAAATACAGAAACTGAAGGTATAAACCTTTGGATCACATCCATTGTTTACTTTTTAATTTTATGTCATTATTGATCTATCTTCATATCTAATGACGAATTCACTGTTTGTCATGTAAGTTTTAAATACTATTTTGGCAATAGGAGGATTGTGTGGCCAGTACAGTGTTTATTTTTTTTTTTAACCCTTACAGTCCCGGGCGCGTATATAGCGGAACTGAAGGCAGCCTAGATAGAAGTAGGTCGGTACTGGAAGGGTTAAATGTTGTTTTCTACTCTTGAACACCTTTTTATAAAAGGAATAAGACTGACAAGGAGATGCAATGATCTTCTGTATAGGAAGAGATGTTGTAAACATTTAAGATAAGAATATTTTGTTAAGAAATGGACATCTTGTAGCCAGATAAAACCCTTTAAGGTAATACAGAACTTTATTTATTTGGCTACAGCATTCTATATCAGGAGAGATTTGATCAACCATTTTTTGATTTGAAAAGGGAAGTTACTGTGCCAAATCTTTTTCATCATTTGATTGTTTTAGAGCTGTAATTTTATATTGTTTAGTTTCAGGCTGGTGTTGTAATGTTTAATCCTAGGATGACATAATGTTTAATCCTAGGCTGGTGTTGTAATGTTTAATCCTAGGATGGCGGAATGTTTAATCCTGGGCTGGTGTTGTAATGTTTAATCCTAGGATGGTGGTATGTTTAATCCTAGGCTGGTGTTGTAATGTTTAATCCTAGGATGGCGGAATGTTTAATCCTAAGCTGGTGTTTTAATGTTTAATCCTAGGATGACGGAATGTTTAATCCTAGGCTGGTGTTGTAATGTTTAATCCTAGGATGACGGAATGTTTAATCCTAGGATGACGGAATGTTTAATCTTAGGATGATGGAATGTTTAATCCTAGGATGACGTAATGTTTAATCATAGGCTGATGTTGTAATGTTTAATCATAGGATGACGTAATGTTTAATCCTAGGCTGATGTTGTAATGTTTAATCTCTTTGCCAGGAGAAAACCTTCAAGACATTGGTACCACAGAGAAACACTGCCGTTCAGATTAAGAAGGATGTTTCCGGTGGAACGAATCCACCAGCCAAATATATCATGACTACCATCGCACAGTTTGAGAACTACTCCATTGACAGTGTCTACAGAGGGGAGTTCAGCTTTTGGGGATACACTCCCTTCTATGGTGACAACATTGACATATTGTATGACCCTCCCATCAAGATATATAGGTCAGTGCTTGAGGACCTACATATTGCATTTAACTGTCATTCGCAGCTTATGTTCATCATCATTTACTTAAAAAACAACAACATTGAAACAAAATTCATAACCAATTCAGGAAATAGCTGTAAAGTGAATGTTCCCACCTAACAAGTGAAACACCATTAGCAAATCTAGAAAAATTTGACAAAAGATGATTAAAAATTAAAGTAGCAATACTGAATAAATATATATATTTGAATTGTAACTTAGAAATACAACACAATAATATTTAAAATACCGAGAACAACATTATTAACATAGACAAAAATATATAAATGCTAATAATAATATAATATAAAATAAAATAATAATATACTAATATTACAAATACTATATAATAATATAAAAAAAATAGATTATAATATTAAGTAATAAATAAATAACATTTAGACAAATAACTTAGAAATCTAACAATAATCTATGAAACAAAACCAATTCTATTAAATACCCAGGAAAACATAGACGTAAAACCACATCCTCTTAAACTCTTTATTGAAAAAACATTCATGTAAATCTTTTTTTTTTCCTACTTAAGCAAACATAAAATGGGTGCCAAGAAGTTAACATCATTAAAAACACTTCATCAAAATGGAAGACTAGACTAAATACCAGGGATATTAGTTGAAGGCAATAATAGGAAATTCTGCATAAATAAGACTAGCTAACAATCAAGCAGACTTACTTGTGCACTTCTAAAATCCATGTATTTGATCATCATTCATTGGATAAAGTTGACAAGCTCCAAAGAATAGTTTTATATAATAATAATATTTATGAGATTAATAGTTTTCTTTTTAAATTTACATTACACTAACTGCATTAGCTTAACTTAAAAAACATTTACAATTTATAACATGACCTGATTAATAAAATGAAGTGTTTTAACTAAAACAAAATAATTTTGTTTTTATATTTCTGTGGCTGCAGTTACAAAATTGTAAGCGGCTCGAAGGAGCATCCCGAAGACATCTTCCCTCCAAGTACAAGTCTCCTGGTGCTCACTGACTCTCTCAGCAACAACACAAACCAGGCAAGTCTCACATGGTGGAATCAGCGCACGAGTTTTGTATGTCACGATGTGCATTGGTCATATGAATCAATTGTCACGTACAATGGGGTCACATGGGCAGTTTATCACGGTGGGGAGGTGTCTTTGTAACTGGGTCATTGGTTCTGTGGCTATGACTGAAGTAATTATTCCACTCACCTTGCCTAGTGTCTGGCTTTTTAATTTGTCATCTTTCCTCAGGCGGACAACTATTTCCTGTTGGGAAACTTTAACCCCCAAGGGGTAGCTCAAGGACAGGTCAATGCCAACACAGGCAACGTGAAAGTGTTCAGAATTCATTTGAATGAGAATATGAAACCATGGATTTTTATCAAGGAGGTAAATTAGAAGTCCTGATGATGTAATTGTTTAACTAATAGAGAAGCTTTCTTCAAATAAATTGGTCCTATGATTGAGTCATATTAAAGAAGTCTTCATGAAATAATCTGGTCCTAGATTTTTATATTTAGTTATATTAAAGAAGCTTTCATTGAAGAAAAAAAATAGGTCTTAAAATTGAATCAAGATTTTTCAACAACATTCACCTATTTTTATTTTTTATTGTCTGTTTTAATCTGTATTGGAGCTGTGGACAGTCACTATATAAATATAGTATTTTCCATGATGTGAAAGGATCTTGAATAGACAAACTCTGTGACCTTTTTTTAAATTCTGGTCTGACTGGCATGTCTCAAAAAGGGACGGTCCTCTACCCCCTAGCTGAAGGGAGCTAAATGCAAAATAAGGCTCGGTAATTAGGACATGAAAATGATCTGACTGATAGATTCAGATCTAATGGCTGTTAACTTATAATCTACCCATGACAAGTGAGGCTGCCTAAATTAAGTTGTTACCTGTCTACATGATATAGCAGAAAAGAACTTTTAAAGATAAGATAAGATTACTTTATTGATCCTGTTATGGACCTCTTTAGGTGATGATTATGATTACGACTCGTTAAATCGGATTCAATGAATATAGTTGTATCTTTATTAGAAGTCTCTAGATTCTGCTAATCTGTAGCCCAAGCTAGGGGTTCCTTGACTGACAGGTCTATGCAGTAATGTAGTTATATTCGTGATAATTATCTTCAACACCTTTCTCAACAGCGATAGATCAAACAACTCCAGTTGTTGAATAAACAATTTTATTTAAATTGTAGACTCAATATAAACGATCAATAAACTTCATCAACTGGTGGCAACATAAGTATCAATAAAATGGCATTATATGTACATGTATGAATATAGCGACTTCACTCTACAAACGTTTAAACTGAACTAACTTTAAGGAGGTCGGGACTTTACAAAGAAAACGATCATCGAAGATTCTACAGGGTCTTAATACGCATTTTAACCTCTTTCTCTATAATTACTACGATCCAGAATTATCCCCCAATTTCCACGGGATTTGAACGAATTATTTTATTTAAACTGCCCTCAGGGCATAAAGGTCAAACCTTGGTCGCTTTGGACTCTGATACGCACTTGTTAAGAGGTCAATGCCTTACTACGTCATTCATTTATGACCGATATTCGTAACATCCCCCCCCTTCTAAAGCTTTATAATTATTTCTTTTACATTTGAAAAAATGTTAATTTTAAGGAATAATTATAAAAGAAAATATTCCGGGGAAAACAATACAGTTCAATTGGCGATCCCAATAATTCAATCGAACTGATAACAATAACATAATAATATATGCAATATAAATTCATCTTATCAAATGGCTTAACTATAGTCATTCAATCATTCAATTTTTAATTCAAAACAATGGACAATTAAATTGTTTATCTAAATCTTGTATACAAGAAAAATACATAATCATTCTTAATAGATATAATATAATACAAGTTAATAACTTCTATTACATTGAACATTCCACTGTAATAAAAACTCTCTCGTCCATTTAATTATAAACTAATATCTTTTACATTTGTAATCAAACAACAAAAGAAAAAATCACTCAATGTCTATGCAGACACGACTTATTTTTTCATAAGGAGAAAAAAACCAACGCTCTTGATGAAAAAAATACTACTAGACCTGACCTAATTACACGTTACAAAAATTATTGCTCGTGTAGACAGTATTTTTTTTTTTTTACATGCTGGTAGGCCGACTAACACATTAGACAACTGTCTGTGACGCGACCCAAAAATTGAGGTCAATTCCGCACTCTCTCTCTCTATTCCTCTTTTTTTTCTCTCTCATTCCCAATTGATTCTAACAATATTGACATCGCTATGCAAATTTCTACCTCATCACAGCCGAGGTCAAATAAAATTGCTACGCGATTAAATAGTTATCGTATTAAATGAGCATTCTTTAACATCTATCATCTCAAAATCAAATTCATTTATTTTATTTTGAGAACATTAAACATAGTCTGTTCACGAATTAAAATAGTTTATAGACAATTTCATTAAAAATATTTCAATCTTTCATTTTACCATGACCTTTCGACGTCATTATTTTCTTTTTTTTAAAAGAGTTCACATCGTAGCAGGTTAAATTGAAACATTCAGACAATCATGGATTTACTTAAACAAATTTGGTTAATTTACTTAATTAACTATCAATTAAAACAAGTTATATTATCTTCATACAATCTTAGTACTACACAGTAAGTACTTATTTTCTTTAGATTACATTAAATACAATATTATTGAAGTAGAAAAGTTAAGCATAGGCTACTATTAATTTTTTTTTTTCATAGCGAAATCAATGTAACAATTTATGTACAAAACAAACTGCTTGTTTGACTGGTGTGGTAAAACATTTCATTTCCAATCTTTTCAGTGGTGTACATTGCTCTTTTCCATTTTCCATAAAGGTTTTATTCATTAGGTTCTAGGTTCTCCTGTTACTTCACAGTGTTCAGGTCTACCCAATCTTTTGCTTTTCAGTACAATTCATTCAATCTATTTTAACTAATACAAAAAAAAATAGATTAGTTTTACAATCTTGACATGAAATCCTTAATTAATAATACATTTGTTGAACATTGGTGTGTCAACATTATAAATTCTCAACCATGACATTCTCAACCATTCTGGTTTACAGTGTCAAGTCAGTGGCACATCCTAAATTTATACAAAACAAGGATAAGTTTTATTTTACATTAGTTTCACTTCTGGTCTGCTTTTCATGTAACAGTATCCTAAAAGTGAAAAATCATATATAATACATTTCTTGGAATTCTTGTTAGTCATAGTTCTGTCTTGCAGCAACTATTTTTACCCTTCATTATCATACATTCAATGATAATAGAACAAATGAATAAATTCACATAGAAGAAATTTGCATCTTGACTCAGTGCAATATTTCAACAACAGTACATGATAAAATATTTTCCATAGTACAATCATAAAACATTTCTCAATACTTTAGTGATAGAAAAATTCTCTTTTCTTATAACCATTTACATCTTTTTCAATCAAATTATCCTCTCTGCTAAATGTTTCAATTATCATTTCCAGAGATTCTCAAACATATCTTATAATCAGTCCACATTTATAATGTCCTCTGATTTAGAAACCAATTCTGCGGATAAAACTGATCTTTTTCTCTTATAGCAATTATTTTTAATGCTCAACCTAACAAGTTTGTTTAGAAATATCACACTATAATGATATTTACTCTAACAATACTTTTACTCATTCCTTTTTCTTCACAAGTAAGGGATTTAGTTTTAAAATAGTAAGTTTGGTAACTAACTATCAGTGAATTTGTCATTCAATTCATCCTGTACTCCAGGCATAAATTTTACAAATAAGAGTAACAATGTTAACAACATCAAGCTTATTCCAATTGTTTTCAGAAGGTAAGGCTTTATCATTTTCAAATGATATAATATTTTTGCCTTTCTTTCATCACACAACAATGGCATCTGCATGTGAGCAGTGTACAATTTTTTTCTCACAAAAACAGTTATGTCAGACAAAAAATTTATGTACTTATCTAGGTACTTGCTCAGCCCAAGGAGATCCAATTCGGTCTGCCATTCCTCTTGAAGTATTTTGAGTGGTCCTCGGACAGTGGGTCCAAAGATTGGTCCATAGGCTCCTCGACTTTCCGGATGGGATTCAGTTGACCTCTCCTGCTCCAGGCATAAGTTCTTTAGGACAGGATTGAAGAGTTCCGGGGCGAAGTTGGTCCTTTGATCTGTCGGTATGGATTGTGGTAACCCATAGCTTTTGATAGTTTCGGTCCAGCTCTCAGCACTCGTTTCTTCAGTGATGCTCCTCAAATCTTCATCTGTACCGGCAACTGCAGGTTTGCATTGTTGTTTGTTTATGCTGTGGTCTATCTGTTCATAGACATCAGTAGTAGGAGTTTCTTCCTCGTCGACAGCTTTCTCATGTAGCTGTAGCAACTCTGGGTCTACTTTCTGCTCAGCAATCAATTCATTTTGTGATGACTTCTTTGATTGATCATTTCCTTTCGGACAATCTTCAATCATGGAGAAAATAGTAGTATCACGTTCCACTTCTTCTTCCTCTTTCTTCTCTCGTGGGATAATTTCTTCTTTCTTTTCCTTTTCTTGTGAGATAGTTTCTTCTTTCTTTTTCTGTGGTGTCATACCATTTATGACATCACCTACAGGATAAAGTTCTTTTTCTTTTCCTGTCTCCACCATAGGACTAGGGTCTGGATTTTCCTTCACAATCAGTTCAGGTCTCACCCTCCCTTTCGCCAAATCATTTGCTAGGATAACAGATATGCCCTCAACAGGAAGTTTTGATATTACTCCAACTGTCACATATCCTGTCACCAAGTCAGATGTGAGGTATATCCTATGTAGAGGTATTTCTTCTTTCCATTCAAAACCTCTCAATAGGACAGTCTGTCCTGTCAATGTATTATCATTTAATGGTAATACATCTTTAAGCAGCAGTGTTAATGATGCTCCTGTGTCTCGTAATATTCTTACGGACTTCAGTGGTCCTTCCTTTTGTAAGGCCACACAACCTTCACTAATGAACGGTTGAAAACTGCACAGGGTCTCTGTGTCAATTTTATTCTTCCCTTGACCATGACTTTCGGGTGTTGTTTCATCTTTCGATGACTTCAGACTCTTTTCCGAGTCAAAAATACTTTGGTCTACTTTTTCGTCTCTGTGGACTTGGACAATTAATCCAATAGTAGCCATTCGGTATTTATAATCAGGATATTTATCCTCATTATCTTCAGTTGTAGATTTCTCTACCTTCTGACTTTTGCTCTCAGGCAAATCCACCCTCAGTGTTTCTGGTTTAGAAGAATCTTTCTTCGAATTCAGTTCGTTTGTATCTTCGCTTTCTTGTACATTTTGTTTTGGTTTATGGCTAGTGCACATTACCACTTTGTTAGGTCTTTTGTCGCTTCGTATACTCCAACAGTCTTCGATGCTATGTCCTGTTCTTTTACAAAAAGTACATCGGACGTTTTTGTTGACAGGTTTCTTATTCACATCATTTTGTTTCACAAAATGCTCTTTTTCACGATGTTTTTGTGTGTTTTCTGCTTGCCGTTGTGGCCTATTAACATTCTTTTCACCAGCTGTCCTATGACACAGTGCATACTGTTCAGCTAAATCAGCAGCCTTATGTGGGTCAGTGATGTCACGCTCGGATAAATACATTCTTATATCCGGCCTCACTTTGTTAATAAAATCCTCTAACAGAATGATATCTTTCATTTCTTTTAATGTGGAGATATTTCTGGATTTTATCCACTGATCCATTAGCTTTTCTTCTGCTCTAAGGAAGTCTAAGTGTGTTTGGTAAGGGGACATTGTGTACTGACGGAACCTTTTCCGATAACTTTCCGGTATTTGGTTATATGCTTTAAGTACAGTGTCTTTAATGATTTCATAATCATTTAAATTCTCCTCTTTTAACAATAGAACACAATCTCTTGCCCTTCCCTGAGTAAAAGCTGTTCTCACTAATATTCCCCATTTATCTTCTGGGAACTTAAAATCTCTGCAAGAAATTTCAAAGGTCTGGAAGAAATTAGCTATTTCACTTTCTTTATCAATGTAGGTAGGGACTAGCTTTTTCCATCTGGCCATCTCTACATCACTATGAGATTCCTTTTTAGTAGCGCCTATCTTCGCCAGTTCTATTCTTTCCTGACTTTCTATTTCTCTTTGACTTTTCTTATCTTCCATCTCAAGACGTTTTTCTTCTATTTCCAAACGTTTTTGTTCCATCTCAAACCGTTTCATTTCTAGTTGAAATCGCAACTGTTCAGACATCTGACCTTCAACTTGATATCCCTCCGCGCTTGATTCTACTTTCAACTTGCCACTCGCAATCAACACATCTTTTATCTGCTGTGTCAACACAGTCCTCGATGGTGTAGTCTCAGTAACTTCTATCTTTAAGATCTCAGCGATCTCTTTTAACTTCTTTATTGGTAAAGTTTTCAGAACTTCTTCTTCTGGATTTTCAATAAATTCCATTCTTTAGTTAAGAGATTTATAAAGTGGTAAATTTTTCCAACTTACGTTTTTCCAATCGGAAGAATAATTTCAGCGTTCTTAGGCTTGCTCAGTAGGTCACGGCTTTACACACAACACAACACCACTTGAATATATGCTTCACTATACAACTATATCGGACGAAGACCCCAAACTGTTATGGACCTCTTTAGGTGATGATTATGATTACGACTCGTTAAATCGGATTCAATGAATATAGTTGTATCTTTATTAGAAGTCTCTAGATTCTGCTAATCTGTAGCCCAAGCTAGGGGTTCCTTGACTGACAGGTCTATGCAGTAATGTAGTTATATTCGTGATAATTATCTTCAACACCTTTCTCAACAACGATAGATCAAACAACTCCAGTTGTTGAATAAACAATTTTATTTAAATTGTAGACTCAATATAAACGATCAATAAACTTCATCAACTGGTGGCAACATAAGTATCAATAAAATGGCATTATATGTACATGTATGAATATAGCGACTTCACTCTACAAACGTTTAAACTGAACTAACTTTAAGGAGGTCGGGACTTTACAAAGAAAACGATCATCGAAGATTCTACAGGGTCTTAATACGCATTTTAACCTCTTTCTCTATAATTACTACGATCCAGAATTATCCCCCAATTTCCACGGGATTTGAACGAATTATTTTATTTAAACTGCCCTCAGGGCATAAAGGTCAAACCTTGGTCGCTTTGGACTCTGATACGCACTTGTTAAGAGGTCAATGCCTTACTACGTCATTCATTTATGACCGATATTCGTAACAATCCAAATAAATGGAAATTTGACTTGATTACATAAATTCCGTCTTTCATCATACTTAAAATAATATTAAAGAACCATATGTACTCAAGCACAATAGACATTCACTATCATACCATTTATCATACAAGAAAAAGTATCATTTAGGAGTCATCTTTTGTATCTTCTGGCTGACTGATGATTCTTTTGATGATTCTCACTGATAGTGGAACAAAAGAGTTCCAAAATCTCTCTGTTCTAATTGATAAGTGTTAGAAAAAAATTAAACTTTTAACATTTCACGCCAAAGTCATAATGCTTTTGTTGATTATTTTCTTTAGTTAAAAAATAAAACACATTTCAGGCCCATTTTATTTTTTTTTATGTTAATCAAAGTCTTAATTTTAAACACCTTACTTGTATATTTCATCTTAAATGAAATTTTTTTTTTCAGATTTTAATTTCAACCAACCAGAGCACTTACCTATGAATGAACTCAGAAACGAGGTGAACTGCAATAGACTCTGTGATAAGCATGACCCTTGACCTCTGTGTGAAACTGTGGGCAAGTACTGCTGGCTTTGAATGTACCATTGAGAATTGAAAAAAAAAAACAACTATTTCATTACATGAAAGTAATGATATAAGCTGAGAATCAAAATTCAGTGACCTTCATATTTTTTACTGATGTAGATTTGTGGATTTCAAAGTTATCTTCAAGTGTGACAATATTTTCTGACTTTGTTTGTGTTGAATGCTTATCTCATTACACTTTGTTCATTGCATTTTTCTTCATAGTTGAACATGTGCCCAAGTAATATGTATAGGTGATAATGATTGTATGATAATTTATATGCTTAATGATTGTATGATGATTTATATGCTTAATGAGCGTATGGTGATTTATATGCTTCGAGTGAACCTCAACATTTATTAGAACATCATTTGGCTGATCCAATTTCGACAGTGTCTTTTTGCAAATTTGTTATCCATTTTTTTCTCATCAATTTTGTCACTTTATAAAAAGAATTGTTTTATTAAAGACACCTTTGTTGCTCGCTGGCTATGAATTTCATGCTTTCAAGTTGTTCATGAGTGGTAATAGATTGTAATGGGTTGGATAAAAAGTAGAGAAGATTGTTAACATTGTATGCACCCTGGATAAAAATGGATATGGTGAGAGTAAAATCATGTATTGAATGCTGTAATGTAACCTGTACAATGGCGACTAGTCTTTCTTCCGCAATATGTGCCTGCCGTTCACTTCATATTTTTATGTTAGGCTTGGTGCTCAAAAGCGAAATAAATTATTTTTAGCTTAACCATTTTTGCGTGTAAAAGCTTTTCAATGATTACTTTTGAATTGACGTACTGTATACTTTGTTGTTTTTTAAATAAAGACTCTAAATATTTTATCTTGAGTTGCTAAAATTCAAAAACAAGTATTGATCTGTAGAGCCATCAAAGCAGCGTTCACTGGTGATTGACAAATGACAAAATAGGACTAATGTTGATTTAAGTGGATATTGAATGTTTACTTTCAAAAATTTCCAGCAGCTGTAATTTAAGCTTGAACTGATAAGAAAATTAGAAATTTCCCTGCTAATTGAAATTTTTATTCTAAAATATGAACCGTTACCTATATTGTCTATAACACCAAAATCTCATTTTTCATTACAATGTAATTTAGTCACTGATGTCAGTATGTTGACAACTTGTAAGATTTCTTTTCAAATTGTTTTTGATTACTTTGGTAAAATCAAATCATGTGGAGTTGTCAAATACATAACTTTCTACTTTTAAATAAGCTTACATTGATGATTATATAGTTAAAGACACAAAGAAAGTAAACACTATCACTATAGTAAATACATTTTCTATTTATAATATAGAACAAATGAAAAAAAATAATAACAGTTGCTTTAGATGTATAGAAAAAATAAAATAAAAATCCTAAATTTGATTTATGAAGATGTTTATTTGTTAAATGTATTGTAACAAAGCCTTGATAAAATGACATTCTCTCATTCACTACATTCTAACATTAAAACAACAGTCAGACACGAAAAATTAAATCACTTGACCATAATGTGGACCTGAGAATATGCAAAGGCTAAAATTATATCAAAGTAACAGAGTACATTTCAAAGGGGGACATTACTACAATATGTCAAAGTAATTCAGTACAGTTCAAGGAGTCGTGTGTCTACAATATCTGTCAAAGTAATACATTTCAAGGGGGACATTACTACAAATCTGCATGAATGATTCATCAACTGTATACTAGACATAAGTTGTCTCACATTTAGTGTAAACAACTTGTGTATGTCAAGACAATAAGAGAAAAATCTTGTGCACAAAGAAACATAAAAAAGAGCTTGCTCACAAAAATATCAAGAATTTCAAAACCCATTAAACCCATAAAACCCCAATAGCCTAGAAACTCACTATGACATTCAATTAGTTTTAATTTTATGGCTAAAGTTTCAAACAAGCAAAAAATTATTTATTAATAAAATAAATTTTCATAAAAGAATAATTAAAAAACATTTTTAACAACAGAAAGTAAAAAAAAACCTCTTTAGATCATTAAATATAACCACTAGTTAGAATGTCTAAAATATATTTCATGGCAAACAAATTAAAAACATCCAATAAATTAACCATTTAGACAATAAATGTGCAACTTGGGAATGTGTTGAATGACAAGCAAAGAATGTCACCCCAATGACCTAATGCAGAGAAAAATATTATGTTTACATGTTTTTATATACACAGGACTAAATCACAGAATTGGGATGAGCTGTTGATATTCACTGATACACTGTGAACAATTAAAAAAAAACGTATCTTATATCTTAAAAAAAAAAGTCAACCTGCAAGTCACTTTCAGTCCCTCTACAAATATATACTGGGAAGAAAGGCCATCACAAAGTGACTTGATCTATATTAGGAGGTAAAATCATTCTGAAACAAAAAATATAAGGGAGGGAATACATCAAGAAATACTGACAAATAATTTTTAAACCAATTTCAACAAAATAAAATGCCTCTTGTAATGGCAAGACAATTTTTTCTTCATTCTTTCTCAATGTAAGTGATGCATGGTACAGAATTTTCATAAATTACTATCTTTCATTGTGAGGGGAAAATGTGTAAAGCATGCCTAAGATGCCAAATGTTTTAATTATTTCTGATATAAAATTATTTACAGATGAAAATTTTTTGAATCTATACTAAATTTGCAAAAGAAATTTGTACGAAAGATGCACCATCATCCCTCAAGACGAAAGATGCACCATCATCTCTCAAGACGAAAGATGCACCATCATCTCTCAAGACAAAAGATGCACCATCATCTCTCAAGACGAAAGATGCACCATCATCTCTCAAGACGGAAGATGCACCATCATCTCTCAAGATGGAAGATGCACCATCATCTCTCAAGACAAAAGATGCACCATCATTTCTTAAGATGGAAGGATGACGATGAGTTTAGGGGTAAAAAATGTCAGTAAATAACTGGATAACAGGATCATAAAAAATAAAATAAAATGCAACTACACATCATTAGCACTAATATATTATTACAATGCCACATACAGTACCTGTATTACATAATACAGAAAAAAATAAGTTCCTGTAATCAACAACAACATAAAAGAAATATTTATATAAAATACTTTTTTTTTTTTTTTTAAAGAAAATACAACACATGAAGAAAAACAAATGTCCAACATTTCAATCAATTCATAAGGTTAATAATAATTTCACATGAAGCAATTCGAATCAAAATTTTGTACATCAATTCAACAAACTAAATACTGTAAAAGCTTTCCAATTGAGAAGTTCAGTAAAAAAAAACTACACACAAATTGTGTAAACAATATTTTTAACAAAACAAACCAGTGGTTGGGCCAAATTTCAACACACACACAGTCAGTCAAAATAGCTACAGACAATATACATGGATTTCTACTTCAGCTCACCAATATGTGAGCAGAGAATTCTAGGCAAGGATTCCATCAATTAATTAGAACTTTATGTACGACACTTGACCCAACTTACAATTTTGTTTTTTTTATGAAAATGTTTTGGGGGGTTTTTCATGTCCACAAATTGACGGTTAAAATATTGACAGCAAACAGTTTTTTGTTTGTTTGTTTGTTTGTAAAGTAACTTTTCTGTGTAAATGAGGAATACAAAAATAAATTTGTAACAAAAATCTGTTAACATTTTGAGGGTGTCTAAAATATCTGTGACGATTTCAATTCCTGCTATCTTTTATTTTCTTGTATCATTATCTGTGAAAAAAATGGAAACATATTTTATTTACTAGAAGAGATATATGGACTATATACCCTATATATATATACTTACATATTATATATATGGACTATATAAAGAATTACAGGAAAGACAACTCTGGATTAGATAGTTCAATAAACAGAAAATGTATAACATATTAACATCCTCCATACTTATTGGAAGGCACCACAATATGTCTAGTGGAGTTCAGCTGTAAATAGCTTGATAGACACATGGAATTGGTAAAAGCAGAACTTGTGTGGAAATGATGTAAAGCTGTTTCACTATTGGGCAATGGTAAAGCTTTAGGTCCAAATCAGGAGTTATGTGCCCTGGATTAGGCTAGTCAGATTTTGTGTGTTTAAAAAAAACCCACAAAAAACTTGACTCAATTAAACCCAAAAAATATTGCAATTTTATTAAGCTAGAAAACTGCAGCAAGATACAGAATATTTTACCAGCACAAATCTTAAACTGAACTTTAAAACAGAATGATAGGACAAAACTCGAGACAGCCAGATAGACTGGCACAATGTACGAAATGCCTAAAGAGCTCTCTGTTTGTGGGCTATACCCAGGACAGGGATTTGTGAGATAGACCCCAGGAAACAAGCGATGATAATGACAACATAGTAAACAAGTGGAAGAGCAAAATTTAATACTACTGTTCATATACCTTAGCAGTTAAAATCCAAACTTGGGTCAGTCATCAGTACTATTGACACAGGTAATGTGAATCACTATTAGCCTAAAGAATTAAATGTGAAACAAAAATAAATCAATCTTACCTCACTCAGAATCACCCAAGCGTCTGATGGCTCATGAACATGGATCCTGAGCGTATCCACGAGGCCAACTTCGTCTGGCAGCTCACCTTTAGCCAGGCCGTTGTCGTCAAACTTTCCGATGGGGATGAAGCCGCTGGAGGTGTTGTCTATCTCGGGTTTGCTGACGCCCGCCCTGGAAACGATGCGCTGCCTGATTGCGTCTGAGATCTGAGCAGGTGTGAGGACCTCGATGGTCGTGTTGTGGAACACGTCGCCTGGATGATCTATGTTGCCACTGCGGAATAAATACCTGAAACAAGCCAGCAAATGCATACAATGAATGATTGGTTCCTTTAGAAACAGCAGACAGGAGTCTACTAGAAACAGCAGACAGGAGTCTACTAGAAACAGCAGACAGGAGTCTACTAGAAACAGCAGACAGGAGTCTACTAGAAACAGCAGACAGGAGTCTACTAGAAACAGCAGACAGGAGTCTACTAGAAACAGCAGACAGGAGTCTACTAGAAACAGCAGACAGGAGTCTACTAGAAACAGCAGACAGGAGTCTACTAGAAACAGCAGACAGGAGTCTACTAGAAACAGCAGACAGGAGTCTACTAGAAACAGCAGACAGGAGTCTACTAGAAACAGCAGACAGGAGTCACACTTTTGTAGTTTAAAAGTTATTCCAATGTTAACAAAGGACTACGTCATTGTGCATGTTGTTTTTCTTTTCCAATTTTCCTATGGTTATTGCTGCTTTTTTTTCACTTGAAAAATAGTTCAGTACATACTGTCTATGAGAATATATATGGCTGGAGCCGTAACTTAAGAACTTACAAAATATGACTCTGCTGTTCTTTCCCATGTGGTCTTGGTATATACAAATATTTTTTAAAAATTCTCTTTGAGATATTTTAATGCAGATCATTCTTAATATGACCTTTACGTGTTTTATTGTGGTTATAGAAGCACTTCTATGCCAAAGATTACTGCAGCCTGCTCTTAAATGTCGTTAGAGTTTAGCCTTGTGTTTGGCTAACAGTATTTAAATGATATTATGTTGTATGTTTTCTAACTAGTTTATTTAAAAAAATGTATATATCAATAACACCATATACTAAAATACTATATATACCATTTTATCTCATACCTTAAAATACCAACCAAGTATTAAAATACCAACCAAGTATTACTTACATTTCAATATGTATAGGTGGAGTGAATTTAAAATCAATGATGTCTCCTTTGGAAGGGTTGGACGCCCAGAAGAATGTTTCCCCGGTGTAGGCTTTGCTTAGCGTGTACTTCTGGTAGGTTTTCAGAGAAGACGCCAGTTGCACTGTGGGGTTCACGTGAGCTCGGTACAGACCAGCTTTGCCAAAGTCACGATCCTAATTTTTTTACATACAAGGAAAAAAAAATTTCCTCAGTATCCTATTTTTTACTTATAGGAAAAAAACACAATAATATTTCCTCAGCATCCTGTGACAGCACTGTTTCATTGGCCCTATGGATCAGATTAGTCCGACTGGGTTCCTTACTTATGGAATTTATGGGGAATGTTTAAAGAGAAAGACGGGGAAAAAAATAAAAAATACTATAACCAAAGAAAAGGAAAGAGTCAGAGAGAGCAAATGAGAGACAGTAAGAGGGAAGAATAAACTGTGGTATTACTCGCAGCTTCCCTGGAGCTGACATTGGAAGCGATCATGACCTAGTTATGATGACCTTTAGGCTACACCTGAAAAGAATACAGAAAAAAGGGTACACCAGGATCAAATTTGACCTCGAAAAGCTGAAGGATCCTAAAGTAGCCGAAGCCTTCCAGGCAAAGATAGGAGGGAAATTTGCAGTCCTCAATATCTTAAATTCTGATTTTACGGACATGGACACATTGATCGACAATTTCAACACAGTGGTGACCGACACAGCTCAAGAGATTCTTGGCAAACATAGACCGGCCAGGAAACCATGGATAACACCAGACATACTGGAGCTGTGTGACGAGCGTCGCCGACTAAAGAAAACAAAGACAAAAGACCAGGAAGAAGCCAATAAATACAGAACAATAAACCAGACAATTAGGAAAGGTATGAAAAGGGCAAAGAAAAACTGGATCGAAGAACAGTGCAACGACATTGAAAACTGTTTAAGGAAGAATAATAGCAAAAAAGCATACAAATTAGTAAAAGAACTAACCACCACTAAGCACGGGCGCACCACCACCATACAGGACAAGGATGGTAGAAACCTGACTGAGGAACCAGATATCTTAAAAAGATGGACTGAGTACTGCTCGGAACTATATAATGACAATATCACTATAGATCCAGATATACTAAACGTTCCTCCAGCCACAGACAATGACAATTACCCTATCCTCCGCACAGAAGTGGAAGCAGCAGTCCAAGCACTTCAAAAAGGAAAAGCCGCAGGAGTGGATAACATCCCTGCTGAATTGGTGAAAGCAGGAGGGGAAGCCATGGTAAATGTCTTATTGAACATTTGCAATAAAATATGGATAACTGGAGACTGGCCTAAACCATGGACCCAGTCGCTCATCATCACCCTCCCCAAGAAAGGCAACCTTCAACAATGCCAGAACTACCGCACCATCAGCCTAATAAGCCACCCAAGCAAGGTCATGCTCAAAATAATTCTAAGCCGACTCAGACCTTATGCTGAAAGAATCATTGCGGAAGAACAGGCAGGCTTCAGGCAGGGACGTAGTACCACAGAGCAGATCTTTAACCTGCGAATACTCTGTGAGAGGCACGCGCAACACCAACAACACTTGTACCATATATTTGTTGATTTTAAAAAAGCATTCGACAGGGTCTGGCACGCAGCCCTATGGGCAACCATGAAACATTACAATATTAATGACAACCTGACAATGCTGATACGTAGCCTATATGACAGGGCCACCAGTGCAGTCTTCTTCAGCAACAACATTGGAGAATGGTTCAGGACGACCGTTGGAGTACGACAAGGATGCTTGCTTTCGCCAACACTGTTCAACATCTTCCTGGAGAGAATCATGTCAGATGCACTAGAGGAGCATGAAGGGACAATCAGCATAAATGGCAGAAGGATCACCAACCTTCGATTCGCAGATGATATAGATGGACTCGCCGGGAGTGAGGAAGAATTAGCCAATCTAGTGGAGCGACTAGACAAAACTTCCACATCCTATGGCATGCAAATCAGTGCCGAAAAGACTAAATTAATGACTAGTAACACCAGCGGCATAACCACGAAGATCGAGATTGGTGGGCAGAGTTTGGAAACAGTTAGCAGCTTTAAGTACCTAGGAGCTATTGTATCCGTAGAGGGCTCCAAACCAGAAATAATGTCCAGGATTGCCCAGACAACAGCATCACTAAAGAGGCTCAAGACAATATGGAAAGACAAGAACCTAGCCCTCAGCACCAAAATCAGGTTGATGCGCTCACTGGTCCTCTCCATTTTCTTGTATGCTTGCGAGTCATGGACACTGACAGCGGAGCTGGAGAATAGGATAAACGCCATGGAGATGAGATGCTTCAGGACCCTGCTCGGTATCTGTTACAGGGACCATATCACCAACGAACAGATAAGAAAAAGAATACAACAGGAAATTGGAGAGTATGAAGACCTGCTGGCCACAGCCAAGAAAAGAAAACTGGAATGGTATGGCCACGTCACCAGAACCAACGGGCTTGCAAAGACTATCCTGCAGGGTACCACCAGAGGAGGCAGAAAGAGAGGAAGACCAAAGAAACGTTGGGAAGACAATATCAAGGAATGGACAGGTACAAAACTGTGCGAGGCAATGAGAACGGCTGAGAGACGGGAGGAGTGGAGGAGGCTGGTTTACATGTCATCTGTGGCGCCCCAACGGTCTAACAGACTACGGGATATGTAGGATGTAGGATGTAGGTAGGATTACCAGGGAGTCAGAAAGAGCAAATGAGAGACAGTAAGAGGGAAGAATAAACTGTGGTATTACCAGGGAGTCAGAAAGAGCAAATGAGAGACAGTAAGAGGGAAGAATAAACTGTGGTATTACCAGGGAGTCAGAAAGAGCAAATGAGAGACAGTAAGAGGGAAGAATAAACTGTGGTATTACCAGGGAGTCAGAAAGAGCAAATGAGAGACAGTAAGAGGGAAGAATAAACTGTGGTATTACCAGGGAGTCAGAAAGAGCAAATGAGAGACAGTAAGAGGGAAGAATAAACTGTGGTATTACCAGGGAGTCAGAAAGAGCAAATGAGAGACAGTAAGAGGGAAGAATAAACTGTGGTATTACCAGGGGCAAAGACAGAAATTTGTTACAAGGGGGGGGGGGGCTGAGCTTTCGCGTGACAAATATTTACCCAATACTAGGGGGGTGCTGAGCTTTCGCGTGACAAACATTTAAAAATTTTTTAGCGAATTAAGTACATATTTTTTTATAAAAATCTGTTGAAAAAATATTATTTTTTTAATCCCAGGGGGAGCTTAGCCCCCTCTGTGGCTTCACCCCTGGGTATCACTACATATCTTTTCAGGGTTACAAATTTTCATCCAGAAGAATTAAATACATATATATTTTTTTTTTCTAAACTTGAATCCTTATACTTATGATTAAGTACAAAGGATTGAATCCAATTTTACATTCTTTGTATAGAGATATTCAAATCCAATGAACAAAGAAAAACATATTTTTTTCTTACATACCTTCAGTTTTTGGACTTTTCCCCTCAAGGATGATTCCACTCCAATGTGTTGAAATAATGACGGCTTGAAGCGTCTCCTGACAGACTGAATCATTCTTTGACAGTGTTTCTGGTGGGGCAAACAAACAAACAATCAAACAAACAAACAAACAATCAAACAATCAAACAAACAAACAATCAAACAAACAAACAAACAATCAATTGTGTATTTATTGAGAAATGTTTACTTTTGTATTCTGTAACAGTTATAGTTCTATTGAAGCTGATTTTAGTAGACTTTAAGGTGCTGTATGGAATCTGATGGTGCACATGGTCAATGGCGGTCAGCCTGCTCGGCCGCCGTACCAAAGGTACCAGGGTTTGAATCCTGATGGACTAATTTTCCCAGGTTTGGAGGGTGTCCCTGAGACTACACAGCTCTGATACGTGCATGACATTAGTTGTGGAAAAGTAAAGACAGCTAGGCATTGGGCTGCCCACACAATCTGGGAATATTGATGAACAATGTTTAATGGGCCCTATGGAGATCACATTGGAATCTGGGGGGAAAATTGAAAAAGAAAGACAGGAAAAAGAAGAGAAAGATAAAACTAAAGAAAAGAAAGAGCCAGAGAGAGAGAGAGAGAGAGAGAGAGAGAGAGAGAGACAGTAATAGAAAAGAATCAACTGTGTTTACACTTACTGCATCTTTTTCAGGATTACAAACTTTCACCCAGAGAAAATGATCCATAAGCCAGTCAATGGGCTTGTCAGCGTGAAACATCAGGAAAAATTCCACAATCTTGGGAACATCAGATGACTTGAACATTTTACCTGGAATTCAAACAAAGAAATAAATAAACAGGTAAGTCTCTAACGGTTTATTATTTAAACAAAATGTTTGAATCTGATCATTCCTTTTTCTGCTCACACCCAAAAAATGTTGTTTTAACATTTGAAGGTCTGAACTCACCAATAAAACCCAGCACAGAAAATTCTAACATTATCCATTCCTCTTTCTGCTGTGCCGCAAATGTTTTCATGATAGACAGGTAGCCAGGTTTTGCAACAACATCATCCTCCATCTGGTGGATTAAAAAAATAGTTAATCCAGTGCAGGAGACAACAACTCATTTTTCTAACAATAATAATATAAAAAAGTTAAAATGAAAATATTTTTCTTGAAAGAAGACTTTGCGATTGACAAAGATCTTCTGTTTCGTGATCTAGTTCATCAGGTCTTTCCTAGATTTCTCTCTAAGAGTTGTTTTTTTATAACTTTCCTATGGTTATTGCTGCTTTTTTTTCGCTTGAAAAATGGTTCAGTACATACTATCTATGACAATATATTTGACTGGGGCCGAAACTTAAGAACTTACAAAATATGACTCTGCTGTTCTTTCCCATGTGGTCTTGGTAAGCTGTAGTTGATAAATAATGTTATCTCAGGTCTTGAGGAGGATCCCCGAGGTACCACACTCTTCTGTGCTAGTTGGGGATAAGTAAGGAGGATGGGCATTGTGCTAACCACAATACACCTTGTATGCCGTAGCCACAGACACGTGTAAAAGTTCTTCGCAGGCCTAATGGATCAAAGAGGATACTTACTTTTGTATATATATATATATATATATACATGTTTTCCTTCTATACAGAAGTTTATTGCGTTTTGGGCTTATCAGTGGCTTGAGTCTAGTCTTGTATTGTGATTAGTGTTTTTAATAATGTTAAGTTCTAGAAAGTGTTTTTACTCTACAACTTCCCAAAATTCTTCACAAACTTTTCCCCAATTTATAAAAAAATTAAATCCAAAAACCAATTTTCACCGCCAAGTTTGAAATTTTAGAATGTTCACTTGCAGCGTGTGTAGGTAGTCCAAATCATTTAAAAAGTGCTGGAGGATATTTTATTTATTCAAGCAAAAAAAAAAAAAACATGATGGGAGTTTTATTAACAGCTTTTAAATACATGGTTGCTCACTTTTTTAAAATTAATGTTTGACAAATTATTTATTTTTTTACTGCAGTTCTGTCCAGTGTAGTGAAATTCAAAAAAAGGTTCCAAAACCTTGGTCAATTTTCCAAAACCTGAAAAATCAATCCAGTTTTCCCATACTTTCCCAAACTGTATCAACCGTGTTTACCGTAGGTTTTTAATGCTTTGTTCAGGGAACCAATTCCATGCCAGGATGCCACTCAGGAACTAACATAAAAGAAGAGAGGTTAGAGAAGAATAGAGAGTGATGAAAGAAAGAAAGAAATTACAATAGTAAAAACTGTTTCTACCTGTACATAGTAAATAGCCTTCGGTCTAGCATACAGCATCAGGAAGGCATAATCTAAATTTTGTTTGGTTCTCCATCTAAATAGGCAGAAAAAAAAACAACAACATGTGTTCACTAAGACATTTAAAAAAGATGTATCTTTTGTTTTATCATGTTCTAAGAACGAGCAAAAAACAATACAAATAAAAAACTTTGTATCTGAACAGTTGCTATAGAAACACAAGTATTATGTGTGGAGATCTAAGCTTGTTTGTTTTTTTTCACCCAGAGGAAAATCTAAAATATTCATTTCCAGTTGTTGTAAAACAAGCCGGATGGTTAAAAGAACAAACAAACAAGGGAAATAACAACTGGGGGGAAAGTAAGGGGGAAAACTGGGGAGGGAATGGGGGAATTAACCAGGAACGAGATTTAAAGTTAATGGGATCAAAGGAAATGAGACTAAAAGGGGATTTGGTATTTGAAGGATATAATTGGCTTTTTATCAGATTAATACAGAAATGTAATACAGTAATAGGCTGAGCATAATATATATCTAGGAAGTTAGCATTGACAAGATCAACCTATCTATCTATATATATATATATACTGGTAAAGGTTTGAATTTCCTATTGTAAAAACTTATAAAACTTACTTGACTCTCTCTTTAGGGTCTCCAAAAGTTTCTTTTAAATTGTTCAGGTCTGGATAGAAGCCTGCAGGAGGAACAATCACTTCCAGAAGACCAGAATCCAGAGCGTTTTGGAACCTGAGGTTTACAAGACATTGAAACATCAGTGTGTAGTAGATATAGGAGTGTAGATCTATCTATGTGTGTGTGTGTGTAAATCTATATGAGGATTACGTAATGTGTGGGCAAAAATCTTTCCTTACTGAATTTGTGTGTGTGTGTGTAGAGATCAGTGTGACATAAGCTAATGAATGTGTATGTGTAAATCTAAAAATGAATGTGTTTTTGTGTGTAAAATCTAAGTGAGTCAATCTGTGACTTGCTCAATGTATCTGTGGATGGATCTGTCTATATGAGACATTTTCAGATCTCCATCTGAATCTATTCATCTAAGCCACCAACCCATTCCCACCCAATTGCGAATTCTTTGCATAATAATGTGTCAAACACTATAAGAGGTTTTACGGTGTAATATTATGCGAGGTGATGCTTAAGAATACACTGGATTTCGAGACTGTAAAGGATTATTTGTTTAATAACACTTGAACATGACAAATAACCTTCATTCATGATGGACAGGAAGGACAATAAATTGTAATGACAAAACAGGAAGCCGAAGCAACTATATGGCAAAAGTCTAAATACCGAAATGTAGAGTTCTCACTATATCCAAATACCGATACATCACGTTCTCATTAAATACAGTGACACCACTAATCAGGTGTAAGTAAAGTAATTTCATCTAACCAAATTGATCTATAGGACTGGTGTTTCCATGGCCATTACATACTAGAAAATTGTGTGGCCAGCACAATGCTTGGTCGCTTTTACTTTTCCCAAACTAAGGTCAGGTACCTAACTATTAGAGCTGGGTAGACTCAGGGGACACCCTCCGGACACAGGAAAAATGTCCAGCCTATACTAGGAATTTGTACCCAGAACCTTTGGTATGCCAGTCAAATGTGCCGCTGCACGGTCACCGTGCCCCATAACGAACAGAAGAGTGCTGCCAAAAACCCAGAATGCAACCCAGTGACCAACCCATTCCCACCCAGTTGCCACTAGGAATTTGTACCCAGAACCTTCGGTATGCCAGTCAAATGTGCCGCTGCACGGTCACCGTGTCCCATAACGAACAGAAGAGTGCTGCCAAAAACCCAGAATGCACCCTCAGTTACCAAAAACAGTTCACACTGGCTAGCAGCTCATCTTTCTCCAGCGCCAGGCAGATCTTTTATCATTAAAAATCCTGAGACACAAACAGTCAGCTTGCAGGCCAAAATAAATAATCAATAAGCCAAACTATAAATAATTTCAAAGCCAAACACAATAATTCTCAGTTGTTGTTGTTTCTTCCCTCCCTTTTATTTGTTTTCCTGTTGTTATAAATCAGACTTAATGGAGAACCATTGGGGATAATGTTAACATTCTGATAATGTTTACATTCAGAAAGCTTTTAATGTTGACTTGCTGGGTGAGGGGAGAGTAATGGAACAGGCTGATCCTTCATGGACAAAAAAACAACAACAACAAAAAAACTTTTCTCATAGGTAAAGAAAAATAGAAGAGAGAAACAGACTCATCAGAAATATTTCAAAAACAACTAACTCCCCATATCACATGAGCTTTGCCTATTGAATTATCTATATAATAAAAATATTAATTGCAGCTGTTTAAGGAAAGGGGGCGGGCATACATCTTTTTTAAAATTGAACTTTTTAAAATCATTCGATGTTGGTATTGTCATTGAATTATCTGTTGTTGTTTATACTGCTGTTACAGCGTATTACTGTTTTTTGTTGTTATTATTGTTTGTGCTGTTATTATTATTGTCGACTTTGCATTTTTGTTGTTATTGCTTTAGTTATTGTTGCCAACGACTAGAAGTAAACAACACATAACAACACTGTTGGTCATCTTGTCACAACAGCAAGTGTCTGTATATGTCCTTCTCATGACTTATCTATGCCTTTACAAAACGTATCCACATAATGCTTAAAGAGCAGAAAATACAAAAACTATCACAACACAAACCACTGCAATTGTAAGACCCTAACTCAAGCAGATACAAACGGTGACATGTTCCAGCTATAATCTGCTTTGCAAATTTTCAACAGTATTTTGTCCAAAACTAACCCTGTCTGGACACTCATTCTTATACATACAATCCTAAAGATGGATATCCTTAATGTTTCACCGCCCCCCCCCCCCCCCCATTCACTGATTTATTGAGTCTTGTTCCAGGATTAGCTTAACAGCACATCAGCAATGTAGAGATTTACTGTAATCAATGCTCAAAATAGCTCTTGGGGTATCTAGCCATGTCTCTATCTCTCTCTCTTCCTAAGCTATTGCAAAAGTAAAAGACAAAAAAAAAAAGATATTTTGGAGATTAACCTTGGATGCCATTCTGAGATTACTACGACCCGCCATGGTAACGCTACTAGAGTCATGGTAAGGCTATTAGCATCATGGTAAGGCTACTAGCGTCATGGTAAGGCTACTAGCGTCATGGTAAGGCTACTAGCGTCATGGTAAGGCTACTAGCGTCATGGTAAGGCTACTAGCATCGTGGTAAGGCTACTAGCGTCATGGTAAGGCTACTAGCGTCATGGTAAGGCTACTAGCGTCATGGTAAGGCTACTAGCGTCATGGTAAGGCTACTAGCGTCATGGTAAGGCTACTAGCGTCATGGTAAGGCAAGGCTACTAGCGTCATGGTAAGGCTACTAGCGTCATGGTAAGGCTACTAGCGTCATGGTAAGGCTACTAGCGTCATGGTAAGGCTACTAGCGTCATGGTAAGGCTACTAGCGTCATGGTAAGGCTACTAGCGTCATGGTAAGGCTACTAGGCCATGGTAAGGCTACTAGGCCATGGTAAGGCTACTAGCGTCATGGTAAGGCTACTAGGCCATGGTAAGGCTACTAGCGTCATGGTAAGGCTACTAGCTACTACTAGCGTCATGGTAAGGCTACGGTAAGGCTACTAGCTACTACTAGCGTCATGGTAAAGCTACTAGCTACTACTAGCGTCATGGTAAGGCTACTAGCTATTACTAGCGTCATGGTAAGGCTACTACTAGCGTCATGGTAAGGCTACTAGCTACTACTAGCGCCGTGGTAAGGCTACTAGCGCCATGGTAAGGCTACTAGCGTCATGGTAAGGCTACTAGCTACTACTAGCGCCATGGTAAGGCTACTAGCTACTACTAGCGCCATGGTAAGGCTACTAGCTACTACTAGCGCCATGGTAAGGCTACTAGCTACTACTAGTGTCATGTCACTTTTTAATGTGGTGGCTCCCAGTCGCAAAGATGGGGCAGGAGGGGGGGGGAATAATTTTACCCACAGGGCTTATTTATTACATTATTTTACACTCCAATCACAAGGTCCAATAAATACATTTGGAATAATGAAATAAGATTGGAGGCATTCGTGACTGATGATGCTGAGACTCCCAGATGAGAGAACCACTAAGGCTATAAGACCCAGTGAAAACAAAGAATCTACTGACCAGGAGATAAATCAAATACTTACTTCTCCTTGGCAGTATCAATCACCTCTGTTGCATACTTTGTGTCCCAAGGCTGAAATGTAAAAAAAAGTCAAATTAACTCTATTACAGAACTGTGTCTTTTTGTAAGTTATTGAAAAACACAAAAAGTACTACAGGACTATACTACTGCAGGGGTCAGCAACCTACGGATTACTGCCCGACTTTTGCAAGACAATTTCCGGTGGCACCGCGAAAGACTCGCCATAAAGGCAATTGAAGCCTCTTTTACAAGAAAAGAGCATGATGACATCTAGGCTGTTGGCACGGCGAATGCATTAGAAATCCTGCTTTGGCACAGTATTAACAAAAGGTTTGCCCATCCCTGTACTAGTGTATCCAATTTTCAGTACTTTTTCCAAAGTTTGCTAAGAAAGGGCAATTTGTAATACCAATCCAAGCATTCGTAATATAAAAACAAGAAAAGAATATGTTTTTTTTTAAATGATTATTTTTTCAACTACACCAGAAATTGAAATCTGAACAGATTGGGTCAAAATTGTTAAAACATTTTTTCTAAAATTTCCAGGCTCTGAGCTTTATACACACGCACACTTGTTATTTCAATAATTTAAGTCACTCTAATGCTACTGTTAAAACATGTTCCCCCCAGGCACCACATTTAGGGGTCGACTTGGATAGGTGTGATAATGGTAGGCAAGTAAAACTCAAGATGAGAAAATCAAAATGTACCAGTTGTAGTTTTTTTTTTAAATCAATAACTTATCTTATCTTAAATATTAAAGACGTTCCTTCTAAATAGAAGATTATTAAGTCCACTAGGCCCAAAACTCCTGCAGGGCAACAGGGATCGGTCGGTGGCAGGGATAGAACAGGGATAGATAGTTAATTTTCAGTTAATTTTCGGCTGACAGTCCGGTGAATTAACCGCTGGACCAGCCGGCTTCACCTAGTGGGTAGAGATTTTAGATAAACTACAAATATACCGGTAGACCAATTTATTTAGGTATGTTATACAATGAAAGACTCATTCATTAAGTTAAGTGAAACTTTGATAGATTAAGCCCTTATTTAGGTCAGTGATGCTTTGATAGATTAGGCCCTTATTTAGGTCAGTGATGCTTTGATAGATTAGGCCCTTATTTAGGTCAGTGATACTTTGATAGATTAGGCCTTTTTTTTAGGTCAGTGATACTTTGTTAACTGTTACTTATTCATTTAGAGTCAGTGATACACTCATATATAGGACAGCAATGAAATGAAACCAAAGTTCTGCTATAATCATCAAACAAATATCTCCTGAGGATTTCTTACTAAATACAATGCTGCCTGGGGACATGGTGGCCCAGTGGCAGCACACTCAGGTTGCATACCGGACATTATGGGTTTGAATCCTCTTAAAAAAGCTAGTACTCGTTTCCGGGTCTGGAGGGTGTCCTAGGGTCTACCCAGCTGTCATGGGGTACCTGACGTTAGATGAGAGTAAGTGAAGGCGGCTGGGCATTGTACTGACCACACAGTCTCAGAATTGTGAAAGCTGCTTCACAGGCCCTATGAATCAAAATGGCTCGAGAGGATCTCTCCTTTTTTTTACAACACTGACTACAAATCTCTCCACCTCTTAAACCATGGCACACATAATTCTTTTTTTGTCCAATATTCAATGAAACTTGAAGTAAGATGTTTTTCATTTCCGCTTTCAACTTATGTCTATTTTTACACCAGAGCCTGTCATCTGATGTTGTATTTTGTCATGCCATCTCCTAAATTAGAATGATTCCTCAACAAAATTCAACATGCAATCTGATTTATAGTTTCACTTGTTATAAGCAGACTATAATGTCAAAAACATGTTTCTTTTTAAAGTGTTCAGCAATCTATGACATAATCATGACATAATGAAATCAAAACATCGCCAGTGTCCTGGGGACAAATTTGATTATTGAAAGCCCTGACCTTTGATTCACATTTATACATGCAATGTTTACAAAAAAGACATTCACAGGGAAGCAATTCACAATTACAAACACTATTGCTGCATTTAATCATTGATCATATTTACACCAGTGGTTCTAAAATTGGGTTCTATGGAACACATTAACCCTTACAGTCCCGGGCGCGTATATAGCGGAACTGAAGGCAGCATAGATAGAAGTAGGTCGGTACAGGAAGGGTTAAGTTCAGGTTAGCAAATATATCAAGAGTTCTGTGAGACACAAGATTTAGCACATTTTTAAGTTTCAGCCAACAGATTTTTTTTTGTTGCTTCAGTTTTGCTTTTGGAAGCATTTAGAAGCAAAAAGATGGATTGTAGTCCAAAAATTAAAAGTTTGTTTTGTAGTTGATAAAACCACAAAATCATCAAAAATAATTTTTTATTAAAACTATTTGTCATGTCTAAAACTAAAAATCTGAAATAAATGAACTGGCATTTCAGTTTAGAGTTGCTGCTTTTTAAGTTCCTAATAGTTTTAGGGTTTTATGGAGAGAAATAAAAACAGTTTGGTAAGCACTAGGCTACACTGACTAGCCATAACCAGAAATAGTTCTTAAGACAATGTTGGTACATAGTTGACATGGGTGACAGGGGAGAGGGGGGGTGTGCGTGGCCAGCACAATTTCCTGATGACTTTACTTTACACTACTGATGATTTGTAACTGACACAGACAGGTGGAACTGAGTAGACTTCTAATGACACATATCAATAACAGGTGAAACGATCATTGGTTTAAAATTCAAGGCCTTCAGATGTCAACCTTATAGGCTAGACAACTGAGGTTTATAGAGATAAAAATGAACAGTGGGTTAATATATAAGTGTGTTGCTACTTACCTCAGCAACAAAGACAACATTGAGACAGTCCTTGATTCACTCACCTCAGCAACAAAGACAACATTGAGACAGTCCTTGATTCACTCACCTCAGCAACAAAGACAACATTGAGACAGTCCTTGATTCACTCACCTCAGCAACAAAGACAACAATGAGACAGTCCTTGATTCACTCACCTCAGCAACAAAGACAACAATTAGACAGTCCTTGATTCACTCACCTCAGCAACAAAGACAACAATGAGACAGTCCTTGATTCAATCACCTCAGCAACAAAGACAACATTGAGACAGTCCTTGATTCACTCACCTCAGCAACAAAGACAACAATTAGACAGTCCTTGATTCACTCACCTCAGCAACAAAGACAACAATGATACAGTCCTTGATTCACTCACCTCAGCAACAAAGACAACAATGAGACAGTCCTTGATTCACTCACCTCAGCAACAAAGACAACAATGAGACAGTCCTTGATCTCCTCCTCATTCAGGCCAGCTATCAGTGAGGCCAATGTCTGGGTCAGGTAGGTAGTCTTATCTCTCTTGATGGTGGGGATGCCTATCACTACACTCACTGAAACAACAAAACATGAAGGTAGATATATTGAAAGGGCTCAACAAACAAAACTAGAGTATTGCACATTTGTCATTAGCCAAGTGCACATTGCCCACTGCATCATGAAATTTCTCACTGCTGAGTGCACATTGTCAATATTGAGTGTACATTGTCAATATCGAATGTACATTGTCACTACCGAGCTCACATTGTTAGTAGCCGAATGCACATTTTCACTGCCCAGTGCAATGGGCACATTGTCAATATTAAGTGCTCACTGTCAATTGATGTCAATAGTGGGTGCACATTGTCACTTAAAGTGCACATTGTCAATATACGAGTGCACATTGTCAATATACGAGTGCACATTGTCAATATACGAGTGCACATTGTCAATATACGAGTGCACATTGTCAGTGCCGAGTTCACATTGTCACTGCCGAGTTCACACTGTCAATAGCAAATGAACACAGTCAATAACAAGCGCTCAGTCAATTCTGATTGTCCTTTAAGAGTGCACACTGTCAAAATAGAGTCTATAGTGATTGCACATTGTCACTGCTGAGTGCACACTGTCAATAGCAAATGAACACAGTCAATAACAAGCGCTCAGTCAATTCTGATTGCACATTCTCAAATCCCTTAAGCAGTAGATCTAGTGCCCAAGTAAAAAGTTAACACAATGCGGACCTACTTTACATTCAAATACATATTCTTATAGGACAAGCTAAGCGAGATTCCACGAAAACAAACACATTATTAAATAAAAAACAACAACATTGGGATCAATTGTCACGATGTAACTAAAGAAACAACACATTCCAACTAGCGTTCATTATTTAAACTTTTAAGTTTGGAAACCCAAACCTTAGGTAAATAAAGGTTGAAAATAAACAATAAAACGTGACAGGTGTCTAAACAAATAACACCAGACAACAAAGAGCGGTGGTCTCTGTATACAGGTCTATACGTGAAACAGTGATCTTCACAATGTAATCAGTCCATGACCGAAACCCCACATTTTATAAGACCCCCTTTGTTCTAACGAAAGAGCGCCATATCTACAATGTCTATATTTTATAAGACCCTTTGAACTAAAGAAAGAACTCAACGCGTACAATGCCTTTTACCAGGAGTTGGCTACCTGCGACAAGCGTGCGAGACTTGGCACGCAGAGAAATTTTCAAAGGCACGCGAATGACCCCAAAAAAAAGTAAGTTTAAGTCGTTTCTACAAAAGAAATTAATTTCGTTATTTTTATGGTTTTCAATTTAGGTTTCCGAATTTTGCTCTTCTGGTGTGAAACAAATTTAGATTTTCGAATTTCGACCTGCCGATGTAATACACAATAGTATGGGAATGGCTTCGATTGGTCCTTTATCGTTTAGGGCCAGCAGAATATGGAAATGTTGAGAACCGCTGAATAAATACTACAGCCCTTCTACAGGAAAGTAAATCATAATCCGGCTCAGGTAGACTATATTGAACACGGAATATGGAAATGTTGAGAACCGCTGAATGATATACTACAGCCCACCTTCAGGAAAGTAAATCATAACCCGGCTCATGTAATTATAATAATTAGAAGACCACAGGAGAAAAAGGGCACATGTCACATTTTCCAATTATTTGAGTTATGTCCACTACTATGTAAACATAAGCCTGAAGGTTAGCAAAATAGTAAAATCAAACCCAAAAAAGGCTTATGTAATGCTACAGAAACACTTAAAGAAATAAAATACAGAACAAACATAGCAACTTTCAAAGACAAAATTTCATTTATCTCAAAAGTGGAAATGTGTGACATGTGCCTTTTTTACACTGTAGTCTTCGTATATCGAACACAGATCATTGGGGATAACAATTTTATAATCGCAGGTCCCCGAGGGAGGGGGGAGGTGGCGGCAAGTTCGATAATTTGAAATGATTAGAATTTATGTCCAAACTTCCTGGTCAGGTTTTAATATAATGGGTTAGGAATGACAGTCGAACCCTTGGGCGGGCCCAATGTCAGTGGAACGGCTCAAATGTCAAAAGATTTACAATCATTTTCACGCCAGTTGAAAAGAATAATATTGTTTTTATAAAAAAACAAAACAAGGGGAGATTATGAAAGAGCAACAAAGGGAAATAATTTACCTAAATCTTTTTTTTTTCTTTTTTTTTACTATCGTTTTAAATTTAAACAGAGTTTATTAAAAAAATAAAAATTTCAATAATTTTACATAAAGGTCATTTAACAATAAAGACGTTTTAACGCTGTAAGAAATATCTTGCAGATTCGAATATAAAGGTGAGATTGTTCCTATAACTTATAACACGTTGTTGTTTTTTTTGTACAAATATACACACAACCTTAATGTGTAAAAATGTCCCTGTAGTAAATTTACTGACGTGTACTATGGCAGCTTTTATAATTTATGACTTTAGGATGATTCGTCCGCTACGTGAACAGATTATAGAAAACGAAGCCGCGTGACCGGCTAGCTAAATGGACAATCATTATGAAATAACTTTAGACTATTAGCTAAGGGTCAAAGTCCTGAGATGACTTTATGTCAATTAGCTGTATACATTGTAAAATGCTGAAAATGATATAAAGACAAACAAAATAAAATTGAAGCACACAAGGACAGACACACAAGGACGGATACACAAGGACGGACACACAAGGACAGGCGCACAAAGGACAGACACACAAGGACAGACAAGGACAGACACACAAGGACAGACACACAAGGACAGACACACAAGGACATGTACACAAGGGCAGACATACAAGGACAGACAGACAATGACAGACATACAAGGACAGACACACAATGACAAACAGACAATGGCAGACACACACACAGACAGACAAACAAAAGTCCACTTACCTCCACTGACCCCTTGGGAAAGGGACATGGCCGGACGGAGGTACTCAGGATGACCAGTGAGGTGAGGCAGGTATGAATGTATCCCAGGCACCTGTAGACCACTGGTCAGTTTAGTCAAACTATTTACAACGGCACTGAAAAAAAAAAAGGAAACAAGATAGAAGATGTATGCTTAAAAAGTTCTTATAATAAAAAAGTCCATTAAGTTCAGTCAATAACATTTCTCTGGCGACATTATCTCCCTTGATAGTGACGTAATGAGCTGTTTACATTTGATTACATTTATTTCAGAACGGCAAATAGAGTGACAGAAAACTCGTGTACTGGTGTCAGTTAATTAGTGCGTCCGGCTGATCCAATATGTACGTCATGATCCAATATGTATGTACACATCCACATACGGCAGGACATATACAAATGAAACTGGTTTTATTTAGTGAAACGTTGATTTAGAAGGGCAAGGGGCTTATATAAGAAAACGAGAAAACCGAAAGCTGAAATATTTAAAAAAAAAATATAATTATTATTTATTTAAGGAAAACATGTTTAAAAGTAATTTAAACTAAATATTGTAGGCCTAATAGGATATTTAAAAGGCATGTCTTTTTATTTAAAAAAAAAAGTTAGGACCATCCTTGTGGATGAGAATAAAAAAAAACGCTTTCCGCATGCGTCTAAAATACAAGTATTATTTGAAAATAAAGCAGAAAGAAAAGCAATTGAGCTTGCTGCAAATATACTAACAAGCCACACTCAATCCCCCAACAGCCGGATTGTCATCTTCACTGACGCCAAAACAGTACTCCAGTCTCTAAAAAACCCAAATGCCCCGATCAACCTGTCACTCAGTACAGAACTTTTAAAACTGAGCAAAATAACTAAAGAACTGGTTCTCCAATGGATCCCTGGGCATATACAAAATGAAGGAAATGACACTGCCGACACCTTAGCTAAAGCTGGAGGCAGACAAAACCAGACAGACCCATCTCTACACCCCGAAGAAATAAAGGCAATACTCAAAAGGAATGAATCCGAAAGATGGTCTGAGCTGCAACAAAACAACCCAAAGATTGATGCTTACTACAAACTCTCCCGCCAATTTCCACACATCATCTTCAGACTAAGGACTGGTCACAACAGGCTAAAGCAACATATGTTCCGCAAACTACGAATCGGAGCAAGCGAAATGTGCCCCTGCGAAACAGCTCCCGAAAATGCGGAGCATGTCCTTCAGACCTGCCCTCTGTATCTTTCTACCCGGTCAGCCATTTGGCCCCCTGGGGGCTACCTTCAACGACAAACTGTTCGGTGGACTAGAGCAACTGACAGCCACGGCGCAGTTCATTACAACTATCGGACTTGTTGTCTGAATCCTCCCAATCATAACATTTGAGAACGAAGAAGAAGAAGAAGAAGAATTTGAAAATAAACAATAGAACGTGCCAGGTGTCTAAACAAATCAAACCAGAAACAACAAAGAGCAGTGGTCTCTGTATTTTACTTAATGAAAACATTTTATGAAAGCTTAAAATCCCGAAAATTTTAAACAATCTTTAAAAAAAAAAAGTAAAATAAATGGAAATAAAATTTTAAAACAAGTAGAAAATGAAAAAAACTGTATCAGTAGGGAATCGAACCCAGGTCGCCCGCATTGCAGTCTGGTACATTAACCACCTAGCTAGGCAGGACACATGTCAGAAGCAAAGGTAAAGGTAAAATATGACACAATAAAGTCACGTGTCTTTAAATTAACCAATGGGAATCGGACACCGCACACACACACACAGACTACTTTAGATATATAGATCAGATTCTTTTTCTTTAGTAAGCTGTATGCTGTAGTTGATTTTGAATTTATTTTTTTTTCCTTACCCGATAGCGCCCCCACCCTTCGAGCTGTCGTTTTTTAAGCCCGATTCTGTGTTACCAAGTAGAATCTAGGGTAAAGGGTAAAAATTGAAGAGTGTATTTAAAAAAAAGAAATCTTGTTTTTTGTTTTGTTTTTTGCTTTCAAATGCACAAAATACTGTTAACCAATGTTGTTTACTTTAGCGATTCAAAAATATGAAAGACGCTGGCATGAAATGTTGCATTTTTGTTGTTCAAGCGCAACGAGATCGTTAGTAGTATTAATGCATCAGGTATAGATTTTTTTTTTACTCTTATTTTTCTCTCCGTTGGGTTGATAAACCGTACCGTAAGGAAAGAGTTAAAGCATACAGCTTATTAAAGCATACAGCGGATGAGACCCAACACTTTAAAAAAAATCGCACAAGCGGATTCTTTCCACTTGATGTGAAGTTGTCCTCAAGAATACGTCCCAGGGCGGGGGGGGGGGGGGGCGTGGTGGTAGATGATGGGTGAGACAGTAATGAAGAGATACGACGGTAGATGTCTTCGTCTCCTTTCAATTACTCGTAGCTTTTTTTAATGTTTGTTGCTCAACCCGATAACGATCGGATTTCGTGTAATCACTGCCTGCGGATGTGTAATGTGATCTTTTATATTGTTTCAACGTCTAGGAGGCCTAGTTTTAGATACCAAGAAGACGTCTTAGGCCTTGTGTACACAGGTAGACTAGAGAACTGGTAGAGATCACCAAAAGACGTCTTAGGTCGTGTGTACACAAGTAGACTAGAGAACTGGTAGAGATCGCCAAAAGACGTCTTAGGTCGTGTGTACACAAGTAGACTAGAGAACTCGTAGAGATCACCAAAAGACGTCTTAGGTCGTGTGTACACAAGTAGACTAGAGAACTGGTAGAGATCACCAAAAGACGTCTTAGGTCGTGTGTACACAAGTAGACTAAATAGAACTGGTAGAGATCACAATAAGACGTCTTAGGTCGTGTGTACACAAGTAGACTAAATAGAACTGGTAGAGATCACAATAAGACGTCTTAGGTCGTGTGTACACAAGTAGACTAAATAGAACTGGTAGAGATCACAATAACACGTCTTACGTCGTGTGTACACAAGTAGACTAGAGCAGGGGTCGGCAACCTTTTGCTTATAGTGTGCCAAACTAGGATTTCTAAATCATTCAGCGTGCCAACAGCCTGAAAGTCAAACTGCTCAACTATATTATTTTTATAAGACAATTTATTTGGTCCCGTATCAAGACCAAGACTAAAAGAAAAGGAGCGTTATAGAGAAAATCATTGAAGGGTTTTTAATTCAATTACAAATTAACCTGTTTATTATGATCTTTTTTTTTTTACAAATCCTTTCATAGCTAATACACAATTTCATTACTCAACTTACACATTAATGGTTATTGTATCAACATTTGAATTTAGTTGTCAAAATATTATTCTAGTAATAGCTTTAAATTCTTTATACTTTATAGTTCGATCTAAGTCTCAGTATTACTGAGATTTAATTTACGCTAAAATATTATTTCATACTGACTACAAAGTCTTGTATATCCAATATAGTTAAGCGGAAGAGATACGTAGTAATCATACGAACTGGGTAGTTAATGTAATGTTTAAAAATGTACATATAAATTATTTAGTCATATCATATTTATATTATTTTCAACTATCTTTTATAATTTGATAATTTAAAGTTATAAACTGTAAGCCATTTTTTAAGGGAAACAAAAATGAAACATATCAGAAATATTAATGGAAAGAAAACGGGCTAATTATCTCCCTTCAATTAAATTCTCCAAATTAGATGCTAATGGTGCCAAACGAGTTGTTTTAATATAACTAGTGCACTTCTGAAAAAGCACATCTATCTTAATTAGCCTTGAATTAGGGAAATAGTTAAATGTTTTGAAATTGATTTCACGGCAAGATATTTCCAGTTTCAATGGAATCCATTCCAGTAGTCCAACATTTCAAGTGCTTTTCGACCCCATCCTTGTAAATGCAAGTTCAGCTCACTGAAACGTGTCGCCATGTCATTCAGAAACATCGGCTTCAACATCCAGTTCTCCTTATTCAATACCGGAAATATTTGTTTCATCAAGATACACCATAACTGCTTCCAGTCAAGAAAAGAATCTACCTAAGACAGTACCTATGTTCCGTATCACTTTGTTCTCGAAGAGTCTTGATAAACTATACAATTGACTATTTTAACAATAGATTCAATCACAGATCGCAAGTCAAATGATAATATCTTTGCATACAAACATTTTTGAACTAAAACAGTCGACGTCCAGTGTGATTCCCATGTAGTTCCGTCGCCACGAAGCGCCAATTAATTATGCTGACGTACGTTGTTTTGACTTGCATTAAAAAATATTCTTGGAGGTCTCTCGCGTGCCACTGAAAATCGCTCTGCGTGCCAAGTCTGGCACGCGTGCCTTAGGTTGCCAAACCCTGGACTAGAGAACAGATAGAGAATCACCCAAAGACGTCTTAGGCCGTGGGTACAGAAATAGGCAGATGTTCATTAGGAGATCATCGGGAAATGTAGAGCAATTTGAGGCGGCGAAAGGGAGGGAGGGGGTGCAGCTAGAGGGAGAGATAAAGGGAGTAAGATAACGAAGCTGTGTGTTAGGGGAGAGAGAGAGCGTACAAGATAGAGAGGAAGAGTATGTGGGAGGTGAAGTGAGCGAGTAAGATGCAAAGAAAGAGAGGATGGAGACCGAAAATTGTGAGAGAGAAAATGTGTGTGTGTTTGAGTGTGTGTGTGGGATGGATGATAGAGAGATTGTGGATAATGAGGAGAGAATGAGAGTGATGAGGAGAGAATGAGGATAATGAGGAGAGAATGAGGGTAATGAGGAGAGAATGAGTGTGATGAGGAGAGAATGAGTGTGATGAGGGTGATGAGGAGAGAATGAGGATAATGAGGAGAGAATGAGGATAATGAGGAGAGAATGAGGGTAATTAGGAGAGAATGAGTGTGATGAGGAGAGAATGAGGGTGATGAGGAGAGAATGAGGGTGATGAGGAGAGAATGAGTGTGATGAGGAGAGAATGAGGGTGATGAGGAGAGAATGAGGGTAATGAGGAGAGAATGAGGGTGATGAGGAGAAAATGAGGGTAATGAGGAGAGAATGAGGGTAAGGAGGAGAGAAAGAATGGGTGAGAAAATGAGGAGCGTTTACAATTTGTAGCAGCCACCACCGCAGTGCTATTGTAATCAAATGTATCCTTAAGAAGTTTTGGTCCCGACTGGGAACTTCAGTTCAAATTATTAGGCAGGTCTGCCTTCAAGATTCAAGACCAATGAGCCAGCTTAGCCACGGTGGGTTTAATGTGAGAGAAAGAGGTAAAAGTGAGAGAGAGAGGGAGAGAGAGAGAAATTGTGGAGAGAGTGAGTGTGAACATAAAAAAACAACTAATTCAATACACAATGAGGCCGGTTGGTCGCGATGACCAGTCAGAAAATGTCAAAATGAAATTTCAAGCAAGATAAACAAATCATTAGACACCGAACAGCAAACAACAATAAAAACAAAAACTAAAAAAACAACAACAACCAAACATCAATAACTATTAAATGTTAAAACTTTGTAAAAAAAAAAAAAGAGAAATCAAATTACAGCTTACAAACAGACATTAAAAGTGCACAGCGATGAGCACATCTACACGAAGTCTGTGGCGTGGAGACGGTAGAATTGGTTACAACGTCAGCCGGTTAGAGTGGAAATTTGTACATAATATAACTTTTAAACCATAAACTGTTGCTATGTTTTTTCAAACTTGAATTTATATATGTTTATTTATGTGATTTTAGGTTATGTTGAAACTGTAGACATAGTGTATCCTGGTCCATTTTGAACATAAGAAAAACACAAGTTTATTGCTGGTGGGAGCTCCCATTCGCAGAAATCGTAACCCGAGCATCGGCAAACCACCGGAACGCGTGAAGAAATACGGCAGAAGAAATACGCCCTCCAGTGGGCGCGCACAGCAACAACTACAACACTTCCATATCATTAATCTCATATTACTTTTTTGTTTTTAAATTCTAAATGAATGATCGGTACACGTAATATGAAAAAAAAATATATCAGCCTCTAGATTTCGAAAATGTAATCGAAGAGTTGATGATAAATTGGGATTGGGAACCCATGGCTCGCGAGCCAGATGTGGCTCGCAGACAAATGTTCGATTATTAAAAAAATGTTTTTTTTAACTTCATAATATTATGATCTACATATTAAATGCATATCAATATTTCATTCTTCAAATGAGCTAAAGTCTACTGCAGCTCAGCATAAGAAGAATTCAGAGACATAATTATTGTACTTTTAGTGTTGAAATTACACAAAATGCACATTACTTGAAATTTTAGTTTTAAACCTAATATATGGCTCTCACAGAATTACTTTTCAAAATATGGGTTATCCATGTCTCTCTAAGACAAAAAGGTTCCCGACCCCTGGTCTAGCGTATAGAGTCAAGTGGAACACTATAGAACTAAAACCTGCAACAGTTTGTTGATAGCCTAGGTTAGCTTAACTTCAGTATAAAGAGTCTAAATTTTGTTTTTAGTCCACCCCTGCCACATCCGGATCACTTTAAAATAGATAAATACCCATTCATCATCATCATCATCGTTCGTGTCGTGAGGGGGGGGGGCGATGTCACGATACAAGTGTAAAGACTGGCAATCAAAATGATATGATTTGATACACGTATTGATACATATATATTATGTTTATAGATAAATTTGATAGTTATTTATAAAACCCGAAAAATAAAAGACAACTGTAATACAATATGGATAGCTGAGTAGACGGACAGACAGACTGACATACAGATAGATAGATTACATAGAAACAGACTGCATAGATACACTTAGATACATTTAATGGATAGATTAGATCAGCGATCGGCAACCTTTAGCTCATAGTGTGCCAAACTGGAACATTCATAGATAGCGTGCCAACAGCCTGAAAGTCAACCTGCTGTACGATATTTTTTATTCTATTTTTAAAAGACAATTTATTTAGCACCGTGACAAGCAAGGGATAAAGCAATAGAACTTTAAAGACAAAATAAATTTTAACGTTTCATATTTAATAAAAATGAGTGGTTGTGATTATCATCTTTTTTTTTATTTTGCATATTAAATTATAGAAAATACAAATTGCATCAGTTAACCCTTCCCGTACCGACCTACTTCTATCTATGCTGCCTTCAGTTTCGCTATATACGCGACCGGGACTGTAAGGGTTAACTTTAACATCAATGGTACATATCTATAAATAAATAAAAATATTTAAACTCATAGTTGTCAAAAAATAATTCTAGTGCCTGCTAAAGTTTTTTAGATTTTAATCTCATCCTAACTGAGATATTATACTTCACATGTAGTATTGACAAGTCTTAATTAGGCGTGACCTTTCAAATGGAAGAGGTCACGTGCTTCCGGTTCTATTGTTAAATTAGTAAACAGAAAAAAGCATGCTTTTGCTGGTGTTTGACAATTGATTTCAACCTCGACGGCCCGTTCTAGTCTTTTAGAATTATACAAAGGATACACGATTAGTAATGAGGAATCCGTTTTCAACATCAAAAGTGAGTAGGCGATAATTAATGCTCAAGTATTAGTCGCGTAAGGTTAAATATATCTTTGTTTACAAAGTAAATTAGTCAAGGGTTGCGTTTCTTGGTTATTAAAAAACACAATACGTAGATTCATAAAAATAAAAAACGAAAATTGTTTTTCCATTAAGGGGAGGAAGTCCAGCAAAAATCGACCTAAATGTCAGATAATTCACATGTTTACTTTTTGCTTTAGTTGTATACTTTAACTATTCCTGGATCTAAAATATTAAGTTCGGGAACTTTAGTAACATTATTTCAATGTAAAAATTGAATTTGAACTGGGTATACAGAATTTTTAATTTTCTTTTCAAAACATATTTACATTACAGTACTATAAAAAAAAAAGCGTCTAATCCTATATTATTATATATCAAATTAAAAGTTGACATCTTGACTTTGTGTGGAAAAAAATATTAGCGCAAACCATTAATAATTAAATGAAAAAATTGATTTTTTTTCCTAGAATTGTCAGTTTTTCCGGTTTTTCTCAAAACGTTGTTGTCAGGTCTTATATTCCGAACTAGTTTTTTTTATTTTCTAACCGATTTTTATGCAAATTTGAACAGATATTTATTACATTAGGGACCTAAATCTGCAAAGAGGAATTTTGCAAAAAACAAATAGTTTATTTTTTTTTTTATTAATATTTTTTTAACTTTTTAAATGTCTTTTTCATGATTGCATCACATGACTTACAAAAAAATTCATACAATTTTTTTAGATTTAACAAAAATTCCTTTATAGAATTTGCACAAATGTAGTCCAGCTAATGTTCATTTATGGTAAATTTTAATAAATTCTATTGATAAATAAAAAAGTAGTATCAGGTTTCGTTCAAGTAAAAAATACTAATTAAAAATACAAAATGGCCGCCATCTCCATGACAACACATTTTTTTCCAATTTTTTTTTGGCTTTTTATAGGTTTTGTCATTAGTACTATATATGTTCCAAATATTATACATATTGGATAAGAAATTAAAAAAATCCCTCTCTACTGGACTTCCTCCCCTGAAGCAATAAGTTTGATATTATAAAAAGGTGAAACTTCACTTCTGACTTTCACAATCCATCGTTTTGTTTTGGCAACATTTTTTGGAAATGACAAAAAAAAATATATCTCCTACAGCTTTTAGTACAATCAGTAACACTTTTTTTTAATTAAATGATCGAATAAGACCGAAAATGTCTTTCCTTGCTACCTTTTAAGCATGCATATTTGTTTAAATAATTAATGATGGCTTTACTAAGGCGGAATAGATGTGTAATAATCATACAAACTGGGTAGTAATTGTAATGTTTTAAAATGTACATAATATTAAGTGTTTTTTAAAATAAAGTAATATATAAATAATTTTCAACTATTTATAGTTTAATCATTCTAAAGTTATAAATTGCAAGTCATTTTATATGAAGGAAAAAGAGAGAAAAAAAGAAGTATTTTAGAAATATTAACGCAAAGAAAGCGGGCTAATTATTTCCCTTTAATTAAAGTTTCCAAATTAATTCTAGTAATGCCAAACAAGATGTGCTTTGTAATATAACTAGTATTACTTATTAATTATTATTTCTTTAAAACAAATCCTACATTTTGGTATTCATTTCAAGCTGTAATTAGATGTATGAAATTAATTTACGTTAAGCATTCGTAAATATATTTTCCTGCATTAATAGTTTAAGTCGAAAAAAGGGGTTTCTTTTTTAAGCATTAATAATTACAACAATTACACAATAAAACGATAGTATAAACGCCTCTTATATTCATTCAAATATTATAAAAGCAAATAAATTTGTTTTCAAATTAATTATATTTATGCCTAATTGAAGAATATGATAATAAAAACTCGTTTAATGTAATTAGTCTGTATACTTTAATGAGATTTGAATTCAATAATTGTTCAACGTCAGGAACAAAACAGCTTCCGCGTGAGATAAAATCTGTTCACAAAGTGTAAGTTGAACCAAAGGCTAAAAATTGAGCGAATGCCTGGCAGTTGAAAATAGCAGATTATTTTCCTAAGCAGCTTCTTTCAAGATTTTTCCGCAAATCGGCATATTTTAAATACCCATTATTTATGTTGTTTTTGGAGGTTTAAAATTCAGCTTGCTGCATTTTAAAATCGATAATATCCATCCACTAAAATAAGATTCAGATCCAAATAAGTTGTAGTAGGATCAAGCCAGTCATTCTCAATATAATATGAGAACACGAATAGATAGGTATATAGATAGATAGATAGATAAATAGATAAATAGATAAATAGATAGATAGATAGATAGATAGATAAATAGATAGATAGATAGATAGATAGATATATATATAGATAGATAGACAGACGGACAGACAGACAGACAGACAGATAGATAGATAGATAGATAGATAGATAGATAGATAGATAGATAGATAGATAGATAGACAGATAGATAGATAGATATATAGATAGATAGATAGACAGACAGATAGATAGATAGATAGTTAGACAGACACATAGGGGGATAGAGAAAGAGACAAAAAGTCACTAGTAGTTCATTTCATTTAGTCTCCTCCCCCTCCACCCACCAACGTCACCAACATTACCCCCACCGGACACAACAAACCGAAAAACACCATCATGGTAAAATTTCACACATTCTGTAGTTTTACATTTGACAACAATACAGAGACTATGGGGCGGCTTACGTTTTAAGTTAGGACTCAGGACTTAATGACTTGGGACTCGACTGAGACAGGGGGGGGGGGGGGCGCGTCAGTAGCAAATGTGACGTCACATTACTTTTTTTTAAAAATATTTTATACACCAACTTATCCCGCACCGTTATCACACTCATTACGAGAAGGCAAAAATACGAAACAATATTTACAACTTTACGAACAGTACACATGAAACCTTATTATGGCCAGTGTAAACCAAACTTTATAGGAAGTATAGAGCAAATTATCTACTCTTGGTTAAAATGTCAACGATCATGACGGCGCTCTCATAATAATTGCTAAGTTTTACACACATATAAGAAATCTGGATAGTCTGAACAACTTGAAATGATGCCTCTTGAATGCTTCGATTAAAAAGGGGAACTATTGTATCTTATTATATTATACACTTGTAATAAGCTAGCCGCCACATCGCCTTTCTCCTCTTTTGGTTTTGTTCAATTCATTTATGATAGTTATAGCCCACCTGATGGTAAATATTTATGATAGTTATAGCCCACCTGATGGTGAATATTTATGATAGTTATAGCCCACCTGATGGTGAATATTTATGATAGTTATAGCCCACCTGATGGTGAATATTTATGATAGTTATAGCTCACCTGATGGTGAATATTTATGATAGTTATAGCCCACCTGATGGTGAATATTTATGATAGTTATAGCCCACCTGATGGTGAATATTTATGATAGTTATAGCCCACCTGATGGTGAATATTTATGATAGTTATAGCCCACCTGATGGTGAATATTTATGATAGTTATAGCCCACCTGATGGTGAATATTTATGATAGTTATAGCCCACCTGATGGTGAATATTTATGATAGTTATAGCCCACCTGATGGTGAATATTTATGATAGTTATAGCCCACCTGATGGTGAATATTTATGATAGTTATAGCCCACCTGATGGTGAATATTTATGATAGTTATAGCCCACCTGATGGTGAATATTTATGATAGTTATAGCCCACCTGATGGTGAATAGGTCTACACATTGGAGCAGGGTGAACTAAAGGCTACCCTCCCCCTCCTCCAGGACCAGACCATTTTTTCTTCTATTCTGCTCTTCATACTTTGCACGCGGAAGACAGTGTGGAATAATATAAAGATATTTTTAAAAAATTTGACCCAGTTTCCCGCGCCCCCTGTTGCCAAACAATCAATGGAATAGAACATATCATTCTTTACGGTGAATTCAAGCTGCCAACTATTCAGATTTTTCACTGAAGCGTATCTTTACAAAAGTCTGGCTTGGAACTGTCTTCAAGCGTGACTTCCTCGTTGAGTGAAAAGCTTTGTTGGAAATGTAGCCTATTTCTTGAGCAGCCGACAACTTAGCGACACGCAAGAACCATTAACAGTCATTAACAGACAGATCTTGATTTCCTTTTAACATCAACGGTATATTAGTTTGTCTATTTATAATCCAAAGGTGCACGAGCCGAATGCAGTTAATCTAGAACAGTGGTTCCCACCCTTATTAAAACGCCGCGACCCTCTAATACAGCATCTCACGTTGTGGCGACCCCCAACCATAAAAGTATTTTTGTCGCTAATCTTATCATTGAAATAAATTTGCTACTGTTGTGAACTGTAATGTAAATCTGATATGCAGAGTGCCCGGAGACGGACAGATGAGCGGTGTCACGGTTTAGAAAAATACAATATGTTTTCTAAGATTAGTCACATTGAAATAGAACAGCAAGAGTGAAAGTGTTTTTTTTTTCAAGACGCTACATTTCAACTAAGACCTTACGAACTGAGTCAGACTGCGGCGAATTTTCTATGACGTCACCACCGCCTCCATTGTTACCTGTTGCGGCTTCTAAATATTAATGATAAGATAACTAAAGAGAAAACCTATTTATCTACCAAATCGGTAAAATGGAAACACAGACAAACTCTCAGTCAACAGTGGCGCTGCATAAGGTGGGTCCCCTGCGCGGTCGGGCGAGAGGAACACCCACCAAGATACAAAAAACGTTCTACTTATTACCAGAGAACGTTTAAATATAATCCGAAATGTGGGAGAGGTGTGGGGGGGGGGGGCGGGCTTGGGAAGACACTGAGCTTAAAGATTTGCTTTTAAACAGCTCATCAAGCTGGCAGTCGTGTTCATAACGAGCAACGACTTTCTCTTGCAAGCGCGGACCGTCAAAAGACTCACGTCTGTGAGCTAACGAAGTATGGAAGTAAATTGCAACAACTTCTCCCACCCACCCGTTTGCGTGAGCAATAATTGGTGGCATCATTAATTGCACATAGCTTGGGATGGGGTGTGTGTCGGGGGGGGGGGCTGTTCTTTGACAGAAGGTGCGTTCAGTGAAAATTTAATCAAAGAAGGGGGGAGGGGGGCTTGGTTGTCACTAGAAGGTGCCCACGCAAGTTCGTGACGCAGGACTTCCATTGGAAAGTGCCGGAGTAGAATATGTTTGCGTTAAGGGTCGGTGGCCGTGTCTTTAAGTCACGGCCGACATGCATTTAGTGTATATTCAGTAATGTCATTAAACAGCTAATGGACTCTGAAAATAACAAAAATAGTCATTTAGTCACTTCAAGGAGAGTAAACTGACGTCCCCCCTCTTCCCGCCACGTTGCTGACAAACGCCCAGCCCGCCCATGCCGGACAAAAAAAGTAAATATCCGAAAGTAAGGCAGACCAGGTTAAGATCTTTCTTTCACGGTGACAGCTGAACAACAGAATCCGGAAATAAATTGTTTCCTCAAAACATGCGCATTGTCTTGGATCTGCTTCTCTCTCCCCCAACCGCCATCCCCATTGAGCGCCTTTGTGAACATTAATGACGTCAGCAGTGTTGAATGTCCACTGGCCTCCGCCCACCCAAGATTAATTTTATTGTGGTCTCGTTGAAAAAAAAAAGAAGAGAAAAATTGAAAGCAATTTATTTCTAATGAAGCCCACAAATAATTGTTTAGCTGAGAATAGAAACTAAATGAAGCTCTTTTGTGTTATACCCCTGAACTATATATATATATATACATGGCGAGCTCAATCACTTGAAAGCATAACAATGTCGGGAAAATGCAGGCTTTTATACATAGGTAAGTGGTACGATAATACAATATCCAGCAACTCCGAAATTTGAACCCATCGAAAAACTCCAAATAGGACTCAAGGGTTTAACCAAGACTACCGTAAGTATTTACGACGGTCGTGGCTTAACGCGTCTTCGAAGGCTTACGCCGTTTCAAACGCCCTGCTCAAGTTTTATTAAAGCTTAACGGTGATACTCCTTGCCCCCCACCCCTCCGCCCACACCCCTCTAGGGCTAGGCCCAAAAGATACGCCACAGCTAGAAGCTGTCAAAGCCGTGTTGTGATCAGAAGCTGGTCGGACCAGAAGCTCCGGGGGACGTAATCTACACTAAACGGACAGCGAGCGGAGTCTACGCGATGGGCCCTTTTAATATTTTCCTAAAAGATTAACGACTCTGGTAAAAATAGATGTTACGGTTATCGGGATGGAGGGGGAGAATGAGGGAGGGAGGGTGGGAGGTCATTCCTTCACATTGTTGTATGCAGCATGTTTTTTTTTTATAGCGAAATAGAAATAAAATCCTATTGATTCCTACCGTACTTTACTTTAGAAACCATTTGAAAATTCAGTTCAATTACACACAGTTTCACAAAATGTTCTTATCCATTTGGTCAATTTTCATAAAACATAACTAATCAGGTAAGTTTTCCCAAGATTTCTCAAACCAATTTTTAACAACTCAAGAAGCTAGAAATGTAAAGACTAACCAAAAAAGTTGGGCTACCAGTTGGCATCATTAATATCTAGAAATGGTTTGGCAACTCAATCAATGCTTTATGTTAAAGTGATAGAAGGTTTTGTGACCTTTGTGACCCGGATATATAAAACACGTGACCTAAAACAGTGACCCGGGTATATAAAACACGTGACCTAAAACATTCGGTAATCTCGAGAGTTGAGACTTCCGGTTATAAAATGGCCGAAAACAAACAAGATATACAAAAAACGTGGCAGTTACAGCACATTAAAAACATGTATGTATTCATCATTCACGCTTACATTTGTTTTACACAACTGGAGCACACAATTACATAATTCCAACAATATATTATACTAAATAAATATCTAATGTATAATTCTACTCGTTCATTAGATTTATTAACTACATTTAAAATATGGGCGTCGACTGGGCGCTATGGTACTAGACACGCAGAGAGAGAAAGAGAGAGAGAGAAAATGCCAAGACTAAATTTCAATTCTGAGACTGTTTGAACTTATGAGCAAACCAGAGGTCGATAAAAAAAATTAACAATAGATATAAAATAGATATGTCGGTCGACGGATCTTAGATTGGCTGTCCAGATACAAGAGATCTTGCGTCACAGATAACGGCCGCCGCCGACGCCGAATCGTGCTACCGCAATCTGGAATTTAATTATTGCGGCGTCAACAACGCGTCATACACGAAAAATAAGTTGTTGAAAGGTCACACTGGCTGGTGTAGTTTTTCGGAACTTTTTCCTATGTGTTTGTTTCTTTGTTGTGTTCTTGATGTGTTTTTTTTTATTGTTGTCAGATCCAAATCACTATTGTGCGCATGGGTGTGTGCGTGCGCGCGGGCTAGCATCATTCGTTCTCACTATGTTAATGCTGTGCAGGTCTAATGAAAGTGATGTACCTGTATGTCTATGTTAGTAAATTAAGTTGTTGTTTTTTTCCCCCCCAAAAAATTGTATTATAAACTAAATTATCCCCCCCTGAATTTTCTTTTAGGATACCTTTAATTAATAATTTTGTTATTACCTTCATTTTTATTACTAATATTTGTATTACTATTATTGTTCAATTTATTATTCACAAATGCTATAATTTTCTTATGTTTTTGACTATGCCTTTATTGTACCTATGTACTATGTGGCAAATAAATATTGTTTATTGTTCATTGTTAAGCCTAAGATAATCCCTCTCAGGTGTTAAGAGATTTAAGTGTGGCCACTTGATGTTATTATCCCACACTATAAAACCAGAGAAGAACAACAACCATAAAAATCAATATCCAGCAATCTTTTAATTCTAAACCACTGCTCCTACACACATCACGTTGGCACCCGCGCTCCTGTCGTACGATAAACCAACCAATAGCAAGAAGCCTTTATAGCTGAAACCAGACACCCAAGCTGTGAAATTATTACGATAAGATGATCTATACAATTAAGCATACCTCCTCAAAGCAAATGAACAATTGTATGTTATTAGTTGCAATTACATACAGTAGAGTCCGACCAAAATTCAGTTTCGGTTTTCGGCGCCGAAAGTTGGCTAATGGTCTTATCCGGCGCAGTTTCGGTTTCGACCGAAGCCAAAAAGTTATCTTTCGGTTAGGGAAAAATTGACATTGACTTTCGGTCATCGGCCGAAAATCTATTTTAACTTTCGAAATTCATACTGCAACGCTAGTTCTGCATCTATTAATCTGCTTATTGATTATTCTGATTAAATGATATATAATATATATACAACTGTATATTACATGTTCTATGGTTTATCTTTCGGTTTCGGCCGAAGGTGTATTGAATCTTTCATTTTCAGCCGAATGTCAATTTATAACTTTTGGTATGGTTTCATTTTCGGCCGAAACCAACAAAAAATGTGGTTTCGGTCGGCTTCTTAACATACAGTCGCAATTGCTAATTCGTAGTTGTGCTCTAAATGTAATCATTGGTTTGAAAATCTAAACTTGCCTATAGTTCGTACATCAAAAAGTCATAAAATAATAATAATAATAATAATATTTCTATTTGCCAACAAACATAATGTAAGCTCAGAGTGCACTTAACACTGAGCAACAAACAACTAAGAACACGGATATAATTCTCTAGGCTAAAAAAATATAAATCTAATTAATAATTTAAAACTTTACATTATTTACACGCTCATAAAATGTTGGGTTGTCGTCACGATCATCTGGTAATAAAAAAAGCAAAACAGATCGGAAAAATTGTAAATGTATGTGTGGAACAACGTTCACTTAAACCAGGGGTCTCCAAACTTTTCAGCCCGAGGGCCGCATTAACTATCAAACAGCAGCTCGGGGGCCAACTACACACTCGAGGTCCAAATTAAAAAGAATCAAAACATGGACGCTGTTTATAATTATTTATTTAATATTATTGTGTTCAGTTATTATTTAATAACACACTGATGCACTACACTTGATCACATGTATTAGTGGGGATGGTGAAATTGTTTCCTGGATGCCAAAATAGCAGACATTTCTGGCTTTAGATTTGATGTCCCTAATATCAACATTGACCTGAGATTATCATCGGATAAGTTTGTTCTTAAATGTTCTTTACGTATTTCATTCTTGAAAATGTTTGTTCACACAGGTATCTTGTTCCAAAGATTGAAAGGTACCTTGGTGCAAACGTTTTCATATTAGGAAAGTCTTTCTAGAGCAAAAACTGTTAAAAACCCACCAGTCCTTCTTTGAACTTATCCATAAGGAGGTCATTTGCTTGCAACTCAATGACCTCCAGCTGCAGTTCATCTGGGCAACTGGCCACGTCTGCTTCAAATGGGTTTTGAAACAGTCTCAATTTTTCTGCCTTTGAATACAAATCAGAAAACCGCTCCTGAAACTGCAGCTGGAGCTCTTTGATGATCTCGCATGCAAATCACGTGAGGAACTCATCTGTTGCTTCAGCCATGAATACCTTGCACTGTTGAAAGTGCGTCAAGTTGTTGGCCTGTGCTTTTTCCAAAAACAAGACAAGTTTGGATCTAAAGGCCTTTACGTTGGTGTATAGATTAGAAACTAGATTTTACTCTCCTTGTAGTTTTAGGTTCATAAAATGTAAATGACTAGACTGTAGTTATGTCTGTGGCAAAGGCCAATTTCTACACCCTCTCTTCATCAGACAGTAATGGCTGTGGCTTGCCTTTACTTTCCAGGGACTCACCTATTTCCTTTCTTAACTTAAATACTCTGCTCAGAACTTTCTCATAACTTAGCCATCTTACTGCTGTGTAATATGGTAAATCTTTCGATTCTGTGTCTGTATCTTTCAACATGTCTCTGAACTATCTATGACTGAGCCCATGTGACCTTATTAAATTGACCATCTTCACCACAGGATTCAGTACACTGCTAATATCCATATATTTAGCACACAAAGCTTGCTGGTGAATAATACAATGTAGGAACATTGGTTGTGGACTTTGTTTTTCATTACACATCTGCTTCACTTGTCCAACCACGCCTTTCTTTGTGCCACGCATGTTCTTTGCTCCATCAACAGTAACGCAACTGAGGTTAGTCCAGTCCAAGTTATAATCAGCAAATGTTTTTTTTCAACTCATTGAAGATATCCTCTTCGGTAAAAGTGTCATACATGTTATGTATGTAAGCCAGCTATTGTGCTATGTTCGAGTCTTCGTCCACATCTCTAATGAACACAAGCATTTGAGAGGTGGAACAGCTGTCCAACGATTCATCCATTTGAAGTGAAAAATGGCGAAACCTGCTTGCATTTTTCGCTATTTGATGCACAATGTTTTCACCCATATCTGCAACACGGCGAGCAATGGTATTTGCACCCAAAGCTACATTTTAAAATTGTTTTGACTTTTCTGGGCAAAGTTCCTCAGCCACCTCCCAACAAACATTCCTTCACCATCTGTAAACGGTTTGCCACTTTTAGCCAGAACGTAAGCAACTTTATAACTGGCCTTAGTTAAAGATCGTTTTCATTTGATGATTAACTGAACAATGTCCTCTGAGATGTGTGTGTCATTTTGTAATTTAGCTAATTTTTATGCACGGACTTCACTCTCCAAATTATGTGTATATTTCTCCTTATGTTTGCTTTGATGCAAGTCTTCTTGGTGGGAAGAATAGGCGTGCATGCGTGGCCTTGTACTAGAAACATTGTTCGCGTTTAAAAGGTGTGCCCAATTTGAGAGTGGGGGAAACAACTTTTCATCCCCCCACCTTTTCCCCCTTTATAGGCCTACTATTTGCTTACAATTTGTCTCCCTTCAGCCCTTCCTAAAAATAAAAAAAAAGTATCCCGTCGGACCAAATTGATCCATAGGACCGGTGAAGCAGTGTTCACCGGTTTCTGTGGCCACGGCATACTAGGTGATTGTGTGGCCAGCACTATGCACAGCCGCCTTTACTTTACGTCAACTAAGATCAGGTAGACTCCAGGACACCCTCAAATCGTGGGAAAAAATCCTAGCCTGCATTAGGATTCGAAGCCAGGACCCTCAGATCGTCAGTCAAACACGCTGCTGCTCGGCTACCGTACCACATTCAGAACTTCCTAATAGGCCTAATGTACACTAAGCTTATTTGTCTTTCCTCCAAACTCGCATTGTTTTTGTCTCAATCCTTTCCATTTGAAAAGTAGAAATATTAAGCAGCGAATAAGGTTTTGCATTGTATAAGTGATCGGTTGGAAAACATAACGTACTACTGCGCGCCTCAATTTTAATTCGGTAAAAACATAATGTCCACGTAAACGGTGGTTGAACTTGGCAGAATACAAGTAAAATTCCATAATTTTTTTCCGTAGATAAAAAGGACTCCGCGGGCCGCCTGAGAGGGCCTCGCGGGCCGCATGCGGCCCGCGGGCCGTAGTTTGGAGACCCCTGACTTAAACCAATATAACTAAGATAAGATAAGAATGGACATTTCTATAGCGCTTCAGCGGCTTGCTCAACTAGCATAATTAAACATTTCCTGGAACTAAAATGCCATCCGGGCTGTCAAATGAGTGACCTATGGTTAATGTATTTGAAAGTTGGGCAGATGTGTCTTAATAGTTGTTGGTCTGTCCTAATTCTGGCTTTCATCCACAACAAAATCCTTGAGCACACCATTTACCACAATTGTTATTCAACAGTTGCAGGACTACTTTTCTTAGACACTGGCCGTATTCCTCTCAACACGATGAGTTAAAGCCGATATATCACACAGGTTTGGTGGGCCGACATATGGAACTATGGTTTAAAGCCGATATATCGCACAGCTTTGGTGGGCCGACATATGATACTATGGTTTAAAGCCGATATATCACACAGCTTTGGTGGGCCAACATATGGAACTATGGTTTAAAGCCGATATATCGCACAGCTTTGGTGGGCCAACATAAGGAACTATGGTTTAAAGCCGATATATCACACAGCTTTGGTGGGCCAACATATGGAACTATGGTTTAAAGCCGATATATCACACAGCTTTGGTGGGCCAACATATGGAACTATGGTTTAAAGCCGCTATATCACACAGCATTGGTGGGCCAACATATGGAACTATGGTTTAAAGCCACTATATCACACAGCATTGGTGGGCCAACATATGGAACTATGGTTTAAAGCCGATATATCACACAGCTTTGGTGGGCCAACATATGGAACTATGGTTAAAAGCCGCTATATCACACAGCATTGGTGGGCCAACATATGGAACTATGGTTTAAAGCCACTATATCACACAGCATTGGTGGGCCAACATATGGAACTATGGTTTAAAGCCGCTATATCACACAGCATTGGTGGGCCAACATATGGAACTATGGTTTAAAGCCGCTATATCACACAGCTTTGGTGGGCCAACATATGGAACTATGGTTTAAAGCCGCTATATCACACAGCTTTGGTGGGCCAACATATGGAACTATGGTTTAAAGCAGATATATCAAACAGCTTTGGTGGGCCGACATAGGGAACGATGATTTTAAAACAAATAGAGCCCAACTACTTTGGTGGGCTTAGATGGCGAACGATTGTTGAACGCAGATATATCCCAACAACTTTATTGGGCCAACACGGTGGAACGGTTGTTTGTGGCAGGTAGAAGCCAAAACCAAATGGCAGACGATGGACGTCGCGTGATTGATCACCGTCTCATAAATTAATCAGTTCTGTGGTGTTCTATGGACAAGGTAGTCGGTTTTAATAATACAACAAGCAGCAATGAGTTCCAGCTCAGTCGAAAGGCCCCAATCTGTACCGTCTAAGCAAGATGTATCTTCGCGTGCAACTGCAACATCGATACGTGGCGCTGCAGCTATATCATTCGGACGCTGCAAGTATAGCTCGGGTTATATCATCAATGAGGTACAATTATGGATGTGGCCATACCATCAATAAACAAAAAAAAGGCTATCAACATCTACATGGACAAGTAGTCAACATAACAACACCTATCATCACCACCATAGTCAATTGTTCAATAAAACAACAACTATCATCTCCTGCACAGACAAGTGGTCAACAAAGCATCACTTATCATTGCCAGCGTGGACAAGTGGTGAACAAAACATCCCTTATCTTTGCCAGCGTGGACAAGGCGTCAACAAAACATCACTTCTCATTGCCAGCGTGGACAAGTGGTATACAAAACATCCCTTATCATTGCCAGCGTGGACAAGTGGTCAACAAAGCATCACTTATCATTGCCAGCGTGGACAAGTGGGATACAAAACATCAGTTATTATTACCAGCGTGGACAAGTGGTATACAAAATATCAGTTATCATTACCAACGTGGACAAGTGGTATACAAAACATCAGTTATTATTACCAGCGTGGACAAGTGGTATACAAAACATCAGTTATCATTGTTAGCGTGGACAAGTGGTATACAAAACATCAGTTATTATTACCAGCGTGGACAAGTGGTATACAAAACACCAGTTATCATTGTTAGCGTGGACAAGTGGTATACAAAACATCAGTTATCATTGTTAGCGTGGACAAGTGGTATACAAAACATCAGTTATTATTACCAGCGTGGACAAGTGGTATACAAAACATCAGTTATCATTGTTAGCGTGGACAAGTGGTATACAAAACAACAGTTATTATTACCAGCGTGGACAAGTGGTATACAAAACATCAGTTATTATTACCAGCGTGTACAAGTGGTATACAAAACATCAGTTATTATTACCAGCGTGGACAAGTGGTATACAAAACATCAGTTATTATTACCAGCGTGGACAAGTGGTATACAAAACATCAGTTATCATTGTTAGCGTATACAAGTGGTATACAAAACATCCGTTATTATTACCAGCGTGGACAAGTGCTCAACAAAACATCAACACTTATCATCCCCTGCATAGACAAGTGGTCAACAATACACCACTTATCATCACTGGCACGGACAAATGGTACACAGACCATCAACACGTATTATCGCAAACAAAGTCTACGCAATACGTTGCGCCCTTTTTCTAACCAGCGCCCCACCCCCCCCCCCCCCCCCCTTTCCAATCAATTCCCCGACCAGCTTCTTCTTTTCCACTAATGACTAATGCATGCAACAAATCCACTAACGGTTGTTCTACCCTTCAACATCTGACATGCGCCTGAAGCATGTGTCCTGGTAACGTGGTAGGGGGGGGGGGGAGGATAGGGGGATGCTTGTTAGCAGCAGGAGGCGATAGATCGAGGCGAATCATTACCGCCGGAAAATCGACACCCCCCCCCCCCCAAACTCTGATGCATCTGCCCTCCCTCCCCCCACGCTTTACCTTCTTACAACGAACGGTGCGTCTGGTCAGAGCTACATTTGTTGATCCAGTTTATCGGGGGCAGTTAATACAGAACGACGCGATCAATCAATTAATTAATACGCGCGTTAAGGAATTAAACGTGCGCAAGGATGACCGGTGTGGAGGGGGAGGGGGGGTACGCCACTCCAACCCCTCTCCAAATTCGGCCACGTGATGGGGGGGGGGCGATAACTCTGTGGGGTGAGTGGGGCGGGGGGAAGGGGGCGGCAAATCACGTCATGATTGCTGGCTAGTGATAAAATGCCTACACGTGTTGCGTTGAGCACTTGTAATTAATTTTCTTTTAACAACACAACGCACACATTAAAAACAACTTAGCACGTTAATCTTTTCTGCCTAAGTAGGTACAAGACTAAGCCGCGGGGGCTGTACAGATTTATGAGGCGAAAGGGACTACGCGACTAGCACAGTGAACTAATCTATGCTTACTTTGTCATGTAAACAGATTTCAAACTTCATAAGGACAAATCTAACGCTTCGCCGATAGCCATCCATCCATGATTCACTTTCACGTTCATACATATAGTTTAAAACACATGCTTCTAACCTATTGCACAACGAAGCCATTCATACGGTGATCATTTACAGCTCATCAACATGCAACTGGGAGCATTCAAGCATTATCTACTTGTTTGTCTGGAATCATGATGCCACGACATTAACAATCCATTCTCCGTTCAGTTCGTTTAGCGCCCCCCCCCCCCCCCTTACCCCTTTCCTTTCTCACTCGCGCCAAATTCTTTCCAAACAGACCTACATCGGATCTAATATGGAGTAGGCCTACGGTGGTCTAAAGGTAAAGCGGTGGGTGGTGGACCAAAGGTCCCGGGTTCGAATCCTGGTGAAGGGCTAGAAGGTTTGTTCCCCGGTTCCGGATGGTGTCTCCGAGTCTACAAAGCCCTGATAGGTAGCCTACTTGACAGTAGCTGGCAGTAAGTAAGGCCTTCGATACGCCAGCCCAACGCGCTGCCGCTCGAAACCATGCACCACACTCAAATATAGAGGTTATAGAAAACAAACAGCACAAACAATACCCATTAGTTACACTGAACAAAACCTCCATTTCTTTCCAAATAACAAATTAGGTCAAACGTATCCTGAAATGTAAATACTGGTACTTAACAAGACCTTTCGGGACATTAAGGGGGAAAAAATAGGTGCCGGAAGTGTTGACTTCAGAAAGGTAAATAATATGACCAGGGCTGCGGCTCCTATGTGTTTTTACACATAGATCCTTGATGTTTTTAGTCGCGTCGTGAAAAATAAAATGTTGGGATTTTTTTTTTCCTTCTAAGTTTTCGGGAAATTAGTTTTGAAGCGGATAGTAATGTTGATTGTTTCTATGTTTTTTGTTGTTGTTTTTTTTATGTCAAAATGTATCCTTATATTAAAGAATCCCATTGGCACAGCGCCACAAAACAAAGGCTCCATACTAGGAAAATCACGTCTATGTCAGGGGTCGGCAACCTTTTGATAATAGTGTGCCAAAGTAGGATTTCTAATTCATTTGGCGTGCCAACATCTTAAAGTCCTTCTGCTTTTATTTTCCTTGTAGAAAAAAACTTGAATTGCCTTTTTTTTCGGGTCTTCCGCGTGCCACTGCAAATCATTCTGCGTGCCAGGTCTGGAACGCGCGTCGTAAGTTGCCGATCCCTGATCTATGTTACAAACATGAACCTGAACAAATAGTGAAATTCCTCATGCAGTTTAAAGATCTGATCTTACTGTTTAAAAAAAATATTTTTTAATGTGCACAGTCATCACAAATAAAAAAAATATATTCTATTGTTTTTAGTTTTTTTGTGTTTTTTTTTAGACATGTTGAAAACCTTTTAACACAACAATGTTCAAAAGAGCAGAAAGAAAAAAATAAATTCAACACACGCGAGCTCTTTCAGCATGCGAGCTCTTTCAGCATGCGTACGTGTGTGTGTGTGTGCGTTGAATGAGCTTTAATTGGCATTAAAAATTCAACAATCACTCACATCGGCTGTGTACTGTGAACTACAACACACACACAACACACACAGAGACACACACAGTTATTCCCGGCATTCACACCGGCAAGAGTAGTAACTAAGAAAACACAAACAAACAAACATGTCTCTTGTAATTAGTTTCCAATCCATAACTCATTAGACACATCCTTTTATTTTATTTTATTTTAAATGGCCAGTCGACGCTTTTTGAACAGCTGAGCTCCGTAGTAATGGTGTATTTGTAATGGCTTGGGATGGGGAGAGAAGGGGTTAATTCATTTGCTGTTTTGTCAAGATTAAAATTCCATTAAGCAAGACTTTTAATACGTGTATTTTGAAATTGTGGACAAATAGATCGATACTGTTTTGTCCAGAACAACAAAACAAACAAACTCCATTTAAGATCTGGGTTGTTGTTTTTTGTGTGTGAGCGTGTTGTGGTTGTATGTGGTTTATAGAGCGATTGAATCATAGCTCACCAGCTTTAGTTGCCTACCATGGCATGGTGTGGCCAGCGCAAATCGGCCAGGGGCATTAAATTACATGTCTTAGTAGTCCCGTCGAGCACCTGTTTAGAGCTAGGGTGTCTAATCAAGGGATGCCCCAACCGTTCTGGCCTTTCGAAAACGAATGTCCCGTTAACCAAGACTCGAGCCCGATTGGGGGGGGGGGGGGGGGTGCGACTTTTGTCTCTGAACAACTTTATAAATAGTAAGCTTACGTTATTGGTAAATTAAAGTATTCCGTCGGTCCAAGCTGATCCATAGGGCCGGCGAAGCAGTGTTCACCAGTTTCTGTGGCATACTAGGTGTTTGTGTGGCCGCCTTTACTTTACCCCAAATATGGTCAGGTGCTGGGTAGACTCAGGGACACCCTCCAGTCCCGAATCCTGCACCACGATTCGAACTCAGGACCTTCGGAAAGCCAGCCGAACGCGCTGCCGCACGGCCACCGCTATTGGGTAAGCTGACAATCACGTGTCTGAAAGACGACTAACCAATGGCTTATTACACTGCGGAAGAAAAAAACAAAAACAAACACCGACCACGCCCCAAACCTAATTTTCCGCCATTACTCTATTTTTAAACAATGACGATGTCGCGTGTCTCCATGACAACGCTATAAACAAGTCCCTGCTGGTCACGTGGTAGTAAGACTTGTAAGACAACAATGATATAAGTTGTTCTCTGTATGTGTGTGTGTGTGTCTGTGTTTAAAAACAGATGCTATCTTCAATTATTTTTTTAGAAAAGCAGACGTCGAAGCGCGCGCTATTCGATTCCCTTTGAGCTTACATCAGTAATCAGTGTTTGCCTTATTAATAGGACACGGTATTTAGTCTAAATCGTAGCGCTGCTATTTGTGAAGAAAATATTGCAGTACTAATGCAACTTGTTATCTAAGGTAAATCTTGAAAAAAAAAGAAGAGTTTTTAAGTTCTTTTTGAAAATATCAATAGAGTATGTTCGCCTGAGTTGAATACACACAATGATTGCACCAGTGGTTTTTGTGGTTTTTAAAGAGATCATATATTGACTATTGTACGCCTTATAGAGCGTTCTCAGTAGGCGGAGCTTAAGTTTTTTTGTGTAAATTTAGTGACGTATTTGTGTAAATATAGAACCCACTTGAGGTACAAACGTAACGTGGTGAAAGTGAAGTACTTCTTTTTCATGCAAAATTCACATCTGAATATTGGCTATCCTACTCAAAAATAAGGAGGTAAATAGTAGTACTGTATATTAATTGATTAATGTGATTAGGCTAGGGCCGGCTAGACCTATTTACACTTTCAATTTCACTTTATAGGCCTACACTTTTAATGTTTCGTAGGCTAGGCTACGATGTCAAGTGATATTGTTGGTGAATAGGCTATCTAGTCAAGTCACTATTAGGCTCACATCGTCTATGATCTATGTCTATGATAATATTAAAATAGCCTATTTTATTTAACATACATAATACAGCTTAAATCTTAATAAGACTTAAAACACAACACATCATTTAAAAAAAGCTCGAGCCTATATGAAACTTTATTAATACAGCGGCCATATTTAATTGTACACCATTACTCAAAGTAAACACAAATCACGTGCTTTTTGTCACGGGATTGCAAAGCCCTATTAAAAAAAACGCATATACTCTATTTATATATATATAGTAGACTGTGTGTGTGGATTCCGATCCACGTTCGGTTTATTTTAAGACACGTGACCTTATTGTCTCATATTTTGCTTTTGCGATCTCGCTTCCGGTATATGTCTAATTTAGCTGAGTGGTTAGCATATCCGACTGCCATACGTGCGACCTGGGTTCGATTCCCCACATAACTTTTATTTATTTTTCTACTTTAAAAAAAAGTACATTAATGTTACTTATCTCTAAAGATTTTAAAGAATTTCAGGACTTTAAGGTTTCACAAAAAGGTTTTCAGTATGTAAAATCTAATAATTATATTTTAGATGCATGCGGGAGACTTGTGTTCAATTCTCTTCCAGGGATAGTTCAAACTTAATATTTAAAAAAAAAATATATCTTTTTTAACCCGTATAAAATTCCTTTCCGAACTGTAGACTACATCTCTAAGTTTTAAATATTGCTTTCATCGGGCGTTATAAAGAATTTCATGCAGCGAGATAAGCGACATATTCTTAAAACAAATTATTTACATTATTTATATTATTATATGTACAAACGATTGTGAATGATCGCCGTTAGAAGCTGTGTTGGGAAGGAGACGAGATTAATTAACGGGTTTGGTGGGGCCCGATTGTGACCCGCGGGACGCCTGTGGCACACCCGTGCATAAGCTTATACAATTTAGCTAACATTGCCTTAATTTTTTTTAAAGTAAATAAATCCTGAACATGCAAGATGGAGGGCCTATAACAGAGAATCCCTCGTCTAAATGGGAAGCCTCACAAAAAATCTAAAGAGCCACAAAAATATCTTTCTTGGGCACGGTGACCGGGCAGCAGCGCGTTCGACTGGCATACCGAAGGTCCCGGGTTCGAATCCTATTGACGACGTGGATTTTTTTCACGGGTCTGGAGGGTGTCCCTAAATCTACCAAAATCTGACCTTAGTTGGGGTAAAGTAAAGGCGGCTGTGCATTGCATTGGCCCCACAATCATCTACTAGGCAGTGGCCACAGAAACTGGTGAACGCTGCTTCACTGGCCCTATGATCAGTTTGTTCCGACGGGTACTTTACTTTTTTTTAATGCAAGATTACCCTGCCTACAACAGAATTCCTCAACTAAAAGTGAGGCTTCACAATCTAAACAGCCACGGGAATATCTTTACGCCTGGAATATCTTTACACCTGGAATATCTTTACGCCTGGAATATCTTTACGCATGGAATATCTTTACGCATGGAATATCTTTACGCATGGAATATCTTTACGCATGGAATATCTTTACGCATTGAATATCTTTACGCCTGGAATATCTTTACGCCTGGAATATCTTTAGGCCTGGAATATCTTTACGCATGAAATATCTTTACGCATGGAATATCTTTACGCATGTAAGTTTACATTTGAGAAGTGATACTACACTTTAGACGCCTTGTACAACTTTTACACCATCGACCCTCTCGTTTGAGTAGAAAAACAGGAAACAACCCGACAGCCTTCACCCACCCGACCCAATTTCCTTGTTTTATCGTTCCCGTCACCTAGATATCAAGGTCAAAGTCGTAAAAAAAAAACTTTAAACAAAACAGAAAGCTTCACAACAACAACAACAACAAAAAAAAAACACTAAATCTTATCACCACGCCCACCCTTTCCACTCATTAAAAAAAAAAAACAAGGCTTCCGGAAAGTACTAATAGCCTCCATCAGACAAAAAAAAAAAGCTCTAACGACGTGACGCGGGAAGTCATACAGTCATAGATTAAAACATTACGGTACAGTAGCCCCTCTGGACAACTCGAACAAGCTCACATGTCAAGGAAGGGGGAGAAGGGCAGCGCCTTTAAAATTAATGACTTTTTTTTTTAAAGTTCCGTTACCAACACACGCTTCACAGAAAATACAAATAAAGGCAACAACAATAATAATAATTGGTACCCAGGAAGGTGTGTGGGTGCTGTTAGGGTGTGGGGAACGAGTGTGGGTGCGTTAGGGTGGGGGGGGGGGGAAGGGTGATGGATCAGAAATTTGGAAGCATTGATTTACTTTATGCGTCGTTTTTTTTTTTTTTACAAGTGTCAAACAATTTCAATAATTTGGAGCGGCGGAAAATTTCCGTTCCGCGCTCATTAAAAAAAAAACGTGCAAATCTTTCACAAACAAAAATAATAAAAAAACAACTAAACAACACTAAGCCTAGCAATAACAAATCATTTGAAATACAAATCAAACGTGTAAAATTCACAATTTCAGAAGCTTTAATAAAAAAAACTGTAGACTATCCTGATTAAAATTCATAGTGGACAAAATAAAACGTAACTCTAAATGATTTTAACATTTATTGGAATTACACGCCATGATGTGTGCATAGAGCAGTTTTCCCAATGGAACGATCACCGTGTGCTGTTGTATGTTATGCATGCAGTGCTCAATCACTTCAAATAAAGCATTAAAAACTAACCCATAAAAACCAAGTTTTTATTATACTCCCTTTTTTTTTGTAATCTAAGTTTACCATCATGTAATTAAATAATTGATTGACTACTGGAAATGAAACATGCACAGAAAAATATCAGTGTCACAAATCTCAAAAATATATCCTTACTCCGTATAAAACATTGCCACCAATATTATAATACGACTCGAATGTAAATATGAACTAATTTTTTCCCTTCATTCACAAAGCTAGAGCGCAAAGATTGTGACGAAAAACCATAAAAAGTTGGGCCGGCATTTTCAACGTAAAACCAAAACAAACCGTTAAATTAAAAAAAAAAAATAGTATAATTAAGGGTTTTTAACTGAAAATTTGATAGAATGTATTGTTAGTCGCCACAAGTATGCTGCCCAAGTTTCAGCTCTATTGGACGACGGGAAGTCGTCGAAAAATCGATACAAAGTTTTACAAGCAGACAGACAGACAGTATAAGCTAAGAGAAAGGAAGTCAAAAATGACGTGAAGATGTGTTCTGAAATCGGCCATTAACATACACACCACTCATCTCTATATATATATATATATATAAAAGTATGCATTCTCCCGACAAATCGAAGTGACTGAGCTCTCCATCTAAATAGTTATATATATATATATATATATATATATATATATATATATATATATATATATAGCTCAGTGACGATCACGTATGAACTTTTCCGTGGGAACTGGTTCCCAAACTTAACATGAATGAATCTACTTCAATCTACCCTACTCGAGATGGGTCTATACTGACTCTAGACAGAAGTTTATTGCGTCGTCCAGAGCTTTTACGTGCTTTGACTCGATCGATAAGATTTGCAATTATAAAGAAGGCTCAACACACATACACAGTTCACCCGCATCTATCTAAATCATGGGTCGGCAACCTTTCCATAATCGTGTGCCAATGTTTGATTTCTAATTCATTCAGCGTGTCAACAGCCTAAAATTCATCCTGGTCCTGCTCTAATACTATACTCAAATTCTTGTAGAAGAAACTCAATTTTGGGTGTCTTCCGCGTACCAATGGCAAATGTTCTGCGTGCCAAGTCTGGCACGCGTTACGTAGGTTGCCGATACCTGATCTAAGTATTATTATTTTTTAGGGGCGACGACACATACTACTAGTCTGTGCTACAGATAAGTATGGTAACTATTTTATTTCAAATAAGTCAACATTGAGAAATTTTTAAAAAATTATTTGAATCCTAGCATACTACTTGATACTACAAGTTAGCGACCAAAGGAAGGATTGAGAGTCTCTGGAACCGTTAGAGTTTTAAAAACAACAACAACAGCAACATGATCCTGAAACAACAACAACAACAATTTGACAGAGCAAACTATAATTGCATGCAACAGACTGCAACAGTTTGGGCACATGGACAACGTGTATGTGTGTGCGAGCGCGCCTTGTGCAACACGACCTGATCATTAATTAATAGGCGCGAGCTTCGCACACACGTGTTGGTTTACCACATTTATGGAGGGGCGGGGTGGGGGCGCCATTGGGGGCCAAAAAAAAGGAGGGTGTGAGGGAGGGTAGCACTGTGGAGTCGACGCGACAGGGAGGTCGGGTTCAAATCATTGTCAGGGTCTATTCTTCGCGTTCAAATAATTGCTTTATACGCCTCTGGTGGACATGGTAAAACTTCGTTGTTGTTATTTGTTATTGTTTTATGTGTGTGCTGGGAGGAAAGGAAAACGTTTGGCATTATCTCCACAGAACAAAATATACGATTGAGCAAAGTTTTCACAGTTCTCTTTTACACTCTAGTAATTGATACTCTTCTTTTGGTACTTTGCACTATCCATTGAGTTACTTCTGTTTTGTATTACTTTGCAATATCCATCGAGTTAAATTTTTACTGTAGTACTTTTTAGTAACCATTGAGTTAATTCTGTTTTGTATTACTTTGCAATATCCATCGAGTTAAATTTTTACTGCAGTACTTTTTAGTATCCGTTGAGTTAATTCTGTTTTGTATTACTTTGCAATATCCATCGAGTTAAATTTGTACTGTAGTACTTTATAGTATCCATTGAGTTAATTCTGTTTTGTATTACTTTGCAATATCCATCGAGTTAAATTTTTACTGTAGTACTTTATAGTAACCATTGAGTTAATTCTGTTTTGTATTACTTTGCAATATCAATCATGTGACATATCATATTTTGAGAAAACAGGAGTAATCCCTTTAGCAGAGAGCATCTCAGCAAGGAGATGGAGATGGATAGGACACGTCTGCAGAATGTCAGCTGGCTCCCTCCCCAGGACAGCCCTGAGATGGACCCCCCAGGGAAAAAGGTCAAAAGGCAGACCAAAGGAAACTTGGAGAAGGACGGCGGAAAGGGACTTAAAGGCTTCAGGCCTGAACTTTGAGACAGCACCTCGAGCTGCAACAGATCGAGACAAATGGAGATCCTTAGCTTCCGCCTCAAGCGCCAGTCGGCACTGAGAGGACTAAGAGAGAGAGAGAGAGAGAGAGAGATCAATCATGTAAAAGCTTTACTGTAGTGCTTTTTAGTATCCGTTGAGTTACTACTGTTTTGTATAACTTTTTTTTTTACTAACAAATGAGTCGAATCTTTATTGTAGGAGTAGGCCTACTTTCCACTATCCATTGAGTGATATATGTACTGTACGTACTTACAACTTTTCTATTGAGCTAATGTTAAATATTTACTGCATTTTCTTGGTGCTCTCCTTCGAAGCTAAATCTATGTTCTACGTGCTATTACAAGCAATAGCTAATTTGAGTTGAGAATCTGTTACTTAAGACACGACTGAGTGCATTGTAAGAAGTAGACGAGGAAGAAGAAGAGAAAAAAGGACCTAGCTAATCAATCCGCTTGGTGCCCTTCAGCAAAATATCACGCCTGATTTTACATTAAATACGAAAATCTAACAATTCTATCTTTTATTTTTTTTTCTCTTCAGAAGTGTGAGGTGGGGATGAATGAATACCATATTTGTTGATGACCTAAATAATGACTAGGGGGGAAAGGTGGCCGTGCGAGAGCGCGTTCGGCTGGCGTACCGAAAGTCCTAGGTTCGAATCCTAGTGTAGGCTAGGGTGTGTGTGTGTTTTTTTCGGGTCTGGATGGTGAACATGAGTCTACCCAGCTCTGATGGGTACATGACCTTAGTTGTGGTAAAGTAAGGGTGGCTGGCCACACAATCACCTAGTATGCCGTGGCCACAGAAACTGGTGAGCGCTGCTTCACCGGACCTATGATCCGTTTGGTCCGAAGGGTACTTTACTTACACATCGAGGTATGTTGGACACATGCGCACTCCGCTGCCTACAAGAACCGGCCCTTCGCGCCCCAATGTGTACCTTGATGTGTACCCGACATTAAACTTAGGAAAAGAAAGGGGCGACTGGGCATTGTTCTGGCCACACTTATCCGAATGTGCGCCGTATCCCTGCGGAAAACGTGAACGCTGCTTCACTTACATAAGCGGAACAATGGATATTTTACTGGCTAGCACCCGAAACAGGTTATGCTGCTTACCAAACCTCGGATGGTAAATGCGGTACCGAAACTGTTACAGAAACTGAAACAAAAAAAAAAAATTCACGATTCCTGGAATAAACTGTTTTCATCTACAATCACACATTTTCCGAAACCCGTATGAACCATGTGTTATTATAAAACATGCAACATGCAAAAAAAAAAATATATTTCGTGAACCGACACTTGTGCTAAACTTAGACAAAATCGACACGCCGTAATCGACAAGCCTTTATACAACTGTAACGGCTGCAGTGCAACATAAACGGTCGCAGTGCAACAGAAACAGCTGTGATTCAACAGAAACTACTAAAATGCAACAGACATGATGTACTTCAACATAAACGGCTATAACGCAACAGAAACAGCTGTGATTCAACAGAAACTTCTAAAATGCAACAGAAATGATGTACTTCAACATAAACGGCTATAATGCAAGAGAAACAGCTGTAATGCAAGTAAAACACGGGAGGTGGTTGCCAAACGATTCATTCTGAGCTGGGGGGTGGTAGGGGGTGTGGTGGGGAGGGGGGTGTAAAAGCCTACCCCTAGTGCAAAATTCATTAGAAACGTATTGATTCCTGATGGCGTGTGAGTGCCTGAACCGTCTCACGTGACCTATATACAAAACAATAGGTGCATTTGTAGCACCGCCCCCTTTATTATCTAAATGGAGGGATTAGATGGGGACAGAATAAGTGGCTTGGTGATGCGGGGAGGGAGAAGGTATTGCCAGGCATAGAATTACTGGCGAATAGATAGACAGACGGGCTAGATAGGTCGATAGTAAACAGTCTATATAGACAGAGGCAATCCAACAGATATTAAGATAATGAGAGCGGTGGATAGATGGAGAGATGGATAGACAGCAGACATAAATGGGTGGTTGAATAGTGGAGGGAATTAGGGAGGGAGAGGGAGTGAGGAGAAGTGGGAGTGAGGGGAAGAGGGAGTGAGGGGAAGAGGGAGTGAGGGGAAGAGGGAGTGAGGGGAAGTGGGAGTGAGGGGAAGTGGGAGTGAGGGGAAGAGAGAGGGAGGGGAAGAGGGAGTGAGGGGAAGAAAGAGAGAGAGTCTGATGAACGGATGGATGTTATGAATTCATGGATGGGTGGATAGGTAGATAGATATATAGATAGGTGGATAGATAGATAAAAAGATAGGTAGATATAGATAGATAGATATATAGATTGGTGGATAGATAGATAAATAGATAGGTAGATATAGATAGATAGATGATATATAGATAGATAGACATATAGACACAGAGACAGATAGATGATAGATAGATAAATAGATAGATAGATAGATAGATAGGTAGGTAGATAGATAGGTAGATAGATAGATAGACATATAGACACAGAGACAGATAGATGATAGATAGGTAGATAGATATAGATAGATAGACAGATAGACACAGACAGATAGATGATAGATAGATAGATAGATAGATAGATTGATGGATAGATAGATAGATAGATAGATAGATAGATAGATAGATAGATAGATAGATAGATAGATAGATAAATCGATAGATAGATAGATGAGTAGATGGATGGATGGATAGAAATATAGATGGATAGATATACACACACACATTACTCACTTGATTGACATGTTATTGGACTTCGCCCCGTCCTCCACCGTGGGGCTCCGCGACAGCAGGGCGAACAGGGCGTCTTCCCGCTGCCGGTTGAGATTCTCAGACTTGTGAAGACGTTCCTGCAGCTCCAGGAGCTGGTGTTCCAGAAGCGGGTCCTCGGAGTTCAAGGTCACTGCGAATGGGTGTAAAGTTACGGCTCAATGAAATGTGCAACCAGGAGTGGAAATATCAGCCACAAAATATCAGCCACAAAATATCAGCCACAAAATATCAGCCACAAAATATCAGCCACAAAATATCAGCCACAAAATATCAGCCACAAAATATCAGCCACTCTTGTGCCGACAACAGGTGTTGACACGTATCAATAGCGTCGGTACATAAAAGTAAAACACAGTCTGACTAAATTATACATTCAATTTAACAAAGTCTAGATGTACGATCATAGACTACAATATACATGGACCGCTTGCTTTAGTATTTCTGCTATTTGATGACTTGAAACACTGATGTTCGGAATTCCCGATTCTAAATAACGTAATTGCTATACAGGAAATAAAGTTATTGATATACATGTTCCGTTTTATTTAATCGCTATGATTTTCTCAATGAAAAATTAAAATCGAAAGTAGTACAGAGCGGAAACATTTATAGAACAGTGTTGTGTGCGCACGGAAGAATAACATAAGCTCTAAAAATAGAGCAGGCGGTCCATCTTATTATAGTCAATGATAATAGGATTAATAGGCCTACAAGTATTTATTTAAAGTCGAAATAAAAATGCGATTTAATAAAACGGAACTTGTATAACAATTACTTCATTTAGAATCGGGAATTGCAAAAAAAGAAGATAATAGCATAAAAAACTAAAGCAAGCGGTCCATGTATATTATAGTCTATGGTACGATATTGCATCTACAAAAAAATAGTATCAATTCCTAGGATTAGAATTAAATTCAGTATCCATACGTTACAGTACAAATAATTATAAATAGACTTAAATTTAGCAACGATACGATATTATAGTAGCAATAATTTAAAGTATAACTAAATTTAGTATCGACACTTAACAGTATTAAAAGTTACAAGTAGAATTAAAGTTAGTCTCGATGCGTTACAGTAATACGTAGAATTAAATTTAGCATCGATACGTTACAGTATCAATAATTAATAGTAGAATTAGAATGTAATATCAATAAGATATAAGTAAAGTACCCTTCGGACCAAACTGATCATAGGGCTGGTGATGCAGCGTTCACCAGTTTCTGTGGCCACGGCATACAAGGGGATGTGTAGCCAGCACAATGCCCAGCCGCCTTTACTTTACCCCAACTAATGTCAGGTACACCCATCAGAGCTGGGTAGACTCAGGGACACCCTCAAGTCCTGGGAAAAAAATCCCGGCTTCACCAGGATTCGAACCCAGGGCCTTCGGATCACCAGTCAATAAGATGTAATAATTAAAAAAATATATAAATATATAAAATGAAGGTGTGATATTAATATTTAAAGGCAGTAATTGAGACAGGCATGGTTCTAGTGAGTTGTAAAAAAAAAACAACAACTGACAGTCAGACAGGAGTTGAAACCAAATCAATAACAGAGAATAGTTTTAATTCTTTCTTTGTGTGTGTTTGTGTTAAAACACCATTTTTTCAAATGCCTATAAAGCTAAGAAATCGTCATGTTATTTTACACCAAGTTTTAATAGAAGAATGGGCCACGGTAGTCTAGCTGCGATCCTATGGTCTTGGGTTCGAATCCTGGTGGGGGGCTAGGATTTTTTTCCCCCAGGATTTGAGGGTGTCCCTGAGTCTACCCAGCTCTGATGAGTACCTGTGACCTTAGTTGGGGTAAAGTAAAGGTAGCGGTGCATAGTGCTGGCCACACAATCATCTAGTATGCCGTGGCCACAGAAACTGGCGAACGCTGCTTCAACAGCCCTATGATCAGTTTGGTCCGAAGGGTACTTTACTATAATAGAAGAAACGACTTCAGTTGACATTCTTGTCCAATTTGTTATTTAACGTAACGTAAATTTCAATTACGTCGATATCATTGATTTTTTTTCTGTTGACTTCATTGGACTGTACGGAGTGTATTAATTACGTTCAAAAACGTCAGGGATACGCTAGGCTGCACTTGATGCGATTTTAGAGGCATTACACTGTTTCAAATAGTCAATCTTGTGCCGTCTATAAGACTATCGAACTACTACAACGTAGGTTATATACTCAATGTTATGACGAGTCAACAGTTGAGACGAGTCAATACCTAATGGCACACATACAGACACACAGATAGTACGTGACGCTTTGGCGCCACCGTTTTGGCACGACCGTTTTTGGCGCTGTCGGTTTGGAGCTGTATTTATAAAGGGATTCCGTTTATTCATTTAATTGTGATTACTGTTCATTTTTCAATACCTGTATGCATTAAAACATATTGTTTCAATGTGTCATTAATACTACTTGTTTCATTCATTATAAAACACAAACAACTAAATTATTCAAGTAATGAATGTCCCAAAGATGCCTATACATTTATAGAGCATTGTTTTAAACTGTTGCTATTTACTATTTGTATCACTAATTATATTAAAACAAAACTAATTTATTCAAGTTTATTAGTCCTATATACATACATCAAAGTACATTGTTTTACATTGTTGTTATACTATTTGTTTCATTCATTATTAAAAAATTATTGTTTTCCTCAATTGAAGTTATTACATGTTAATTAAATAAAGTAATATGTTTTTAAACAATCGCGCCAAAACGTCCAGCGCAAAATCGTCCAGTGCCCAAACGTCCAGCGCAAAATCATCCAGCGCCCAAACGTTCAGCGCCCAAACGTCCAGCGCAAAATCGTCCAGCGCCCAAACGTCCAGCGCAAAATCGCCCAGCGCCCAAACGTCCAGCGCAAAATCGTCCAGCGCCCAAACGTCCAGCGCAAAATCGTCCAGCGCCCAAACGTCCAGCGCAAAATCGTCCAGCGCCCAAACGTCCAGCGCAAAATCGTCCAGCGCCCAAACGTCCAGCGCCCAAACGTCCAGCGCCCAAACGTCCAGCGCCCAAACGTCCAGCGCAAAATCGTCCAGCGCCCAAACGTCCAGCGCAAAATCGTCCAGCGCCCAAACGTCCAGCGCAAAATCGTCCAGCGCCCAAACGTCCAGCGCCCAAACGTCCAGCGCCCAAACGTCCAGCGCCAAAACGTCCAGCGCCCAAACGCACACGCACAAATCGGCATAATGTACTCACCATCTTGGCCGGTGGTTGCTAGGAGCAGGATCAAGGCCGTTGTGACCACCAGTCCCAGACCGCCAGCAACCACTTTTTTCCTCAATCGCATCAGTTTGAGCAGCACCCACCTGGTTTCGGGTCCTGGCCGGCTACATCAAAACCAGAGGTCCTTGACGTCACCCAGCTGTGCCCTGCTGGGAAGAAAAGAAAAATAAATAAATAAAGGGTTTAAATATTTTTTTATTTAGTTTTAAAAAATGTCAATATTGTCAGCTTGTTTCATTGTGTTCGGAAGTTCATTCCACCACAGAGGTGCTACGACGCTGTATGAGCGAGCTGCAAATGTTTTGTTTTTTTTTACGCTTGGTACCTTGAGCTGTTCACCACAATAAAAAAAAATCTACAAAACACAACTTTATATCAAAACGCTCGCATTGTGAGTACGGCTAATAACAAAGGGTTGTTTCACAGTAAGTCAATGTGAAACAGAACAGAGTTTTAATAACTATAATAATAATGTGACTGCTATATATTTACACTCAATCTAGGTGGATTACGTGTCTCGCAGGCCTTTTGAGGACTATCGATGTGTGACTGTTATATGCATAGCCAAATCATCCCATCGATACGCTCAGCTTCACCATCGACCAGACAGTAGTTTACAAATTGTCTGGTGCTATAAATACATTTCCGCATAACACAACATTAATCCGCTTTGCGCACATTAATCCGATTTGCCGCAAAACATCGGCATACCATTAGTAACACCAGCCATTTGGGGGGGGGGGGGGGGGGGGGGCGAACACAAGTTAGTAAGCGAAAACCAAACAACTTCCCACAAATACAGCATATTATACATATAATACATTTAATAAGTGAAGTGAAGTGTAAAATAAATTTTCCGTATGCCAAAATCAACATGTAGCCAACCATAAGTAAAGCATCCCGTAGGACCAAATTGATCCATAGGGCCGGTGAAGCAACGTTCACCAACATTTAGCCATTGCTCAACCTGGTGACGCAGGGGGCTTAGCGAACATTCATGTCTTGCAGTCTTGCACGAAGGGGCGACAGAAAGGAATGAAAGCTGAGAACGGGCGCTACAATGTAACGGGGCATTCTCCGCTAGGGCGCCCGTTGGGAAATAAAAGGGCATCAATGTTAGGTAACACTTTTAATTCAGAACTGTTTAGCTCCAGTTTCCAATAAAGGATTTATTGACAAAATATAAACACTTGTGGCCCCACAGTGGGCACACCACGTCGTATCGACGTGGAAAATACGTGGTCTACAACGTTTTGTGTCCGCTGGGCCGCTACCCATCCAACTTCGGCCAAGAAAGCCCTAAAATAGTGACAACCCTGCCTTACTTGTAACGTTTTTGTTTTTCTCTATGTCCTGGTCACAAGGCAGAGAACAATGTGACACCCCCCCCCCCCCCCCCACGTTTTCACATTCCTAACAACTGTGGTGTGTACCTTCTTCGTTTTATGTTATTGTTGTTGTTTTTTTTATCTGTCAACGACTCGAAGCATCCAGCATTTACACTGACACCTTTTAGCCTCTTTGTCAATAACGACACTTTAAAAAAATATTTTTCGACACCTGTGTTAGATACAATGTTTTGATGACCGATTATGACAGAGCACTTATTGTAGAAATGTTACATGTGACAAAATGTGGAATAAAACTTGTTAAAAGTTGCATGCACACAGTGACATTTGTAATCAAACTTTAATATCATTCACATACAGAAACACGGAATTAGGCGGTCTACGTTCTCTAAGCATACATTAAACCTACGTTACATATATAGACTGACATGTCGTGTCATCAAGCTTAACGCTTTTTGCGCATACTAAGGGCACGATGACCAACCGAATGCGCGCGCGACTGGCTTACCGAGGGGTCCTGGGTTTCAATCCTGGACGAGGCCAGGATATGTTAAAGGGTCGGGAGGGTGTACCTGAGTCTAGCCAGCGAAGTAAAGGCGGCGCAATCCCCTCGTATGTACTTGAACGCTGCGTCACAGATCAAAATGGTCTGACGAGAATATTTACTTTTAAATGAACATACCGACACTTCGATTGAGATGTACTTTTGTTACAATATCCCTTCATGATTCGCAGGAGCACTTTTATGACTCGGCAAACAAAACACGGTGAAACTTTCTACGCAGGAGACACGCTAGATTAAGCCCGCATTGATTGTGCCTGAAACAGCAAGCTTTTAAAGGACTCCAGCTCTCCGTGACGGATCTCAAAGTAAGGCAATATTATGAAAGTGGTGTGACGAGCTAACGCAAGCGAGATTGTTGCATTTACGCTGTTGGTGGCGTGTACGTGGAGCCGTGACATGTGGTGGCATTTACAATGTGACATTTAGACAGGTAACCATTAATGGAGACATTAACAGGTGACGTCGTGTTTAAGCCTTCTAATGATGGCAAACAAAGGGTGTCACTTCGACTAATGGTATCATTTAGTCTAGTGATGTCATTTAGACTAGAGGTGTGCAACAGGTGGAACGCAGGGTCAGAACACGGCCCTCCAGATCTTTTAGTGAGCGACCTAATCTGGCAGACCCGTAGTGGCAACGCCGCAGGAAGGATCAGGCAACAATAATTGCCCAGTTTCATACAGGCCACTGCCCTATAGTTTCTATTTCGGGAAGGTTGAGGCCCAACTATGACTCGCGCTGTCGTAATTGCAGGGAAGCAGAAGAAACGGTCGAGCATGTGCTTTTTAGACTGCCCTGCCTTGCAGGAGTTGCAGGAGCATAGAGTGGTTGGAAACGGTCAACTGTTTGCGCCGAAACTATAGCTACACATCACTAAGAGAATAATCTCGGTTCGTGTATTCACTCCGTTGAAGTGAGGTTCACGTCTGGTATTTAGAACCGTTGCATCATGTACAATGGTGTTGATATTGAGACCAGTGGTGACGTTTAGACTAATGAAGACGTTTAGACGTAAATTGGCATTTAGACGGGAGTGACGACTTTTCGCCTAAAAGTGCCATTAGGCAGATTGTGGCATTTATTTTAATGGTGGCATTTAGACGGATTGTGACATTTCCACTAATATTGGCATTTCTACAGGTGGTCCCCGGAAGAATGATTACATTTAGACTAGTGGTAGCTATTAGCCCATTAAAACCAGTTAACTATAGCTTCAAATCGAAGGGAAAAAATCGCTTTTATTTAAGCTCCATACTTGCATTAAATTTTGATTTTAGCTAGTGTTTGTCAAACGATACACACGAAATGGACACTTAGCTCACCAACAAAAAAACGTCCAAACCAACCACTGCTAAATTTAGGTCAGTGTAGTCTTGGTCAATTCCATACCACACACACGTTTATTATGGCCCCCAGCTAAGCGTGACCTACAACCTACTCGAAGCAACGGCTAAAAACGGCAGACGAGTTCCCTCATCTATTGCAGTGACACCTAGAACAGTTAACTAAATCCCCCCGCTCACCCTATTTATAGAACCGTCCTTCCCCCTCCCGCTCCTTGTTGTCATCTTCTTCCAATGCCTTTTATTTTTCGACGCCTGTCACAAAGGGGCCAAAATTGAGTGACCATCAACCTGTCAGTTCGGTAATCTCTACACTGGACATAGTTCTCACACAGACACCCACGCACTGACCATGAATATTAGCAGTGACCGCTGAACAGAGAACACTCCTTTGTTAAGATTACACTTTGTCGCAGTGTTAGTTACGGTGTCTCTCAGTTCGACTACACGAGTAGATTGAGAATAGAAGTAGGCCCTGAGCATTGATTATTTTATTATGTTCAAATAGATGCTAAAAGAATAATAAGCCATGTAGACATGTATTCAAGTTTCATACTCTAAAATCATTTCAGAAATCCCTGGCGTGTTCCCAAAACAGATCCCAAACTTGACAAAGACAAAAATTCACAAACCAATATTTACTCGAGCTGGCATTCGCAAATTGTCTTCAGTCAACCGGTAGTGCATACAGGTGAACCAAATTGAGCATTTATTTATTTTTTTCCCCCTGGTATTCAAAGAACTTAGGGAAACATCTCTTGTACAATTTCGGAAAAGAAATGATAATAATATTTGTATAGCGCTGTCAAAAAAACATGATGTAAGCTCAGAGCGCATTTAACATACAACTAAGAACACGGATATAATCTCTAGGCTAAGAAATATAAAGCTAATTGATGATTTAAAACATAGGTTCTCAAGGGGACGTTATCGCCGTCCGTCCCCCCCCCCCCGGGGGGCGGTGAGAAGCTTTAGGGGGCGCTGACATTCCCGGGGGCGATAGGGGGGGCGGTGAAGGGCAAGTGGGCGGTGTAGTGCAAGTGGGCGGTGTAGTGCAAGTGGGCGGTGAAGGGCAAGAGGGCAGTAGAAACATACCTGATATAATTTGAACACCTCAGCTATTTGAATCGATCGGTTTTTGAATGAAATGTGATGTAAACGCAAGTGCCGCTAAATATCTGATATCCCCCAACAGTAGGTATACACATTATTATATTACGTAATAAGAAATAGGAATCGCAATGACTTTTCGATGAAGTAGGGGTCAGAATTTGGCAATTATGGTGTGCGGCCGGCTGATCCTATTGTTGGTTCACAGGACTGTCAACCCTGTTGACCGATCACTGTCGCCCTAACATCTTCTAATATTAATGATATTTTGATCTCCGTTGGATGTCCTTTAATTCGCTTAGATCAAGACTATAGAGGTAAACAATCATTGTTAAGAAGTAGGGATACGTAGTAATCATACAAACTGGGTAGTTAATGTAATGCTTGAAAATATACATATAAATTCTTTAGTCATATAATATTTATATGAGTTTCAAATACTTTTTACAGTTTGATCATTTTAAAGTTATAAATGTAAGCCTTTTTTTTTTTTAAATAAAATAAAAAAAATACAGAAATATTAGCTCAAATGAAACGGGTTAATTATCTCCCTTTAATTAACAGATGTTTCCAGATTTGATTCAATAGTGATGCCGAACAAGTTCTGTTTTGTAATGTAACAAATATTACTGATTATTATTATTTATTTATATACATTCAACATTATGGTATTCATAACAAGGTTTAATTATTAGAGGATTAAAATAATTTACGTTAAACAGTTGTAAATAAACATTTCCTGCATTAATTGTTTTGTCCATTTAAGGAGTTTATATTTTAAACATTAATAACTACAGAAATTACATAATATAGTGCTATTAAATAAGTCTCTAATATTTCTAAATTAATAATACAAATAAATTTGTTTTAGAATTAATTATATTTTTGTTTAATTAAAATTGAGTTGGGGGGGGGGGGGGCGGTGAGCGGAAAAAATTGTAAAAGGGGGCGGTGAACCGAAAAAGGTTGAGAACCTATGATTTAAAATTTTGCAAACATGGGACAAATCAAATAAATGAAGCATTAACCGACCTAACATATAATTAAGACAGTAGTGGTATAAAGCATGTTATCTAATGTAAATATTGAAATAATATTTGAAATATTTGAAAGTAACAGTAAGGCTTGTTCGCTTGGGTTAAATGGGAAGTAGACGCCCCACCTTCGGACCGGAAGGCCATCGGTCGTCAGAGAGAAACGGGGCACTTCCAGAAGCGAGGATTCGGCAGAACGAGTTAATGACTATTTAAAGATATCCTTATTAGTGTGGTTGTTTTCTTCTTCTTTAATGTTGAAAACAATGTGTAAACTATCGTGAACTAAACAAATTTTTTTTTCAAAACTTTGGTCAATATCCCCAATTTGAAAAGCTAGTCAAATTTTCCCAAACTTTCCCCACTTGTCCTGTAGGCCTATAACATGCTAAGTGGCTTTCCTTCTAAACATGAGACTAGCGTTCAATGCTTATCAGTGTTTTATTTCAATTCAGTCTTGCATTTTGATTTGTATGTTAAGTTAGTGGGTTTCCCTGGATTCTTCAGATAAGCCACCCCCCCCCCCCCCCACACACACAAAATAAAAAAAAATAAAGAAGACAAGTGTGCCTAAAAATTATAGATTAAAGTGGTGTGTGCATTGTACAAGTGGCTGTATGAGAGAATACGCGGGAAAAGATAGTTGTTGACCCCAATGATAATACATTATCTAAGTCAAGGAAGTATATGTCTACTCTGATAAAGCCGCTCTCAAGCGGAACACAATAAAAAGCCAACATAAGCAATACATAATGTCCGTAAAATGAAAGTTTAATCTTATCCTTAAACAAATACATTATTCACTAGCTCTCAGTATACATTCACAAGTTATTATAACATTACAAAAACAACAAGAAAACTAGCAAGCACAACAATAAACATTATAACAAAAACATAGTAAGCTCTTATATAATAATTGTAAAACCTCACAAAGTAAAAATAAAAAATGAAATTAAACCGCAACCAGACCCACTATTTGGGAAAACCCGATAGCCCCATTCAACGAATTTGATGAAAGCAAAGACTTTTAACCCTTTCCGTACCGACCTACTTCTATCTATGCTGCCTTCAGTTCCGCTATATACGCGCTCGGGACTGTAAGGATTAGAAAAATACGACATACCATTTTTATCATTTAGATCTAATTTATGGTGCTTAGTTCGCTGCATATAAATAAACTAAATAATGTTCGTGAAATAAAATGCAATACGAAAATGTTCTATTTACCAGGCTACTCAAGTCCCCTGTAATTTAACATCTTTTCCCTGACTCATTCAAAACACCAGGCAAGGAATCCATAGCGAGCACACCCATGACAATTATTTTATTTCCTTTTATACTGTGTTGTGATGTGTGTCTTGGAAGGGGTGGGGAAGGAGGGATATAAACTCCCTCCCCCCGCCCCCGAAGGACACAATTTACCATAATTACGCGTGAAGATCGTATGTTTATATCTCGAGATCTCACCTGGATAGATAAATCTTCCGCTAATATCCTTCCTTACACTTTACATCGACGCTAAACGAGTCGGGACTAATTGGTACGTGAATCCCGCCACGCGCGGTGTTGAATACAGCCCAAATTGACACCGAATGAAGACGTATATAGTGCTCGTAGAGTAGCGTCGTTGGCTACTTATTATATAAGCGGAAATAGCTATTCGCGTGGCGCTGGTTTATTATAATTTAAACAGCCTTATTGGCTACTAAATAGCTGTTATTTGGAGTTTGTTTTTTTTCAATTACAGTTTTATTAGACACTTTAAAAGCTTTAAAAAATAGCCCAATAAAATACGTCGCTGATTTTTTATACCCAGCGTAAAAGGAAGCTTTGGCTCTCTACATTGTGTTTCGTTTGGCTGTTACTAGTAACTTGTAGCAACAACAAAACAACAACAACAGAATGTTGAAGATAAGTTTGGGATGATAATAAGACGTAGACGGAACATACAAGAAAACTGATACTTTTTACCGCGCTTCGACCAATGTAACAATATAAGCGAACATTTGCTCACAATGAAATAAAGCAGATGTTGTCACACTGTCACGGTGGAAACGTATATATTTATATACACAAGATGTGAAACGGCATGACCCACATAGAAAACTGACGACCCCAAACATACAGATGTCCGCTGCATAACAAGAAAGCCTCTAAATGACAAATGGCAAGGACTATACTGTTGTGACATTATAGGTTCATTAAAAACATACTTGTGTTGCATTTCTTTTCAATCACTTAAAAAAAAAATATTAACGGTAAGGTAAGGTTCCGAAAACCGCACGAGAATTTCCCCAACAGCATAAAATTCATCTTTCTCTAGCATTCGATGTTTTGTAGAAGAGAGAAGATTTGCCTTTTTTTTTAAAGTCTTTCGCGTGCCATTGAAAATCACTTATGCGTGCCAACTCTAACACGCGTTGCCTTAGGTTGTCGACCCTTGACATATACTATTACAGCGGTGGCTAATGTCGATATCTCAGCCTAAGATTTTTTGAAAACTCCCTCTCTCTCTCTTTCTTTCTCTCTCTCTCTCTGTGTATCTCTCTTTCGCTCTCTCTCTCTTTCTCGCAAAGAAGACACACACACACACAGTAACAAGTTAAGACAAAAAAATATGACGTTTAAAACCAACTGTGCTACTATATCAATCAATCAATAACTCTTTCTTCTTTTCTTTTTTATCAACGTCTTTTTTTATGTTTAAAGGGCAGTCGTCTGCTATAATCGATGAATACGAACTGTTACTGGAGGAGCTTTACGGTCGAGGGCTGATGGTGTGACGGTGTGACGGGGGAATTCAAACACGATCACTTGTTGTCTTTTGGTACTTCACACCAGGTCGACCTTACGTACTTGGGGAGGGGGGGGGGGAGGGAGGGTTAACTGGATACTCCATACACCCACACGTCGGATATTTCTCAGAAATACATTTGTTGACAGGAACGTAGAGAAGGAAACACTTTTAAAAATTGTATTAACTCTTGCGAGACTACTAAACGTAGGAAATAGTCTATACTCTATACCATCGTTTCCCCCAAACGGATTTGTTTTCGTGTACTGGTTATAAAAAACTAAACAAATTAAAGTAATCTATTCGGACCAAATTGATCCATAGGGCCGGAGATGCAGCGTTCACCAGTTTCCATGGTCACGGCATACAAGGGATTATGTGGCCAGAACAATGAACAGTCTTGAAACCATCAGAGCTAGATAAACTCAGGTAACCCTTCAGATCTGAGGGGAAGAAAAATCCCAAATCTTCACCAGCATTCGAACCCAAGACATTCGGTAAGCCAGCCGATCGCGCTACCTCTCGGCAAGTTATATAATATATAGGCCTACAGTGAAGTGAATTGTTGAAAATTTTTTTGTTAAAAAACCCTAACCGCAGGCAGTCTTCTACTGTTGTATTGTGGAATTATGGACTTGTGAGCAGAGAGGTTTTATAGTCAAGCAAATAGTCTTTCGTTGTTTGATTGTTTTCCTATGTGTCTATGAGTAAAGTGACCATCACTGGGATTGTGGTAACAACGAAAGGAATTGGAGGGGGTGCTTCTTCTAAACGCACGTTCGTTTACTTACGAGTTTTGATGACTAACAAGCTTGTTTTTTTTTTAAACTATCTCACGCAAAATGCATGGCCGCTGATACAAAGTGTGACTGACGCGAATTACGTGGCGTCTCATATAGGGGTGGGTTGAGGCAAAATGTGTGATCTATAATAAGACAGGATTTAGCTGACGTGACGCAAATCGAATGGCGCCAGAGATAGGATTTAGATGGCGCAAATAGAATGGCGCCAGAGATAGGATTTAGATGGCGCAAATCGAATGGCGCCAGAGATAGGATTTAGATGGCGCAAATAGAATGGCGCCAGAGATAGGATTTAGATGGCGCAAATCGAATGGCGCCAGAGATAGGATTTAGATGGCGCAAATCGAATGGCGCCAGAGATAGGATTTAGATGGCGCAAATCGAATGGCGCCAGAGATAGGATTTAGATGGCGCAAATAGAATGGCAACAGAGATAGGATTTAGCTGATCCAAATCTAATGGTACCAGGGATAAGGTTTATTTGACCCAAAATTTAATGGTACCAAATATAGGATTTAGCTAATCGAATGCCACCAGAGAGAGGGTTAAGCTGACCCAAATCGAATGGCAACAGAGGGTTCGACGGGCATAAAATGGATGGCGATGGTGTACACTCGTACGCTAAAGCTATAAAAAAATCATGTTAAAATGTAACACGAATGTCCCCTTGTGAAGAAATACACTGTAATTGGTCCATGACTAGAAGACCTACATCTCCAAATAAATCTGACTATTATCTGACCCCGATTGTGAAACTATGTTCCCCTTTCTCTTTTAGCGAACCGATAACTTTTGATTTACTGGTTGGACATAGCCCGGGTAGAGTACCCGCCCGTTTTTGGAAACTCAGGACGTCCAGTTAAGATTACTGTATACTGGGAGTCGTGGCGACCATCAGTTGAGAACCGCGGAAATAACTTCCTGTCGGTCGTGCTTCCAAACTTAAAAAAAAACAATATATGTACCGTAAAAGTTGACAATAAAAGACTTTACCATAAAAACAAACTAGGTCAACCAGGAAGAAGACAGAGAGAGGACACTACAGACCAAACAAAAGAAGGGGGGGGGGGAGTGACAACTGACATGACAAATATTTGAAGGCGTGCCAGCAGTTGGGAAAGTGACCATTTCTTGTGAGACACAAATCGTGTTGGAGACCGCGTCGCCTGAACATCGTGGAAAAAAGGAAGGGGTGGGTGGGGGGATAATAAGTGGGAGAAAAACGGCGTAACATAACCTTGGGGGGGGAGTGGTGTTGTGTGTGTGTGGGGGGGGGGGTGGGGGTGTGTGGGCGTGGGTGTGTGTGTGTATGTGTGTGTGTGTGTGAGAGAGAGTGTGTGTATGTGTGTGTGTGAGAGTGTGTGTGTGTGTGTGTGAGAGAGAGAGAGTGTGTGTGTGTGTGAGAGAGAGAGTGTGTGTGTGTGTGTGTGTCTCTGTGTGTGTGTGTGTATGTGTGTGTGTGTGGGGGGGGTGTGTGTGGGTGTGTGTGGTTCTTGTTTGTTTATCTAATCTAAGCCTTTCAGGGAAAAAGGGATTACATTACAGTATATCGTATATCGTGAAACTTTCCACACACAAAACAACACGAGAGTAGTGAAAGGGTGAGCAGGTGATAAGAAGAGAGAGCGAGAGACTGAAAGAGAGGAGAAGTCATTGGAGCTGAAGTAAGCGAAACAGAGAGAGAGAAAGAGAGAGAGAGGGGGGGGAGCCGATGATAATTCCAGAGAATGATTATCTCGCTGTACATGTCCAGGCTCGGCCAGACTACAATGATACAGAAAAACACCAAAAAACCCAACGTATCTCCCTCCACCTTTCCCCCAAAGCTGCGCTAACCGGTAGACAAGTCAGTGCCGAGGTGGTCCAAAGCTTGCACCTTTCTAATTACAAAACCAAATTTTTTTTCGCACCGGTAGTAGAGCCATCAATATTTCCCCCCAACGGAATGGTGAACGCGTCGGGCCAGATGCCTAAATAGTCAAGGTGAGAAAAGGTAAAGTTGAACCTTCACCCACAACCTCTTTGGTCTATGCACATGACGTAAAACCGTGGAATGGACACATGTCGTAAAACCGTGGAATTGACACTAACCGTAAAACCGTGGATTTGACACATGTCGTAAAACCGTGGAACTGACACACACACAAACATCACCAGCGAACTTTAACAAAGTTAACAAATACAAAAGAAATAAACTTCTATTGCTTGGCCCCTACATTCTTCATAGGATGGCAGTATGCAAGCAGTGCCGTTGCTAGGAATTTGGGGGCCCGGGGGGGGGGGGGGGGCTTGGCCTCTTTAGGGGCCCCTGCATTTTGACATTCGACATTATGACATGAGAAAAAAACAATTCGTACACTACTTTGGGGGCCCCCCTCAAGTAGGGGCCCGTGGGGACTTTCGAATTTGGACCCCCCCCCTCCCCTAGCTACGCCACTGTATGCAAGACGGTAGGCCTAATATATACCACAAATACCTTTTCTAATGCAGCCTTTATATAGTATTATATTTATATAATATAATAGTAGGCCTAAATATGTATATATCCTGAGTTGCCAATCGGACAGATAGTGTTGAGCATGTGCAGATATTATAGTATATTTATATGCCATGCGTGTAGAATTAGTACCTTAATCGCTTATCAATAGCTACAAGGAATAGTATTGAAGACTTAAGGTTTATTGGGTAGTTTCCCTAATGTGTTCTGATGCAATGTTATAGCAACTAATTGTGTACAAATGGTTTACACCAAGGGAGTAATATCTCTTACAATTTTTATCTTCTGCGTTACCTACTCTTAACTGCACAGTCCTGTATAAAAGTAGTGTCCAGACTTACTACAGACAGATAGATAGATAAATAGATAAAGGTAATAAGACAGCTATATATAGAGCGTTCTCAATGGGCGGAGCTTAAGTTTTTTAGTGACGTATTTGTGTAAATAGAAGCCACTATTTGTGTACAAAAATGGTGAAGTACTTCTTTATCATGCAAAATTCACATCTGAATATTGGCTATCCTACTAAAAAATAAGGAGGTAAATAGTAGTACTGTAGATTAATTGATTAATGTAATTACGCTAGGGCCGGCTAGACCTATTTACACTTTCAACTTCACTTTATAGGCCTACACTTTTAATGTTTCGTAGACTCGGTTTCGTACGCTAATGGCTAAGTAGGGCAGCTACGATTTCAAGTGATAGTGTTGGTGAATAGGCTATCTAGTCAAGTCACTAATAGGCTCAAATCATCGTCTATGATAATAATAAAATAGCCTATTTTATTTAACAGACATAATACAGCTTAAATCTTAATAAGACTTAAAAAACACAACACATCATTTAAAAAAATGCTTGAGCCTATATGAAACTTTATTAATACAGCGGCCATTGTTACTTGTACACCATTACTCAAAGTAAAAAAAAATCACGTGCTTTTTGTCACGCGATCGCAAACGCCCTATAAAGACAGAAATATATGAAGACAGATAGACAGACATCAGATAAATAGATAGATAAACTCCACGCCTGCGGCATGACGTCTACACGTATTAGCCTACGGTGCAAACAAAATGAAGAAAACATGAATCCAATAAATCAATATCAATTTATCCCTGCACTACTTGAAATGTAAACATATCGATTCAGAAAGAAAAGCACTTTAACAAATATTTAGAACTGCCTGTAGCTAATTGGAACATTTTATTTAAACAGATCGTTTTACACACATTTATTCGATATAAACATTTCTCTTCAGCCGCCATATTTAAATTATAGCTTTTTATAGAACCTCCCCCCCCCCCCCCCCTCCGTCCACTCTTTCAAATACTATCCCTGCGTCTTAATATCTCTTTCCCTCCAATTTCTAGCTTCTCCTTCATGAATTTTCTCTCTATTCTCTCTCTTGTTGTCACCTAATCTATTTCCACTATCTTTCGTCTTCTGCTTCTTCTAACAGTTTATACCTTCTCCCTCAATCGTTAGCCCCGGTCTTCGTCAACTTCGGTTTTCGTTGATTAATTTTTCCAAAAAAAAAAAATATTGTCTCGGTTTCCCGTCGATCGCCTCGTTGTTCGTCGACTCCGAAACTGGTCCTTGTGCAAAAAAAAAGACCAAAAAAAAAAAAGGGGCCAATAGAGCGTTCGCAATGGGCGTTGCTTAGGTTTTTTAGTGACGTATTTGTGTAAATATAGAACCCCCTTGAGGTACAAATGTAACGTGGTGAAGTTTTTCTTCATCATGCTAAATTCACATCTGAATATTGGCTATCCTACTCACAAATTAGGAGGTAAATAGTCGTAGATAATCTTCCTAGTCCAAGAGAAAGCCTGACATGGTATTTTTTCAACGATTTTCAACATTTTACGCCCATTTTATCATCTTCATATCCGACCGGTAAGTGTTGCAATTGAATTGATTTTATTGATATTATAATTAGGCCTACTAATCGTTCGGTACAGAATTAATTATATGTATTCCCCTATTTTAAAAGTTAAATACTGCAGATTAATTGATTAATGTGATTAGGCTAGGGCCGGTTAGACCTATTTACCCTTTCACAAAACATAATTAAAAACAAGCTCGGGCCTATAGGACACTTTATTTATTCAGCGGCCATTGTGTACACCACTACATAAAAATAAACAAAAATCACGTGCTTTTTGTCACGTGATTGCAAACGCCCTATAAGGGACGTGAGTGGCGAGACCTGAGGTATGGGAATACCCCTTCCCAAAAATAACATCTGCACATCTCTATCTTCTTCTCTATCTTACGCTAACACGAGTCAGAGAGTTAAATGCCATGCCAAAGGTGCCTTCCATTAGCCCAGGGGTCGGGAACCTTTTTGTCTTAGAGAGCAATATTTTGAAAAGTAATTCTGTGAGAGCCATACATTATGTTTGGAACTAAAAAATTCAAGTAAATGTGTGCATTTTGTGTAATTTCAACACTAAAAGTACAATAATTATGTCTCTGAATTCTTCTGATGCTGAGCTGCAGTAGACTTTAGCTCATTTGTAGAATGAACTATTGTTATGCAATTAATATGTAGATAAAAAAGTCTTTACAAAAAACTTTTTTAAAATAATCAATCATTTGTCTGCGAGCCAGATGCAGCCATCAAAAGAGCCATATCTGGCTCGCGAGCCATGGGTTCCCGACCCCTGCATTAACCTATAATATTAAACACTGGGTTCTATTTCAATTCACTATTAAACGAGTTTGTAAAAAAAAAAAATAATAATAATGGTGCGTCAATAACGAATTAATAGGATTTACAATGACCCAGATTTGATGGGTACCTGACACTAGTTGGGGTAAAGTAAAGGCAGCTCGGCATTGTGCTGGCAACACATCCCCTAGTATGCCGTGGTCACAGAAACCGGTGAATGCTGCTTCACCGGACCTATGGACAGTTTGATCCGAAAGGCACTTTACTTTACAATGATTTTATTTAAAAAAAAAAAAAATTTCGGATTTCGTCCATTTCGGATTTTGTCAATTCTTTTCGGACGGTTATCAAGATAATTCTAGGTCTGACTTTATTTATATTATACATTCAAAAATTTAATTCTTATATATTTATATATATTAGCAATTTAATTTGCTGCCTAAACTTTGGTTCTTTCACTTCTTGTTAGCATAGAGCCTACAATATAAAGTCTTTGGGTTATCTGTCAACTTAACGGCTTGGACCGTAGCAGTGAAATTGGAGCCACACAGCTTAGATACCAACGATAAGGGGGGGGGGGGGGGTGATTTGCTGAAAACGTGATATCTTTGCGGTTAAAGAAAGTAACACGATTTTTAATGTGTTGTACAACAACAACAAAAAGGTAATCCCGTTCGACCAATTTGATCCATAGGGCATACTAGAGGGATTGTGTAGCCAGCACAATGCCCAACCGCCTTGACTTTGCCCCAAAATAAATTAAGGTACCCATCAGTCAGAGATGGGTAGACTCGGGGACATGGTAAGACTCAGGGACACCCTTCCAGACCCGAGAACAAATCCCAGAAGAGATCAAACCCGAACCCCGGGAACTTTGGGGTGCGCCAGATGAACGCGCGGCCGCTCGGCTACCGTGCCCCCATAGTTGTACAACGAACAAGAAAACAAAACATTGTGAACGTTTTCAAACCAGCTTTTGTTTTAATACAGAGTAAACTGTTTCAATCCTCGCTTTTCTTGATCCAGTTACTTTTCTCCTTTTACTTTCGTAACACACTAACATTTGTACATACACACAAGGTTAAAAAAAAAGGTGGTTGGGAAAACAGAAGTAAAACACAAATAACACCTGAACAGAAACAATAGCCGGGTTAAACGATCTCTCGACGATCTATCAATTACACAGCGGCACTAATGAGGACACAGCACACACACACACACACACGTATTCACACGTTAGGCTTATGGATCCCCCGGTGTGTGTGACCCGTCAGTCTCTCTACGCTATCTATTTATTATTCATGTGGAGAACAACACAGACACACACACACAGGGGCCTGATAAGGGGGCCGGTGTGCATTACACATCAAGGGTTCTCAACATGACTTGAGGACAACGTTAACACACACACAAATAGGGTCGTCTAAGCCAGTGTGCGTTACACATCCAGGGGTCTCAACATGACTTGAGGACAACTTTAACACACACACAAATAGGGTCGATTAAGCCAGTGTGCATTACACATCAAAGGTTCTCAACCTGGTGCCCCATTTGTGGACAACACTGCACAATAAATAGGGTCGGATAAGACCACTGTGCAGTGGTCCAACACAACGAGTATTCTCGTCTTGTGTGACTTGAGGACAACGCTAACACACACCCACACACAAACGGGGTCTGATAACGCCATTTTAAAGTAGGCCTACACATCGCATCTAGTATTCTTAACTGTAGCTGCCTCCTGTCCCACGGTACTACACAAAAAACCCATCAAAATTTCAGTAAGGTAAAAAACAAAACCATAAAATGAATGAGGTTTGCAGTCCATCATTAAGACATTCCAGATATTCAAAGTCTTTTCACGGACATGCTTCAGTTCTTTAATATATATAAAAAAAAACGATAAGCAGTGAAAAGCGAAATGACACGGTTATAAAAGCACAGACGTATATTTAACACACTTCACTGAAACACACCAACAGAAAGACATGTGGACTGAAAAACTATACACTACACATATTTAACAAAGACACCAGCAAAAAGAGTCAACTACCATGATCGGCTACCAACAAGGAAGTGAGATAGACAAGACATGAAAACTAGTCCAAATGAAACACTTGAGGAGGGCGTCAGACCCATCAACGAGACATGCTAAACGTACAGTCAAATCAATGGACATATGAAAGCGCTATATTAAGCCTGTCTATCTGTCTCTTTTTCCTCTGCCTGTCAAGCTTTCTTCCTGTCTATTTCGTCTGCCTGCCAATCTATCTTTCTGTCTATTTCTTCTGCCTGCCAATCTTTCTAGCTATTTTGTCTGCGTGTCTTCTATCTTTTAATCTACTTCATCTGCTGTCTCTTTGTCTATTTTGTCTCTCTCTCTCTATTCAGTCTGCCTATCTTTCTATTTTGTCTGTCTATCCGTCCATCTACTCACTCTGCCTCCTGCCTAACACATTTCTTTAACAATAGCTGCGCAACCAGAATCATATAATATTACTGAAAAGAGAGAAAAGTGCATTTTCATTTGAAACGACTGACTCACGACTCGACTCGTTAGGGATGGTGTACATCTTAAGTTGAGGACTACTGAAACTACCTGACATACAGTATGTCTGGGACAGAATATCCTCAATTGCGGTCTTTCAAGAAACCTTTATGACAACAAGCAAGCGGCGCCAGCTGACATGGTTCGACCATGTGTTGTGGCATAATAACCTGCCCCCCTCCCCCCCCCCCCCAAAAAAAAAACATCCTCCAAAGCAGGTGTAGAAGGTGGACGTCGGAGAGGCCAACAGCGGAAATGGAGAAAGTTGACAGCTGAGGTGTCCATTCGCTCCCCCCAACGACCATGACGGTCAATGGTTTAATGATAATAATAATGTTTGTATAGCGCTGCCAACTAACATAACGTAAGCTCAGAGCGCATTTAACATACAACTAAGAACACAGATATTATCTCTAGGCTAAGAAAAATAAAGATACCTGATGATTTTAAACTTTACAAACATAGGACAAATCAAATAGATGAAGCAATAACCGATCTAACATATAAGTAAGACAGTAGGGGTCTAAAGCATATTAGCTAAGGTAAATATTGAAATAATGAGTTTTTAAGTTCTTTTTGAAAGTATCAATGGAGCTTGTTCGCCTGAGTTGAATGGGAAGTAGATTCCACACCTTCGGACCGGATATTGAGAAGGCTCTGTGGCCAACGGTCGTCAGAGAGAAACGGGGCACTTCCCGAAGCGAGGAGTCGGCAGAACGATGAACAATATCATCCAGGGGTCCTTATTATTATTTTATGTATAGTTTAGTCGAACTACATGAACGTATATTACACAATATTAAGGTATATATAATAACATTACACGCTGGTAACAACAACTTGAAAAAAAAAAAACAATGTTGAATATTGTTGGGTTTTCTATGGTAGAAATTGAAACATTGAATATGTAAAGGCAAAAGTTATAAAGTAAAAATATATAGTAGACTGATCCCATTGAAGATGGTAGACTGACTGCGAACTCTTAAGTAAGCTAGACCAAATACATGAGGTGCATATACCCGACTGTTCCTATTGGTCCCTTTAAATGGTCAGCTATGACATATAGAAGGGTTTAACAGGATATAGTCAAGACTCAAAACCTGGGAATAATATCAATTTACACGTGGTCGTTACTAAGGGATGATACTAAGAAAAAGCCTCCCCCCACCCCTCACCTGAACGAAGAAGACATTGACATCCTGACAGCTCGTGTGCAATAGCCAAGCCAATCTCTAGAGTTAACCCTTAATTCATAAACATGTTGTATCTCTTAGGTCTCTTCATCCACCCTTCCCCTTCACTCTCTCTCTCTCTCTCTCTCTCTTTCTCTCTCTCTCTCTCTCTCTCTCATATTAACTATTTATGTCTCGTATTTTTGTGTAAAGTACCATACTGACTACCCACCTCACCCCCTCCCCTTTTTTCTTTAAAATCCCGCTTTTATGCTAAACCTACATTTGGGGATTACCGAAAAACCCAAACACATTTTAAGCAGATCAAAATGCAAAAAAAAAAAAGAAAAAAAAATGTGTAAATAAATAAAGGACGAAACACACAAACTGAGAAAAGCAGCAGATCAAGAGACAAGCACTCTGACTAGCGCACAGCTAGTATAACAGTTCTAAGTAGCTAGGTCAACTGTTTTTTTATATAAATATAATATGCTAATTGCTAATGTTATACGTTTATCAGATTGACAGTCATAGGGGCGAAATGTTAGCAAGAGTTCACGTGTTTCCCCAAAGTCCACGACAATACAAGGGGATTCTGTTGCCAGCACAACGCCCAGACGCCGTTTGTCATTCTTTTCCCCGAAAAATGTCAGGGTACAAAATGAGATCTGGGTAGACTCAGAGACACGCCACGCACAAAAACAACAAAGCAAAAAACATACACACACCTGGAATCGAACCCGATACCTATACGTCGACTTTCCGTGCGCGCTGAGTCCCACCACGCGCCCATGTACCAGACATGGTCTGAAAGTGATACTTGTACTTTTTCCGACTCCTGTAAACGGATGTAAACGAACCAAAACGGATTCTACGAAATGTCTAGGAAAAGTAGGCCCCTATGTTTAAAATGTCAAGTAATGTGACCCACGAAATCTTGAGTATCTATACTCCGCACAGTAGTGATTGGCCTTTCACACGAACTGAACCAATGGCGTTAGAAAATACAACAAATGACTTAACCCTTACAGTCCCGGGCGCGTATATAGCGGAACTGAAGGCAGCATAGATAGAAGTAGGTCGGTACGGAAAGGGTTTTTTACAGTTACAGTTGTAGCTATATATTAGCATTCGGATCATTCCGCTTTATTTGAGAAGAAACAAAGAAAGAACGACAGAAAAAAAGAAAAAAAAAGGAAAAGAATGGACAGGAAAAGAAAGAAAAAGGAGGATAGAATGAAGGAAAGAGAAAAAAAGAACAAGCAAAATCGAAAGACAGAGAGGAGATGAAAACAAAAAAAAAACGTAATCTTTTCCCTTCAATATGTATCAGTTGGTGACAAATACAGTGTAGACAAGGATGTATGGGCCGCCATGCATATAGACAAGGCAAGCAGGTACAGGTGATGTGTGTGGGGGGGGGGGGGAGACAGATGGGCGGGATAGGGGGGGTGTGATAGTGGTTAGATAACCCAATATAGACTTTCCCTGTGATAGTGAGGCGAAGGGGTAAATAGAGGGAATAGCAGGTGTTGTGTATAACTAAACCAAGAGTTTATGATACCACACGTGGAGATGGAAGACAGTGTTGTGTGGAGGATGTGGAGGAAGAGGGGAGAGGGGTGTTTGGCTTGACATTCACCAGTCTTCAGATGTTGTCTGATTCATCGGCACGATTCCACTCTTTCTTTAATAGAAAAGACGGTCACTCTTGACTTAAACTTTAATAGTAACTGGTTTAAAAAGGTAAAATTAAATATAGATCACCAACTACCAAGTAAGGACATGTAAATAACTATGTCTACATTTTCACATCGATATTCCCTAAGAAATATCTTCACACGGGCCAACTTCTTCTTCCTATTCGTTCTCAAGTGTTTATGATTCGGGAGGATTTAGAAGGACAAGCAAGCCCAATACTTGTGATGAATTGCGCCGTGGCTTGTCAGCCGCTCCGGTCCACCATACAGTTTGTCAATGAAGACAGTTGCCTGGGGCCATATCGCTGACCGGCTAGAGTGGTACGGGAGGGGGGAGTGGGGCAGGTGGAATGGACATGTTCCGCATTTTCGGGAGCTGTTCCGCGGGGGCACATTTCACTTGTTCCTATTTGAGGTTTATACGGGCCACCAAATAGTATTAAAATAGTCTAGGGCAGGGGTCAGCAGCCTTATGATACTAATGTGTCAAAGTATAGGTCAGCAACCTTATGATACTAATGTGCCAAAGTATAGGTCAGCAGCCTTATGATACTAATGTGTCAAAGTATAGGTCAGCAACCTTATGATACTAATGTGTCAAAGTATAGGTCAGCAACCTTATGCTACTAATGTGTCAAAGTATGATTTATAAATCCTTCAGCGTCCAAAAGCCTAAAATGAATCCCACTATTGCACCCAATTTATTGTAGAAAATACTTTAATTGGCTTTTTTTTTTTTTTTGGGGGGGGGGGGGGTCCTCTTTTTGCCAATAAAATTTGCCAAGTTCGGCACGCGTTTCGCGGGTTGTCGACCCCCGGTCTAGGGCCAAATCTATTTGGCTCGGCAAAAAAAAAAGTTGTATTTGCTAGACTTACAATTTATTTTTATTTAAGGCAAGACTGTCATAGTTTTAAGAAAACATGTTCACACACCCCCCCCCCCCCCCCAACCCCTCAAACACACACACATTAACCTAACAAGTGTGTTGGGATTTTGTAACTGAACAAAAGTCCACATACAACAAGTACAAGATTAAGCAGCCTACACATTGAAACACACGGTGTCAAAAAATGTTACATAGCTCACAAAAACCTCGAATTTCGTATTCAGGACAAAAAGATCTTTAAAATTGATATATGGCACTTAGAAAAACTCCGTGGGGCAGTTCAACCAAAGTTTAACCAATTTAAAGAAATAAAACAAATTGTAGAGACGTCCGAACTTATAAAAGATAGCATTATTTTAAAGTTAACTTTTATGTTGTAGCCTAATCTAGGCCAGGGGTCGGCAACCTTTTGATAGCAGTGTGCCTAATTGGGAATTTCTAATTCAATTCAGCGTGCCAAACGTCATCGTACTCTAGCACTCAATTTTTTTGGTAAAAGAGACTTGAATATCGCCGTTTTTTGTGGGTCTTCCGCGTGACATTTGAAAATCGCTCTGCGTGCCGAGTTTAAGCACGCGTGCCGACACCTTCCTGATCTAGGCTATAATAAGATTCCACCTACCTGGCTAGCGCCAGTAACGTAGTGCCAGAAACGTTGTCCGAATTATTTGTACACAAAAAGTTATCCCAGAAAAGTTGTATCTTTTGGTAATATTTCAATATTCAGAAACAGTCACTGAAGACATGAAATGATAATAGATCCTTTTCCAACTTTTTTGTAAAGTCCAACAACACAAAGGAAATGTAATGACACTATGCTGAGAAAATATTTCATTCAAAAAGTCATTTTAACTAAAACTTGTGACAAGACGGAAGAACTAAGTCTAGATCACTAACTCCGTAGCCTATACGGAAACTTTACTTGTGAACACACTACTACTACTACTAGGGGAAATCTCGTCACGAACTTTTTTTAACACATGGGGAAATGATAAAAAAACTTAAATTAAAAGAAAAACACCACCTTTCCCCCCAAGCCCTCCTCTATCGTGCGAGAGAGAGAGAGGGAAAGAGAGAGATAACTGTACCGTCTGCTTCAGTCTTGAGTCTTGAGGACAAGCCCGGGTTTTGTCGCACGAGTTCACGAGGAGTCGCGCGCGGAGTCGACCAGCGCTTGTTTTCAAACCCTACCACCAACAGTCACACACACACACACACACACACACACACACACACGGTAGGCAGATCTGTAACGTTTTTATAATTATTTTATTAGATGTCTATTTTATTTCATCCATTGTATCGCAGACACGACTTTTTAAAATGAAACAGTTGAATAGAGCTCTAAGTAGGCCATCGATCTATCTTGTGTCCTAGTGCAGCGCTAGGCAACCTTTTGATATAATGGTGTCCCAAATTGGGATTTCTAATTCATTCAGCGTGCTAACGGTATAAAAGTCAACCTATGTCACCGATAATTTTTTATATTTTATAGAAAAGACCTGAAATCACTTTTTGTGGGTCTTTCGCGTGCCATTGAAAATTGCTCTGCGTCCCAAGTCTATCTGGCACGCGTGTCACAGGCTGCCGACCCCTGCTATAGTTTTCCTGTGATGTTGCCTTATTGTGAAGACTTGTAAGGGGTGTTTAAATAATGTGACGACACATAGATTACACTTGTGCAACTTTAAAATGAAACTGAATCTTTTACAAGTCTTATTTCATTAACTAAAGTAATTATAAAGTTGCCAGAGACAGGCCTGCATATGCAACAATGAAACAGTAATTAGAAACATGCTAATATTGAAATCTGAAATATTGTTGTTGCTGTTTTCGGTGTGTGTGTGTGTGTGCAGAGGTTTGAGATATTGCTTCAATCAGGAGGGAAGTCTTAACTTAGTACGAGGACTTGTGACGATGGGGTGGTGACCACTTGTGAAACTGGTCAAAATTGGTCAATTTCGCGTGACATCATTAATGGACGGGCCCACTTTATAATATTTGAAAGGATGTTTACACTAAGGAATAAGGAAACATGTATTTTGTGTCTTCGTGGCAAATGTGTACTACGGTACGGTGCAATAGACTTATTAGTATAAACAGGGTTCCCACAACTTTGGATTACAAAATTTCCATGACATTTCCAAAACTTTTCCATGATAATGTACAAAATTTCCAAGACCCACTTTTGAGTAAAAATCCCGAAATATACCAATGAAATCTATATATATAAAAAGTCAGTGTTTGCAAGTAAACCGATCCCCATTGGTCAATTTGAAAACACGTGAGTTTTGTGTCACTGATCTAGGCCTATATAGTGTCTAATAATTTTTCACAAGGGACATGTGACTTTACTAGCTAAGAGGTTAACGTATCGGGCTGTCATGCGGGCGACCCGGGTTCCATTCTCCAGTTAGTCTATACCTTTTTTTTCAATAATTTTTTTCAATTAACATTACTTTTAAAAACAAAAGACATTGTAAATCTACGGCCAATTTAGAGTAGGCCTACATAAAAATACTTGCCTATTTTGTTACCCGATTAGGGGGCCTAAAATATTTATTTTAAATTACTTTCCTAAACGTCTTCAGTAAAAAAAAATCATTTAATTATTATTAGATTTATAGCTTTCCTTTAATTGTAGTTTATACAATTTTTATCTGCACCTTATACAGTCTTGTTTTTTTTCCCAACCGGGCAACGCAGGGCAATTTAGCTTGTATTGAAAAAAAACTGTTTACAATATAAAAAAAAGAAGTTAAACAAGAAAACAAAAGAGAGTAGTAAAAAAAAAAACAATATTAATAATAAAATAGGGAAAAATAATAAGAGAGTTCATCACCAATAGAGCAGACGAATTAATTTCCAGCTTGATCTATTAGTAAATCATATTGTGACAGACTATTAATAATGAAAACTTTATAATACTGTATTGATATATAGCACAAGTTATGCATTTACAATTGGAAAGAAAATAACTAGTAGGCCTATTGTTTGTTATTAATGTAAATAGTTTAAAGTTTTAATTAATAGCAATCTGTGTATTTAACTTTACAGAATATCAATAATTATAAAGCTAAATACTGTAATAAAGGCTCTATAGCCTAGGCCTAGTACTAGTAATAGGCCCAAATAGTAGGATACTAGTAACTAACAGACCTACTAAAAATGTTAGTAACAGACCTCTTCATATTTAGCCTATACCTTATAATGTATAGCCTATCCTTATATGGTCATAGGCCTATAGCTAACCTAATACTAGATAATAGTGAGCAACATGACAGGCTATGCACTATGCACTGCTATGCCGCTATGGTATAACTATAGGCTATAGTATAGGCCTACGCATTTTTTAGAAAATATAACAAATTTTCGGTAGTTATTTTGACCCAAATTTGTTTTCTTTAGTCCTAGTCCTAGTGCCCTAATAGACTATTCAACTTTTGTTTTTTAATAGTCAGTCGAAAAGTAAAAGAGTAAAAAGCGTTTATAATACAGATATGTAGACATCTAGACCTAGAGCTAAAAATGTGACGCTTTCCAAGAAAATATAATAGGCCTACTAGATGTCGATGTCACACAAAATTGTATTTTAACAAATGTGATACCCGGTAATCATTAATAGGCCCTATATGCCTATATCATAAGTATTCATAAGGCATGTGCTATGAAGCCATAAAATAATATATAGGTAGTAGCTATATTAATAATTAAAAAGTCGAAATAAAACCCATTTTTGGATATTAAGAAAACCTATATCGGAAGTAGATATAGTCAAGTGACTGTCCATGCGGTCGGCAGTCTTTTCTCATAACTCACAAGGAACGCAGGCATTATTTTAGACTCAGGAAAAATAAATAAAATTGTGTATTATGTTGATACTATAAAGCTATATTTGTTCATTGGATGTGAAGTGTCAACTGTTAATGAATTGTTATTAAATAATATGCTGCAATAAGTCGTTCATTTATTATTTACAAGTTTGGAAGTTATATTGTGGTGATGTCGTCCATTTTGATGTTCAAATCAATCAAATAATTCAGCTACTGCAACTCAAATACTCTGAGAAGACTGGTGGTAATGTTTGATAGTCCAATAATAATAATAGGACATCAACAGGTTTGGTGGCAGCTAACGGAGAGAGAAGCTGAAGGATATAATATTATGTTCAAATTCGAAATTTTTTGAACTTTTTGAAGACGTACTACGAACCACATGGAAAATTATGTGAGTACCAGTTTTTGAACAAAACTGAAGCCTGAGTCAATTATTTCAAATACATATACTATTTATATGATTGAGCACTATAATAGCTCTAAGAAAATATAACATTTGTACACCGATGACTAATATTTCATCATTGGAAAATTCGATAGAAAAAATCAAAAAAAAGTGACTATACGCAGATCATTATTTAATATTTGCAACCGGAAAAAGTTTCGTTCCCACATGTTATCAACAAGGAACCTAAACTATATACATATGTTCAAGTCCGATGTTCAAATCCGATGTGACACAACGATGTGTTGAATTTTATGTAGAATAACCACATGTTCAAATCCGATGTGACACAACCATGTGTTGAATTTTATGTAGCCTATGTTCAAATCCGATGTGACACGACCAGGTGTTGAAATCTGATGTGTTGAAGTCCGATGTGCTTATCGGAAGATAAATAAATAACATTAAATAACTTTAAATATAATTAATATTTAATCTGTATACCAAAGACTTTGACATTAATTTTAATTAATGGTATACATTTTTTTCTTGTGTTCATTCTAAAATTGGATTATACCATACTGAAGTGGAAACTTGAAGCAACTCAACTTGATACAGTGTGAACATTCATTGGATTATTAAATAATTAATTAAGTTTCTTCTGGATTTCTACTCTGGATTTACATTGCAGTAATTTCATACAGTGAATGTGTTTTCATTTGGATTATTAAGTAATCTTTAATTTAATCATATTTTTTACATTCATTAGTATGAATTATATATATATATATGTATTATTTATGTATAAAGCGGGCTTTGGTTGGCGGTAGTTTTTAATCAAATCTCTTGTCTATTCTTATTCTGTCTATCATCTATTTCTATTTCTTAAAAGAGATTGATTAGAAATGATTCTTTGTTAGGGTTATTTCTGTTAGTTGTCTTGACTTTGTTTGTTATTGTTAAGAATTATTAAAGTAAAATTACTATAGTCTTGTCAATGTTATACATGTTGTGATTCTTTGTCAAAAATTCCTCTATCATTTGTGGTCCAAGCAGCATTAGTGTATTGTGATTGTGTTTTTTTTCTATTGTTACTTGATATAATTTTTTTTGTTGTGTATTTTTTGATATCATTAATATGCATTGGTTAGTTTTTGCTCTCTGAGTATAATGGTCTATGGTAAGAACATTAACAATAATAAGTTCACCTAGATAATAATAATATGAATATTCACATTCATAACTATATAATTTAAGTAGTGCCCAATTACATGTAACTACAATTAACAAAATAATAATTGATATCTAATACATGTAACTACAAATGTACAAAATATTCACAATATAACAGGTAAAATAACCTAAATAAAAATAATATTGTGCTTTGCAGTGCTACTGTAATAATATTATCTAGAATTTACATTGCTATTAATTATAGTAAAATTATTGTGTATTGGCATTAATGAAAATGTACTTCCAGTAATCACTATGAAAATGTACTTCCAATACTGATAATAATTACATCCATTTCAATTGCTCATAAGAATAATATCATAGTGGCTTAAGATAACATTAATCTAATTGTTATATGCCATCCTCAATAATAATAATAATATTATCTATGTGCTACCATTGGTAATAATAAGATTGTACATTGCTTTGCGGAAAATAATTGTGCAACCTATATAGTAATAATAAGTCATAATAGTACTTGCACTTGCTTTCAACTCTACTATAAAATTGATAATAATAATAAAATAAACAAGCCATAATTGAAAATGTGTCTTGGCATAGCCAATAATTGTTGACATTCTAGCATTTTGCATTCTGAATTATAAACATTTTACTACAGCATAGGATTAAAAAAAAAAAAAGTTGCTGTGATATTATATGACTGCTCATTCTGTATTTAATAAATATTGTCATTCAGTAATATAAAAATGCTCATTCAGTAATTAATAAATATTGCCATCCAGTATAAGAATAAAACATTGCTGTACTATAAAATAGTGCATTATAATAATTGTACTGTACTATAATATAATAAATCTTGACATTCATAATAAACAATAATGGAGTCAAAGGTTCAATTACTCTATGATGAGGCTAAATTGTTGGCAAAAGAATATGGTATTACTGATAAGAAAGAATATCAGGAATTTGTTGAAAATAAAGTTAAACAATTAAAAAAAGAATTAGCAGATAAGGAAAGAGATGAACGAGCAGAATTAAGGGCTCATGAAATTAAACAAAAAGAACTTGATAATGAAATTAAACAAAAAGAACTTGATAATGAAATTAAACAAAAACAACTAGAACTAGAAATGAATAAAGAAAAAGAATTGAAAGAACTAGAAATGAATAAAGAAAAAGAGTTAAGAGAAACTCAGTTGAAAGAAACTCAACTAAAATTAACTCATGAATTGGAGTTGGCTAAATTACAAAATACTAAAGTTGAGCAAACAAATAATGAAAAATCAAAACATAGTGTAAGATTTAAAATGCCTCCTTTTGATGGGAAAGAGAAAATTGTTGATTTTCTAAATTTGTTTGAAGCAACATGTAAAGGATATGGGATTCCCATTTCAGAATATTACATTCACCTTATCCCACAATTGAAAGATAAGGGTAGGGAAGCACTATCACATATTGATAAAGAAATAACTGATTATGCCATTATCAAAGAACAGTTAATAAAATTCTTTATCCACTCTGAGGATTATTACAGACAAAAGTTTCATAACTTTATCTTAACAGACAAGATAGAACCAAGAGCTTTTGTGTCTGAAGTGAAAACATTTTTACTTACCTGGTTAGACTTAGTAAAAATAGATACCAAAAATCCTAATGAGATTATAGAAATCATGGTTGTTGATAAAGTATTAGAACAAGCTTCTAAACCATTGTTTACTCACATTATGGAAAGAAAAGTTAAGACAGTTGAGAGTTTGATAGATGCAATCTCAAATTTTAAGGATAGTCATCCTAATGTAGAACTGACTAAACAAAATCAAACAGTAAATACAATTCAACATAGAAGAAGGAGCTATTCACCTCCTAGGTCTAGACATAATCAATTTGGCAATAGAAAAAAATTTGGTAATCAACCAAAATCTAATAATTATAGATGTATTTTTTGCAATGGTACAAACCATTCATCAGAATATTGTTACAGAAATAACAATGCAAGAGGTAGAAATTTCAATCCAAACATCAATAGATCAAATGTTGATCATAGAGGTTTTTCAAATCAAAATTTTTCTAATTTTGATAATAGAAACTTTCCAAATCAGAATTTTTCAAATTTTGGAAACAGAAATATGCCAAATCAGAATTTTTCCAATAACAATGTGCCAAATCAACATGTTGGAAGACAAGATTTTCCTAATACTCAAAACAGACCTCAATCAAATTTCCAAAATAGAAGAAATAGAGGAAAACTTAACAATTCCACATCTCAATCTAATAATGTCATATTTGAAAACAGGGGTCAGTTAATACTTTTTCCTGCTTATGTGGAAGGAAAGACCACTTACTGTCTAAGAGACACCGGAAGTAGTATAATATGCATAGATGAAAGTATCATTCCAAATCAGAAACCCACCAATATAATAAGAGTGGATACAATAAAACTTGGAAATAGTTCCACTGTAAATTGTCCTGTCACTATAATAGACATTGATTGTCCTTGGCTCACTGGAAAAGCAGAGGCAGCCATAATGAAAAACTGTGTTGCACCTTTAATTATTGGTAATTCTTTCAATGTCAAACATGATAATAGTTTTGACATTTTTCAAAAATGGATGAATGAAAAATCCAATGACTTGAATTTGAAACCTGTTCTATTGCAAAATGAGAAGTTAGTAGATTTACCAGAACAAGAATTTTACCCTGCTCTACAAACTTTTAATTTCTTACAAACCATAGGAAAGTCAGAAAATAATATTCTCAATGAGACACCTAATATTGACTTATCCATAAATAATGAAAAGGATAATCCTATTCCCAAATGGAATGGAACAGAAAAACTAGAACAGTATGTAAGCAAATTTGAAAGTCAATGTGAAATAAACAATGTACCAAAAGAATTACATGCTATTTCATTATGTAGACATTTAGAAGGTCATAAACAAATATTCAACATTGCTAAAAATCAAATATCTGATTTTACTAAAATGAAGAGTGAGATATTATCATACATTGATAGTCCTCATAAAAAGGAAACCCAAATGAAAAAAACAGAAAATATCAGTTTAATAAACATGCCTTTTGATGAGCTAACTCTAAAACAAGAACAGAAAGAAGATCCATACATAATTAAAATGGTATCAGAAATTGAAAAAGGTCAGATTAAAAATAAAAACATTGAAATAATAAATGGAATTCTCTGTAGAAAGGACACTAAATTAGATGTAACTCAAATAGTTATACCTAAAACATTAACTGTCAAAGTAATGCAAATTTCGCATAACAATGCATTGTCAGGTCATTTGAGTAGCAAGAAAACAGTTTGTAAACTCAAAAGGAATTTCTGGTGGCCTAAAATGGAAAAAGATTTGAAAACATTTATTAAAAGCTGTGATACCTGTCTTAGACATAATAAAAAAGATTCTAAACATAAGGCTCCAATACAAATGACAGATACCATAAACAAACCTTTTTACAAGATAGCAGTTGATATAATAGGGCCCATGAAGCAGACTAAAACTACCAAAGCAAAGTTTGCCTTAACCATTATAGACATGGGAAGTAGATGGATAGAGGTAGTTCCATTAAGGGAAATAACTGCAGAAAGGGTCTGTAATGCTCTTTTACCTATCTTTTGTCGTTTCGGTTTTCCAAAGTTCATATTGAGTGACAATGGAACTCAATTCAAATCAAGCCTTACTCAAGCTTTTGCACAAATGTTAAAAATCACTCAAATTTTTAGTTCTATATACCATCCTGAATCAAATGGTATGATAGAAAGGGCTAATCAAACAATAAAACAAATGATAACAAAAGTGTGTGAAGACCATCCATTTGAATGGGATGATTACCTTCCAGCTATTTTGTTTGCTTATAGACAATCGGTTCATGAAAGCACAGGTTTTACACCATTTGAATTAGTGCTTGGCAAAAATCCCAATGGACCATTGGATAATTTCAAATCAGAATTATTAGGACTTAAAGAAAAAAAAATGTCTCCATTTGACTTAGTCAATAAAACTGAAAAACATATGAAAACAGCTTATGAATTTGCTGTACAAAAAAATGAAGAAATCAAATCTAAAACTTTAATCAGAGAAAACATTCATAAGAACATGAGAAAACTAGAAGTTGGTAATAAAGTACTTGTTTATTTGCCAATTGGCAGTGGCAATACTATGGAATGGAGAGGACCTTTTGAAATAATACTTAAGCTATCTGATGTATTTTACAAAGTTAACATTAATAACAAAGAGAAAATTGTTCATTTAAACAATTTGAGAACTTATGAAGAAAACAAAGTAATTGAAAATAAATCAGAAGATGATATGATAATTGAAAATAAATCAGAAGCAGATGTAAATAAATCAGAACATGCAAAAATGACATTAAATAAATGTTGTTCAATATTAAAAAGCTATAATAGAGAAAATAAAAGCAAAATAATTGAAATTGAAAATAAACCAGACAATGATATTAACAAATCTGAACACAGAAGAATAACATTGAATAAATGTTGTGAAATTCTAAGGAATTTTAACAGAGAACTCAGGTATAATCAATAAAATTATACATAGGAATAACTAAATTTATGAATGGGATATGATATTTTCAGTAACAGATATAATGACATGATAACATTTTTTTTTATTTGTAAAGAACAAATATGTTAATATGGATACTGCTGTAAATAATTTCATTGATGAGATATAATCACCACTTGCAAAACTGAATAATCTACAGTGTTGAATTATGAATAGCTGAGCTGATAAAAATAATAATTGTCAGTTGGAATAATTTTTTTTATGTAGCCTCTGAACAGTTTGGTAAGACTGTTAAGCACATAAATTTTGTGGCCTCTGAACAGTGAATCTGTTATGCCATATGTTAATATTAATATGCCTATGTAAGTCTTTAAAAAAGCATTAGAGGAATTGAAATAAGAATGATATAATAATGAAATGCCTATGTAAGACTCTAAAGTCAGAGCATTAGATGATAATATTGTATTGTATTCATGTAAGACTAAAGATAGCATTGAAGCCAATAAATAAATGATACATATAAGACTCACAGGAAGATGAGCAGTGTAATATAAATATATAATTGAAGGGAAGACTTGAATAACTTGTGTAATATTTTATTGTAAACTAAGATTAAAGATAATCATGTTACATTGTAAGTAATGTTATTGAGAATATCAATCAATAATAAATAATAATCAATAAGAATCAATAATCAATAAGAATCAATAAGAATATCAATTCAAAATAAATATTATGAAGATATATATTCATAATAACCATTATGAGAATATCAATACAAAATGACAATTGAAAAAACCGACATTAATATTATGTTAATCTTAGTGTATAAACTAATAAATGTTGTATGAAAAAATTTTCATGGAATCTATTTAGATTTTGTGAGATAAAGATAATAGATAATCTCGACAGCCTTGATGAGTATTTAGCATAATAATTATCGATACACATCACTGATATCCAATAGTTTATCTCAGTATTACTGAAGTTGATTAGACAATACCTAAAGATAGTTGTCTATGACTAATTGTCATATAAACATTAGACATTATTCTTTGTGTCATATTTCTGCTTATAAATATGTTTTTTGATTGTTTGTACATATATTAAATGAATTTTTTTCTCTATGTATTATTAAATGAATGATTATATGCATTAATTAAGATTAAGATAATTTTTTTCATTATTGTAAACATTTTTCGTATCAAAAATAATAATAAATTATTATTTTTTCTCTGTGGTTGGGGGGTATGCTATGAAGCCATAAAATAATATATAGGTAGTAGCTATATTAATAATTAAAAAGTCGAAATAAAACCCATTTTTGGATATTAAGAAAACCTATATCGGAAGTAGATATAGTCAAGTGACTGTCCATGCGGTCGGCAGTCTTTTCTCATAACTCACAAGGAACGCAGGCATTATTTTAGACTCAGGAAAAATAAATAAAATTGTGTATTATGTTGATACTATAAAGCTATATTTGTTCATTGGATGTGAAGTGTCAACTGTTAATGAATTGTTATTAAATAATATGCTGCAATAAGTCGTTCATTTATTATTTACAAGTTTGGAAGTTATATTGTGGTGATGTCGTCCATTTTGATGTTCAAATCAATCAAATAATTCAGCTACTGCAACTCAAATACTCTGAGAAGACTGGTGGTAATGTTTGATAGTCCAATAATAATAATAGGACATCAACAGCATGGCTGGCAATGCATCGGTAGGCCTAGAGATTCATTGTTTTTGTTATTTATTTTATATCGGGTCGTTTTTGAAATCGCTACATTTTTTTTATGAAAATAGGTTGTAATCGGACTTTAGCGGCCACGTTTTAACACGAAAACGTTTAGTAACAACCAGCTTTGGCTATCAAATATCAGCGTAGGCATAGTGCAAGTGCAAACTCACTGCAAACCATGAAAGTGAAAGTAATCAACCCGCGATGCGCTTTCGTTAACGGAAGTACAAAAGAAAAAAAAAAGGAATAATCTAAACGATCCACTTCTTGCATCGTGGATTTTTGTTTTTTATAGCGGTTAAAAAAATATTAAAACTTGTACTTATAATGTTCCGAAAATCGGATTTTCAAGTTTTTTGTCGGAATGGGTGGAATGAGGGGTAAAAATCTGTAAAACTCCGAGAAAATCAAAAGGGTTGACAGGTCTGTTAACTTATCTAGTCTAGCAGACACCAAACTGTGGGGGAAGGAGAGAAAGGGGGGAGTGACAAGCATAGGCTGGTACCATCTTCACCGGACTAAAAAAAGCGAGACAAGAGAGCTTCCCGTAATTTACACATGAGAGATTTGCAAGAAAAGCGGAATTAGCGTACCGGGTATTTATAATTTAGAGATGCGCGTGTTGGAAAAGAAAAAAAATCTGGTTCAGCCAAATTTTGCAATAAAATTTCTAAATTAAAAAATTCCAAAACATTTCCATGATCTAGTTATCAAAATGCATTTTTCCAAAACTTTTTCATACTGGAAATGGTCCTATCAATTTTCCAAAACTTTTCCAAAATTCCATGATCCGTACGAACCCTGTATAAATAAATATAGATCTATTAGACATAAAGAATTATGTCGAGATGTTGGACGAAAAAATCAAGTGCTTAGAGTATCCAAGGAAAGGCAGGCGCACATCAGAACATTTCCATTGCAGGAATTGAGTATTGTCCATTGCTCATATGGTAAGTATGGCACACGTTCTCCGAGCGGCAGCGCGCTCGGTTGGCATACCAAAGGTCCCGGGTTCGAATCCTGGCGAAGGCTATGATTTTATCCTGGTGACTCGATGCCTGAATCTACCCAGCTCTGATGGGTTTATTATGCCTTTATCGTATTAACTGAAGCAAAATAAAAACTAATGAATAACTTACACGAGGAGGGTAACCAAAATATGTGTTGTGCTTAGGGCCTCTACGGGTCTAAATGATCTCGGCATTGGATGGACACGAGTGTTCAATGTGTGATTTTGGTTTTAACTGTGGATTGAGAAATGGCGGATGGACAGAGACAAACATGTTAGGCCGGAATTTGAAGAGAGAGAGAGAGCGAGGAGATTAACAAGGGGGCCGCCGATTTAAGTCGTCTGGTTAAGTGTCTGTGTTTAAGTGTCGCGTGTTCATCTGTCGCGTGTTTTAATGTCGGCACACCGATGAGTCTATACATTTATATATATTTATATAGCGATATGATCGATTAGATAGATAGATAGATAGATAGATAGATAGATAGATAGATAGATAGATAGATAGATTAGATTATATAGACATATAGATATGTAGATTTGATACTTATATAGAAAGATTAGATAGGTAGATGGATAGATTGATAGATTAGATAGATATGTTGATTTCATACGTATATATATATAGAGAGAGAGATTATATAGATAGATAAATTGATAGAAAGATTAGATTAGATTAAATAGATAGTTTAGATAGACAGATAAATAGACATATATATAGAGATAGACGGACACATAGATAAATAGATTAGAGAGACAGACAAGGAAAGAAAGAGTGATAAATACGGATGTACCCAATTAAAAATGTGTTCAATATTTCATTACGCTCAGCGCTTCGACAACTATGATATGCCCTGGGATAAATTGATACTTGAAAAGGCGGGGGGCGAATACTGTATAATTATAGAAGGCCAACGTGTTATCAAGGGGACATAACCGCGACAAGGGGGAAGTAAGACGTGTCATTACAACGACAAGGAAACGATGACGAACTATGCCAAGAAAAAAAGAATTTCGAAGATGCAGTCGCAGACATGCACAGACCGGAACTAGCAATAATCCTTGCATTATTTTTTGTTTTAAGTTTTAACTGGAGCAAGATTATCAAGACAGCAACAGCGGTCAGATTGAGGAGATGGGCATTTGTAAAAAAAATCTTTGTCTGCTAAATTAGGGGTCGGCAACCTACGCCACGCGTGCCAAACTTAGCAGGCAGAGCAATTTTTTTCAATGGCACGCGAAAGACCACACAAAAAGGCAATTCAAGTGTTTCTGCACGAAATCGAATGCTAGAAAAGGTTAAAGTTGAGGCTGTTGGCACGCGGAATAAATTAGAATTCCTACTTTGACAAACTAATATCAACAGATTGCCTACCCCTGTGCTAGGTCATTCGCAGGAGCAGAAAGTCATAAGTCAAACTTTTGATGCTTTGGGTGTTAAAGTCTGTATGTGAGGCTAAGGGAGGTGATCGCTGACTTGAAATCGGGAGGCTTAAGATTTTGAAAAGCAGACGGTTTGTTACAAACACCATCTCCGTAATCTCCGTAAGAACCATAGTCTATACCAGGGGTCTCAAACTCTGATGAAGGCATGTGTCATTTTATCACTAAAGAAAGGTGTCCATGCCCCCCCCCCCAACAACCCGACCTTAGTAAACAAAAAAGCACTTCCTGCATGTAAACTGATTTTATTATTTATCACAAATTATAGGTATGTTACTAATATAAAATCAACAATAAAATTGTGTGTGTATCAATACTAGTTGTCTGAATTTCACGAATAGTACTTTTTTGTAAGCTTACTGGAGGGCCACAAAAGTTCACTTGGAGGGCCGTATGAGGCCTGCGAGCCGCGTGTTTGAGACCTATGGTCTATACAGTGTAGCTAGAAATATGACATGTGTCTGTCACTTCGGTAACGCCCGAACCTCTATAACTACGTCGCCCAAACAATCGTACTCTCCGCGTCATCGTCCCCATGGGAACGGACGAATGGCATGATAGTTTTAATTTTAACACTGGGGTACAAAAATTGCGTGTGTGTATAATACAATTGACAATATTTTGATTACAATTCTAGATACACAAGAACTCATACAACCAGCTAAAACATAATAAAATGTTTTTATTTTTAGATCTCTAACTATTTTTCTAATCCTTTCTATCAAGGACAATTCTTAATCCTAAGACCATGAACTATTCTTCTACAACTCAAAGTAGATTTTCACGAAATTATAACATTTCGGAATTACATTTAGATCTACTCTTTATCTTTCGTAAGACAATTTTTTTTTTACATTTTCAACATCCAATCATAACCAGTTTCATTAAAAGAGAGAAAATCACACAGAAATCGGAAGTGAAGTAATATTCTTTACACGTCATAGCTTGAATAAAAAATAAACAACAAGAAAAAAGGACAGATTGTCATAATTATTCGTCCATAATCTGAACAGCACTTAGTTTGAATCAACAACTCAAACGTTTTCGGAAGTCAAGTGTCGTGTTTGAAATTTGACATGCCCCAACATCCATCCCTCAGTCGTGTTTTCGAATAACCAGAACAGTCTTCAAAAGAAAAAAAGAAAAAAATTCAGTAGAGATCTATGCGTAGATATCAAATACAGTATTAGCACGCCTTGGGAAAAAGAAAAGATGGACACCTTATATGTGCTGCTACAAGACATTGAGTTGCTCAAAATAAAACGCGATCGATTCTCTTGCTGAAGAAATCGTGCCGAGAAAATTTCAACAATGCTTTTTTAAGTAATTGGTATTTTAAAAATGCAAGGAACACGCAGATATATGAAAACAAACACACACACACACACATACGCTGGATGACGTCAATAGTTATACATTTACATTTGCATATAATTGGCAAAAACTTCTTCAGAAACGAATAGAAAGCACTTGGAAGGGGGGAAGGAGGGGGGGAGGTCATATTTTCGGAATGATCTGGCCAGGGGGCATAGACCACACTCGATCGAGAGCTTTCTTGTCCATTCCCAAGAATAACGTCCAGATCGGGCTCCCATGAACATATCCCTCATCTGAGCCGTTGCCCTTGGGGGGTGGTTGCTTGCGTCTTTCGCTTTTTTTCTTTGTACCAGCCCCCACGCCCCCCGTTCCACGCCCCTCCCCCCTCCCACCATTGTTTGAGCCCAACGGGGGGATGAGTCAAGGGCTTCACAGTGTTTCTATATTTAAAATCCTAATCAACATCTCCAGTACATGTACATATTATTGTTTATCTATTACTTATTTTTCCCTCCGTTCCGTTATGATCACTGTGTCATGTTGTTGTTGTTTATTTCATGTAGTTTGTATTAAATTCTATCAATCATTGAATCAAAACAGGATCCTATATTTTGTGTGTGGCGCGTGACTAGAGTTTTCAGTGACATTTTCTTATTATGTTTTACACCAAAAGGTTTCCAATAAAAGCTCATTCCCAATGGGCCGTATTGCTGCTGAGAGTTAACACCCTTGCCCCTTATACAAGTCAATCTTTTATGACTGACTTGTGCATGTGTATATGTATGTGTTTTCCGGATTCATACCTGGCATTACAGGCTTACATGTATTCAATTCCAGGATCAGGGGTGACAAATTCTGGATAGACTTTATTACATTAAAAATGCATCAGGGCAGTTTCAAAATTAAAGCGTGAAAAGGGGTGTCTGGGAGGAGAAAAAGACTTCATTAAATGTAAGACTACTTTGTTTAAGTTTACAATGATTCCAACGTAAAAAAAATAGATCATATAGATATACATATATATAAAGCTATGTGTGTGTGTTTAACCAATCAAACTGGTTTATTTAAAGACACGTGATCTTATTGCCCCATATTTCACCTTTGCAATTTGACTCAGCACATGTGTCCTCTCTAGCTGTGTGGAAAACGTATCGGGCTGCCATGCGGTTGACCCGGGTTCGATTCACCAGTTAGTCTATTCCTTATTTTTCTGTACAAAAATTATTTCAATTAATATTACTTTAAAAAAAAAAAAAGAGTGTAAATCCACGGGCAACACCGGGTAATGTAGCTCTTTGTTAAATAAAAAGACTTGTCTATTTTAACCCGATTCGATTACAATATTTATTTTAATTTACTTTCCAAATGTCTTCAGTAAAAAAAATTTTTTTTTTTAATTATTAGATCTGTTCATTGTAGTTTAGACAATTTTTATCTGTAGCTTATACAGGCCTGTTTTATTTTTCCCCGGGTAACGCCGGGCAATTGAGCTTGTTAATGATAAAAACCTTGAAATAGACGTTAAATGCAGTGACTTCTACTAAGACACCAACACCATTATAACAAGAGAGACATTATTTTGATTAAGAATGTGTACCGGTAGCAATTATTCAGGGTATACGCTTCAGTGTCTCATTTAAGCCTTTTACATTTTCTAAATCCCTGATTTAATGGACCTGGTCATGCCTCATTGCTTTTATAGAAAACTGTCAAAGCCTTTCATGCATATACATAAATATGGATAGATAGAAAAAATAGATACATAAATATATATAGAGATAGATATACAGACAGATATATAGATAGATATTTAGATAGATATATAGATAGATAGAGAGATAGAGAGGTAGATAGATAGGTAGATAGAGGGGTAGATAGATAGATAGATAGATAGATAGATAGATAGATAGATAGATAGATAGATAGAGATAGAGAGATAGACTGACAGACAGATATATAGACAGCCAATAGAAAGATAGACAAACAGACACATAGATAGATAGATACATAGATAGATACATAAATATATAGATAAGATATATAGACAGATAATAGATAGATATATTTTTTAACGTTGCTTAATGATAACTTCTAACGATCTCTTCCTACTGTACTAATTTAGAGGAAGGAAGTGTCTGAGCATGTCAATTAACCAGGTTTGATTAATAGCTTTATCTATAATTATAAACATCTTGTCCATAATCAATCGACTATGCGGGTACACTGTCAAATATGAGCTTCCCCAAGTTCTACATAGATTAACATTTTTAAAACAAAAACATGTCTATACATTAACCCTTACAGTCCCGGGCGCGTATATAGCGGAACTGAAGGCAGCATAGATAGAAGTAGGTCGGTACGGGAAGGGTTAAAACATTAATAAAAGTCGTCATCACCAGAGGCTAAACTTATTTTTAAAAAAAACACATTTCTATCTACATATTAAAATACTATAAAGAGTCGCCGTTCCCTGAGGCTGATCTTTAAAAAGAAATTGACACAGGGCGTGTGAACGATTTTGATTGGTATGCAGCCTTTAAAACAACATTTAAATAGTTGGCAAACAAAGTTATGCCTTGTTGATTTTTTCCTGAGCTTTCCTTTCAAGATTATAATAATATATTTATTTACGTATCTTAAGATGCCAACTCTGAATGCACAGCCAAAAAAAAAAAAAAAGCTATACTATTCATTCTTTTGTTGGAACTCTGTAAAGCGAATATTATTCATCGACAACACCCCTCTTTTATTTACAAAAAAAAAAATTTTGTAACGAGCACTCTACCAATAGAACATTTTACATGTACGCCATTTTTTTTTCATTTTTATAAAGAAATGATTTTGTTTGTTTTTTTTTAAATCCCAGAGCAAGTAAAGGGAGGGGGGGGGGCATATAGGAAAAAAATAATTATTTTGCACCGTCCGTAAATGATGTCAATGTCACGCACCTAGCGGAGGAATTAAGGGGAAAAAAAGGGGGGTGGGAATCAAACATGTGTGACGATATGTGACGAGGCGGTGGTTGTTCAAGCAATCTGACCGTAACATATAAAAAAAACAAGTGCGCATCGTTTTTTTGTGAAATTTCTATTTCAGCACGGCTTCACTTAATTAAATACGGTAATTATAATGCGTACTAACAGGTTTATTCCACAATGACAGAATGGGAAGGGTGGTCTGACTTTTTGTGATGATTGGAAAGGGAGGGAGGGGGGTGAGGAGTGAAAATCGGGCATAATCGCTTGACGTTATTTATGAACGGTCCCTAGTGTAACTGTTGAAATCAGTGTGCACCTGTATACGGCCAGGTTAGTTCGGGAGGAAGAAGCAGTGAACGAATACAGCCTAGTAGAATTCATCCAGAATTTTAACTTCAGCATAACGTTATCTATGGACGACCCCTAAGTGGACCTGTTGACATCTCTGTCTTTACTTTACCCCAACTATCGGAGCTGGGCAGACTTAGGGACAACCCTTCAGACCCGGGAACAAATACTAGCCTTCACCAGGATTCAAACCCAGGACCTTCGCTACGCCAGCAGAACGCGCTGCCGCTCGACCACCGCGCTCCCCACTTATATATGTAGTCACCACATATTTCATACACCACGTATTTCATACACCACGTATTTCATACACCACGTATTTCATACACCACATATTTCATACACCACATATTTCATACACCACATATTTCATACACCACATATTTCATACACCACATATTTCATACACCACATATTTCATACACCACATATTTCATACACCACATATTTCATACACCACATATTTTATACACCACATATTTCATACACCACATATTTCATACACCACATATTTCATACACCACATATTTCATACACCACATATTTCATACACCACATATTTCATACACCACATATTTCATACACCACATATTTCATACACCACATATTCCATACACCACATATTTCATACACCACATATTTCATACACCACATATTTCATACACCACCACATATTTCATACACCACATATTTCTTACACCACATATTTCATACACCACATATTTCATACACCACATATTTCATACACCACATATTTCATACACCACATATTTCATACACCACATATTTCATACACCACATATTTCATACACCACCACATATTTCATACACCACATATTTCATACACCACATATTTCATACACCACATATTTCATACACCACATATTTCATACACCACATATTTCATACACCACATATTTCATACACCACATATTTCATACACCACATATTTCATACACCACATATTTCATACACCACATATTTCATACACCACATATTTCATACACCACATATTTCATACGCCACATATTTCATACGCCACATATTTCATACACCACATTATTGGCTAATAATAATATGAGAAAAAAATGCATACTATACAAAGCCCGCAGATACATTTTGTACATTTTTAATATGTAGTTTGACATTACTATGTCTCATTGTTTTATTTTTTTTACTCACTTTTATTGAGATTGTTTTGGAACATTTAGTCAACACAACCGTAAGTTACTTTTTGATACCAGAAGTTTCACAGAAACAATTCTTATGTATGTAAACAATAAACAAACACGAACCGAAAGAAGCGTTCTCACTACAGTTATTATTGTAATATTGGTTTTTTTTTATTATTTATTTATTCTCTCTTAACAAAACACATTGTAATCATTCGTTTCTCCATCATTTTGACGGACATAACTACTAGTATTTTAATAATGATTATCAATTTTTCTAGCCTTAAGTAGTGCAGTTTGTATTTTCCTTTTACATCTGTAACTATTAGCCTAATGCATAATCTAATTCTGCTTTGCAAGTGTCATTGGACATGTATAATTGACGGTGCGAGGCTTTTCCGCCACTAATGACACATTTTACACTTTCAGTACAATTAAGATCCGGGTTTTAGTTTAAAAATTATAGCCTATATTTTGTATGTAGCCTATATTTTGTATGTAGCCTATATTTTGTACGTAGCCTATATTTTGTACGTAGCCTATATTTTGTACGTAGCCTATATTTTGTATGTAGCCTATATTTTGTATGTAGCCTATATTTTGTATGTAGCCTATATTTTGTATGTAGCCTATATTTTGTATGTAGCCTATATTTTGTATGTAGCCTATATTTTGTATGTAGCCTATATTTTGTATGTAGCCTATATTTTGTATGTAGCCTATATTTTGTATGTAGCCTATATTTTGTATGTAGCCTATATTTTGTATGTAGCCTATGCTAACTTTGGAAATCTTTTGTTTTAATGCGACCTGCGTGAAAATATCAACAGAGGGTGAACTATTTTATTTCCTTCTACTAATCATTATTTTAACCCTTCCCGTACCGACCTACTTCTATCTATGCTGCCTTCAGTTCCGCTATATACGCGCCCTGGACTGTAAGGGTTAAAACAAGGGAACACTTTCCTGATTCATTTCTAGCTTCCTGTTCACACCTAGCTCGAGGTGTAGTGAGTTTTTGTGGCACAGCGTGGGTTTGTTGGTGTGTGAGTGTGGGGGGGGGATATGTAAACCTCCAGCAGAGAGAGACAGGGGGTGATCGATGGAGAGGTGCGAACTCGGCATGTCGGCGACACGACTGCAAGCTGCAACCTCCCTCCCCGGCCACCCACGAACAAGTTAGCTGAAAAATAAAAGGGAGGGAAACGTTGTTGGGAAGAACGTCATAACAAAACTGTAATAACGTCATAACAAAACTGTAATAACGTCATAACAACACTGTATGTTATTGAATAGCTCCATAATATTTACATTCCGTCCTCTGTCAAGCCATTTCTACTTTCTACCACCACGTTGACAACGTCAGAGAACTCTAAATCAAAGGCAGACGACACACTCAGCTATGACACACAACAATTCGCCTTTCAGATAACCCTTATTAAGTCTAGACCCCCCCCCCCCCCCAAATCCTTTTCCAAACAGTAACAGTGCACAATAGTTTCTTATTATTACTATAAGTAAAAGTACAGTAAACGCTTGTATTTGCCCCCCCCCCCCCCGACTCCCAAACCCTTTCCTAGGCAGTCTGAATGGTATTAAGAGGGGGGGGGGGGGGCGGGGAGTAACCGTGAATCGTACTACAAGTACAATCTTCTTGTGGGCCGTACCTTCACAAAAACTCTACTAAAGCATATAACTGTCTAGTGTCTAAGTCATAACCATAGACTTAAACATAAGAATATATACCATGTGCCTACAATTAGAAATGGCACATAGTTCATACAAATTCCATACACAAGAGTCAAAACAGTAACGTATAGTTGAAGAAGATCGTCTGCCTAACACATACCTCAACCGCTTATTAACCCTTCCCGTACCGACCTACTTCTATCTATGCTGCCTACAGTTCCGCTATATACGCGCCCGGGACTGTAAGGGTTAAGACCAGAAAAATACAAAACAAACAACAACTTTAAACACCCAAATGAAACCATAACGCCCTTCAGATCAAATTGATCATAGGGACGGTGAATGTATCTGTGGCCACTGCATACTAGGGGATTGTATGGTCAGAAAAAAAGACCAGCTTCATCCCGACTAATGTCAGATACCCATTAGAGCTGGGTAGACCAAGGGACGCAACTCCAGTCCCTGGAACCAATCCTGGCATTCACCAGGATTTGAACTTTTCGTTAAGCCAGACGAACGCGCTGCCGTTTGGTCACCGTGCTCCCTACATCCGGTATATCTTATACATTACAGACGCCCCTTCTATAAAGAAGATTATTGCGTCCTACGCTCACCCGTGGTCCGAGTCGAGTCTTGCATTTTTATGAATGTTTTAAATGATGTTTAGTTACTGGTTTTCCTGGTTTGTTCAGGCAACCCATTCCATGCCCCGAGTACCACTCGGGAAGAAAGAGTACAAAAATATGCATTTGTTCTCGCATAAGAGACAAGGAAAGTGTTTTTGTCTTTATGTTTATAACAATCATATTTTAAGCCTACAGATGCCAAAAGTCTGCAGTTCACTAAATATAGCCGCACGCACGCCGAAGGACAAATGCCCAGACGGCTTGTGGAGCAAAATGTGCGGAGCATTTAATTGAAAAAAAAAATATAACATTGTGACCTAATGCGGTTTCCGCTCTCAACACCTGGAAGTTGTGGAACAAGGAGAAGAACCGGACCTACCCACGGACCTACCCACGGACCTACCAGCATGCACCCCCCCCCCCCCCCACCATCTTCTCTCCACCCAACAAAAAAAGGGGTTCCCCCAAAAATGCGTTCGTCCTTGCACTAGTCAACTCCAAACACTAAACGTGCACAGAATAACACACACGCGCGCACGTTCACAAACACACACACACACACACACCACATCTTTTTCCCTCTCTCTCTCTCTGTCACGTAGTTTCAATTGTCCCGATGCTGTAGGGGAGAGGAAGGATCCCCATGCTGTAGGGGAGAGGAAGGAGGGGGGGGGGGACACAAGGATATTTACACAACAAAAAAAAAAAAAACAACTACAGGGCAGACAAAACAAAAGTGGGCATTACTGGAAGGATGATCTTCAACATTCTATATGTCAACATGCACTCATTGTGTGTACACACTCACACACACACAAACACACACACTGCCACACACAAGAATTCGTGACCGTCCGTTATTGGGGGATGTGTGGAGGGAATGTGCTGGTATGTGTCGGAAGTGTATGAAATGAGGTGGTGGAAGGAAAAGAGGAGGGGGCGGCGCGGACGATGGGGTTGGGTCACTTCCTGGGCCACCTCTCAGAAACCCCACTCCCAACATTTAGTTTTTTTTTTTTTAATAATTAGGCAGCAAAAAATAACAATCACCGTCTTCAGCCCAAAGGCCAAGTAAAGCATCCTTCAATAACTTCCATGACGATAACAAACACGGGGATTGTGTGGCCAGTATAATGCACAAGACATCGTTTATTTTTACTTTCCCTACCTAATGTCTGGTGTCCATCAAGAAGTGACACCCGGGAGAGGGGCATAACGGCGTTTCTCTCCCCCCCCCCCCTCTCTCTCTCTCTCTCGGTGCTTTAGTCTACTGGTCAGGAGGCCAGATTTGTATGTAATCGCTGCAGACATTACACTCTGTGCGCTATAATAAGGCAGCTTTTGGCTTGCTGGTTACTCAACAGACTAAATTGGGGTCGACATGTACGTAAATAACATGTACATACCCAGTTCCAGCAAGGTAAATTATACACACCACCACCACACTGCATGGAGAGAAGCAGGATATAGAGATACCATAAGATGAAATTAGTTAAGTGGTTATGGTAGGTGATTGGTGGGTAAGTAGGTCTGGATATGTAGGTAGGTAGGTAGGTTAACTGTATGTATGTATGTATGTATGTGTGGAGATGGTTGGTTGGATGGGTGGGTTAGAGTTGATGTTGATAGATGGTAAACACATAATATATATTTGGATAGATGGACCGATGGATAGATGCATAGATAAAATAGAAAGCCAGACAAGATAGATAGATTAAGAAAGGGAGACAGAGAAAGAGGGAGTACGAGATATTTTGATGATAAATAGATAAACTTATAGATGAACTTACATATAGATAGATAGATAGATAGATAGATAGATAGATAGATAGATAGATAGATAGAGGGATAGATAGATAGATAGATAGATAGATAGATAGATAGATAGATAGATAGATAGATAGATAGATAGATAGATAGATAGATAGATAGATAGATAGATAGATAGATAGAGACAGCGTCACAATTAAAAAGTAAACAAATCTTTGCCTACTGTTCACCACAACAATAGCCTTACTAAATTATCTGGATTACAATCAATAATGTGAACACGGGAGTCAATATTGACAAAACGTCAGACAAAACGTTCATATAATGGCTTTACGTCGGTGTCTTATGTTCAGCACAATAATTATTGGACCCCTATAACACGTGAAAGTAAAACCTGTATAGATTGTATCCGCCAAGAACCGAGTATAGTCATACAAGTAAATGTAATAAGAACAGAAAACTAAAGTGCTATCTCACATTAGTCAGGCCTACACTAGAATATGCAGCATGTTGACTGTGTATGGGACCCATCAACTAAAGAAAACATTTTAAAAAATTATAACAAATTCAGAAAAAAGAGCTGCAAGGTTCATTACTAGCGAATATTCACAACTGACAATATTAACACCAATAGTCAAATCACTAAACCTAGAAACACTAGAGGACAGAAGGGCAAAGAGTAAAGTAGTAATAGAGGACAGAAGGGCATATAGTAAAGTAGTAATAATACACAAGACATTAAACTCTAATTTAGAAATACAACCCAATAACAACCTGTTGCAATGCTCAGATAAATAGAAGGAAAAAAAAACACTTTCCTTGTCCCTTATGGGAGAACAAATGCATATAAGTACTCTTTCGTTCCGAGTGGCATTCGGGCATGGAATGGGTTGTCTGAACAAACCAGGAAAACTTTACATCATTTAAAACATTATTAAAAATGCAAGACTAGGCTCGGACCACGGATGCGCGAAGGACGCAATAATCTTCTTTATAGAAAGAGCGTCTGTAATATATAAGTATATAAGATAAGTATATTCATGTATCGACCGAAGAACAAGAGACAATACACTACGTACCTTGTCCACATAGACGATCTCGTGGACAAGAAGAACGGTCCACTATAGCCCAGTTTCGAACTGAGCATCGTCCGACAGGGACCTACCTATAGCAGGTTTAGGGCCCCACCTTGATTCGCAGTGTGGAAACTGCAGGGAAGCAGAAGAGACGGCCGAGCAATGTATGTGCTGTTAGATTGCGCACGCCCTGGCAGGATCTTAGAATGGACACGGGACGACCAAAGGTTTGTGCCGAACAATTTTTTTTTGGGCTATGTAACAGTGGCGCGTGATAGGCCTGATTCGTTCTCCGAGCCCTAAGAGAGTAATCTAAACCTCGACTCGCATTCTCTCGTTAGAGAAGTGTGGTTCTAGTCTGGTGGCCAAGACACTAGGCCAAAATCTTGACACCTCGTGAGCACGAAATGAGACACGGCGTGACACGACCCAGCTCAAACGAAAAGAAGAAGAAATAAACTAACCCATAAAAACACAGTTTTTATTATAATCCCTTTCTTTGTAAACTAAGTTTATATTTAATTTATATTTTGATAGATTAAAATAAATATAAGTGATATCATACCTTATGAATTTCCACACTAAAATTTTGCGCATCCTTTTTTTTCTAGCTTTGGCCCGCAAAAACCATAAAAAGATAACTAGCTTTGTTTCGGCTACATTGTGTCGTTTTCAATCTATCTACTTCGTAAAAACGAACAAATCCGAAAAAAATCTTTACTTCCGTCTCTTCCGGTAGAGGCAGCCATGTTTGACGTGAAATATACTCTTCGATTCGCAAATTGGTCAAGGGAATTCGTGGCTATTCCAATTGCTATGATGCTGAAAATTTGATAGAATGTATTGTTAGTCTGGACAAATCTGCTACCCAAGTTTCAGCTCGATTGGACGACGGGAAGTGGTCTAAAAATCGATGCAAAGTTTTGCTAACAACCAAGCAAGCAGACAGACAGAAAATACAAGTTAACAGAAAGGGAGTAAAAAAGCAAGTTGAGATACGGTCAAAGAATATGTTTCAGACAAGTGCATTAGTTCATGTATGGACTTCTCCATGGGTGATCCTCGCGTCATCTACACACCGATATAAACCGGTTTAATGTAATCGATTCAATTACACTTACGTAGCAGGAGACAGGATTGACTCGATTCAATTACACTTACGTAGCAGGAGACAGGATTGACTCGATTCAATTACACTTACGTAGCAGGAGACAAAATTGACTCGATTCAATTACACTTACGTAGCAGGAGACAGGATTGACTCGATTCATTACACTTACGTAGCAGGAGACAGGATTGACTCGATTCATTACACTTACGTAGCAGGAGACAGGATTGACTCGATTCAATTACACTTACGTAGCAGGAGACAGGATTGACTCGATTCAATTACACTTACGTAGCAGGAGACAGGATTGACTCGATTCAATTACACTTACGTAGCAGGAGACAGGATTGACTCGATTCAATTACACTTACGTAGCAGGAGACAGGATTGACTCGATTCAATTACACTTACGTAGCAGGAGACAGGATTGACTCGATTCATTACACTTACGTAGCAGGAGACAGGATTGACTCGATTCAATTACACTTACGTAGCAGGAGACAGGATTGACTCGATTCAATTACACTTACGTAGCAGGAGACAGGATTGACTCGATTCAATTACACTTACGTAGCAGGAGACAGGATTGACTCGATTCAATTACACTTACGTAGCAGGAGACAGGATTGACTCGATTCAATTACACTTACGTAGCAGGAGACAGGATTGACTCGATTCAATTACACTTACGTAGCAGGAGACAGGATTGACTCGATTCAATTACACTTACGTAGCAGGAGACCCGATTGACTCGATTCAATAAAAATACTATTATCAGATCATATCAATCTAAGTTTCATAAAACAAAATGCATGTAGGCCTACATTATCGACTTGATACGAACGATTCGCGAATCAATGTGACCCAACGCTACCCAGGGCTAGAAGTGGAGCCGGGTTTGTTTACCTATTTTTAAAGAATCTGAAGCGCCATGTAGCAGCCTCGAGAATAATTTTGCGATTGCTATTCTAACAGCTATTCACTTCTATACCCATGGACCCTTAAAGTCTGGCGAAGTGTGTAAACCACCGATACGCTGCCATTAAGAGTACACCTGTGGGCTAACGCGTTCGATTGTCATTGCACAGCCGAGAGGCTCGGTGGGGAGGAAGCAATGGGCACAACTGCCCGTCTCAACCCCGCCTTGGTGCCTGGATCACTTCCGGGCGACAGTGCAAGTATACGTGCCCTGTGTTACGCGGCAAGCCCTATCGGCGAAACATAGGCACCGCCCCTAGTCTCGTATGTTGCCTCGTAAGTGACAATATCACCATAAACGATATTTGCCCTTGAGGGCCTTGTGTCCTCTACGCCAGGAGTCGGCAACCAACGGACTTGGCACGTAGATCGATATGCAATGGCACGCTGAATATCCCCCCAAAATGGCGATTGAAGCCTCTTCTATAAGAAAATAACAGGAAAACTTTTAGGGTGTTGGCACGCTGAATGATATAGAAATCCTGTTTTGGCACACGGTTATAAAAAGGTTGCCGACCCGTGCTCTACGCCATACTCTTAAAGCAATGCGATGTTATGACGTCACACAAATTGCCCGTTGAGGGTACAGATGCTAAACACGCAGTCCAGTCATACCTTGGCCACCAAAGCAGTGTACTACTGTTTGTGCTTAACTCGTTTAGTCTATAATATATTATTGTGATTAAAGTGTGTGTGTTTTTTTTAAATGTTATATTGACGTAATTTATTTAATGTTATTTGATGTACAGTGTTGTTATAGTTAAGTCACGCTATAAGCAACTAACGCTTCTCTTTGGGGGAGTTAAAGTCTAAAGAAAAAAACGAAAAGCAAATCCGAAGAGACTGGTCATTTGAAGTCAAGCTTAGTACGGGTATACGATCCCAAACTCTGTACCACTGACAGTATGTCAGCTCATTATGTTGGCTCAATGTTGGCTCATTATGTTGGCTCATTATGTTGGCTCATTATGTTGGCTCATTATGTTGGCTCGTTATGTTGGCTCGTATGTTGGCTCATTATGTTGGCTCATTATGTTGGCTCGTTATGTTGGCTCATTATGTTGGCTCGTTATGTTGGCTCGTTATGTTGGCTCGTATGTTGGCTCATTATATTGGCTCGTATGTTGGCTCATTATGTTAACTCGTATGTTGGCTCGTTATTTTGGCTCTTATGTTGGCTCGTTATGTTTGCTCGTTAGGTGTGGGCTGGATCAATTGATCATAATCCTAACCAACAAAGTGGATACATGAACTGGACAGCTGCACGTAATGAAAATCTCAAGGTTTTATTTCTTTGGTATAGAGAGTGACGTTGTGAATGTTAGTTTAGTGTCGACAATGAGAAACAGGCAGGAGGATGGCGACACCCCAGTGTAGGCTACTAATGTTAATATGAATTCTAATGTAATGCAGTATTTTTACAAGGGTTAAAAGCAGGCAGGTCTGTCTGTGCTTCCTCCACCCTCCCCCCGGAGGTGTCAAAATAAAAGATAATTTTAACGTATAATAATAAATATACATCTCTCATATATTCATATGTATAATAAATATAAGTAATATCTCCATTGTCAACTTTGGTTCAAATCCCTTTGTTAACAGGACTGTTCAACATCTTCCTGGAGAGAATCATGTCAGATGCACTAGAGGATCATGAAGGGACAATCAGCATAAATGGCAGAAGGATCACCAACCTTCGATTCGCAGATGATATAGATGGACTCGCCGGGAGTGAGGAAGAATTAGCCAATCTAGTGGAGCGACTAGACAAAACTTCCACATCCTATGGCATGCAAATCAGTGCCGAAAAGACTAAATTAATGACTAGTAACACCAGCGGCATAACCACGAAGATCGAGATTGGTGGGCAGAGTTTGGAAACAGTTAGCAGCTTTAAGTACCTAGGAGCTATTGTATCCGTAGAGGGCTCCAAACCAGAAATAATGTCCAGGATTGCCCAGACAACAGCATCACTAAAGAGGCTCAAGACAATATGGAAAGACAAGAACCTAGCCCTCAGCACCAAAATCAGGTTGATGCGCTCACTGGTCCTCTCCATTTTCTTGTATGCTTGCGAGTCATGGACACTGACAGCGGAGCTGGAGAATAGGATAAACGCCATGGAGATGAGATGCTTCAGGACCCTGCTCGGTATCTGTTACAGGGACCATATCACCAACGAACAGATAAGAAAAAGAATACAACAGGAAATTGGAGAGTATGAAGACCTACTGGCCACAGCCAAGAAAAGAAAACTGGAATGGTATGGCCACGTCACCAGAACCAACGGGCTTGCAAAGACCATCCTGCAGGGTACCACCAGAGGAGGCAGAAAGAGAGGAAGACCAAAGAAACGTTGGGAAGACAATATCAAGGAATGGACAGGTACAAAACTGTGCGAGGCAATGAGAACGGCTGAGAGACGGGAGGAGTGGAGGAGGCTGGTTTACATGTCATCTGTGGCGCCCCAACGGTCTAACAGACTACGGGATATGTAGGATGTAGGTAGGGTAGGAACAGGACTTAGGGTTTCAACATGGACGAGCTTAAATAACTTTTTAGCTGGTAATAACCCTTGAGCTCTCTGTGCACAATCAATTGTTGTATGTGACACCATTCTTTTCACCGTGGCTTTACATGTATATTCACCAGTGTAAAGAATGATACATCCAGTTCATTGACCCTCCTGTGTATTCCCGATCCATATTTATAAATATAAAAAAGGTTTGACTTTTCATTTTTCGCAGAGAGGAGAGCTTTATATTGCCTATAGGAATTTTAAAATGAGCATTATAGGGATCTCGAGTCTAAGGGATACAAAGATGGTTTGTGTGTCCAGGACAGTGCCAGTCACCCCCCCCCCCTACGACTGCACATTCTCTTAAGTTGGCTGAACTAAATTAAAATAGTATCTTTCAAACCTTTTTCTTTTTGTCAAGGATTTCATCCTGTCAACTCTCGCGTAGGACCATCCTATACTATAACTGCCTTACAAAGAAACAAACGGACAAGCCTTCCGGCTCTTGCGTGCATGGCGTAATAGATAGATATCCAGGTCGTAACGGTGTGTGTGTGGGGGGGGGGGGGGACTCACTAAGGTTCTGTCCGGGCGCCGCATGAACTATTTTCTCCCACTGCGAAATTTCCCATCGGATCATTATCGCGGTGGCTCGCCATTATACCGGCAATGTCGCCCGGTAGCGCAAATTCCATACTTTAGGTATGGGCATCCAGGCACCAGGGCGGTGTTGCTGTGCTCATTTCTTCCTCTCCACCGGGGCCCCGGACCTCTCGAATGCAAGTGAGAGCAAGAAGTGTGACACCCGGAGTCACAGAAGGGGCTGTCCGCCATGCGTCAGCCCACCGGTGTGCTCTTAATGCAAGCGTACTGGTGGTTTCCACACTTCGCCGCTTTGAGGCCCACGGGAACAGAAGTGCTAGCGTGGTGGAACCATTAGTGGGCACACACTAAACCACCAGCCCACAAACTCTCGTCCTAATGTCTCAGTCAGTATTCCCACACCAGCCCACAAACTCTCGTCCTAATGTCTCAGTCAGTATTCCCACACCAGCCCCCAAACTCTTGTCCTAATGTCTCAGTCAGTATTCCCACACAAGCCCACAAACTCTTGTCCTAATGTCTCAGTCAGTATTCCCACACCAGCCCCCAAACTCTTGTCCTAATGTCTCAGTCAGTATTCCCATGGACCCATATTTTGGGCCTCTCAAATATAGGGGTTTTCTTTGCTGCCTGTAAGAGAGAGAGAGAGGGAGAGAGAGGCGAAGAGAGGGGGGTGAAGAGAGCAGTGACTGACCAAACATGCTTGATACTACATTTGAATGTTGACCTTTAGCAAACACTTCCTTCACAAACATACAAATTCACACACTCAGACCATACCAAGCTTAATACTGGACATGTTGATATTGATATAAGAATGTATCTTGTTGCATGGCTTCTGGACATATTGGTATTGATATAAGAATGTATCTTGTTGCATGGCTTCTGGACATATTGGTATTGATATAAGAATGTAGCCTATCTTCTTGCACGGATTCTAGATATATTATTATTGATAATGATCTTATTTCATGGCTTCTGGACATATTGGACTTAACTTGAGAATGATGTCATTTTAAGGGATTTTAAACATGTTGGTATTTATGAAACATATGTATCCAATCGTATGGCATACCTGACTGTAACTGATAGTTCCTATCAAATAAATAACTGTATTAATGCAGCTTCTACATGTCTTACAAAGTTGATAAAAGCTACACCATTTACTTTTTTTTTTAAATAATAGTAATGTCTTATGTCAGAAACAGTGGCATTTTAAGGCTTCTTGACTATTCAGTTCAGATAGTTCCAACTGCCAAAAATAGAATTAAGCTTTGAAGACCTTGAAGTTCTATCTAAAAGTATGACCAAAGTAGAGAGCAACCATTTTATTTTTGGGTGGCCTTTAAAAGCAGTGTATAGTATTACAGCATGTAATAACATGCCCCTAATACCATGCCTAATCCTGCTGCTCTACAATGAGACTATCATGACTTATAAAATATGAAGATAAATTGTAAACAATTTTGTTAATCTTTACTGCAAGAGAAAATCCCCCCCTCCGCCCACCCACCAAAACTTACCGTTTCATAATTTGTTTTCAATGACTGAAGGCCCTAGTTCATGGTTTTGCTCTAGTTCATGGTTTTGCCCTAGTTCATGGTTTTGCCCTAGTTCATAGTTATGTTGAAACCCTTACATTTCTGAATATTTGGATCTTTTGTTTATTGATCTACAGAAAATATTATTACAAAATATGGATCTGTGCAAGAGTGTCCAGTGTAAAGTATAGAGGCAGTTAACAATAAATGTCATACATTAATTACTCATCTATTTAGGCCTATGTCTGCCCCTAAGTGTTAATCTATCAGGTCAAATTGTAGCTTTATTTTAAAGGCAATTACGAAGAGAATTTTAACAATGGTTGGCATAGGTCATCAGTCATATATATCATAAATCATTAAAAGCTATGAAATAAAGTTCAATGTAGAAATGGTTTTGTTACCTTGACAATTTATTAGTAATCCATTAATCATACTTTGATGGAGGGCTGATGCTTGTGTTGTCTATTTTGTAAAGCTTGAGTTTTAATCTGGGTCACATTGATTCACCAATGTCATGTAACAAGTTGATATACCCACTGGGAAATAAAACAGGGAGATGCTGAAAATTAATTCAAAACAAAATATATGAGTTCATATCTATGAATACAATGGTAACAAATATATTCTAACTAAAAATATTAGGTGATGCATTAGAACATCTAGATCAAGATGACTTAAGCAAGATAATATAGATGTTCAAACTAATGAAAAAAAAAATATTATTAAAAAAAAAATTGTTATATAGCATAGCATCAAACCTGCTTTTAAAAGAAAATAAAGATTAAATAAGCAAAGTAAGATTAAATAACAAGGTTTGCAGGCTTATCTTATCTTATATATTACAGACGCTCCTTCTATAAAGAAGATTATTGTGTCCTGGGGTCATCTGTGGTCCGAGTCTAGTCTTGCATTTTATTAATGTTTTTTAAATGATGTTATGTTACCGGTTTTCCTGGTTTGTTCAGGCAACCCATTCCGTGCCCAATGGCCAATCGTGTACTTTTAGGCATTTGTTCTTCCATAAGGGAAAAAAAAGTGTTTTTGTCCTTGTGTTTATCTGAGCATTGCAACAGGTTCTTATTGGGTTGTATTTCTAAATTAGAGTTAAATGCCTTTTATGTACTTTACTTTTTTCCCTTCTGTCCTCTAGTGTTTCTAGTTTCTAGGTTTAGTGATTTAAACTATTGGCTCTGAGTGGCTATCCCTGTTATTTACTTTGTATACAATATTCTCTCATTAGTATTCTAATTGAGTAATCCACTTTCAAAACGTTCTAAAAGCCACTTTTAAAAATGAGTTATCCCTGCTGTTCTTTAAAGAATATAAATGTGTTTGATTTCTATGCTGATCTTTATTCTTTTTCTAAACTTTGAAAGTTCCCGGTAGGCTACTGTGCAACAGATGCTAAATTAAATTAATGTGACATAAAAAGTTGATTTCTTTAAATTCAGTTTCTGTTGACCTAGAACACCTTCGATAGAAGGTTTACACTTCTCAATTGATCAAGTTCTATATAAAACAGCATATGTAACATATTATAAGATACGATATGAAAATTCAGTTTGTGTTCAATTGGTTTATGCTACATTTTATTTAATGTTCTTAATAATTATCTAGTGCTACTTAAGGATGTTAACCGATACCAGAATTTTGATTAATGGTTGTGTGAGCAATGTTAACCGGTTTGCTGGATGGTAATCTTTTACCTCTCCTAGCCTAAAATTTTATTAGATCTGAAGTTTTACTAAACCAGTTTGGCATTGCATGAATAAAGTCATTAAAATGCCTTGCTAACAGTAACTAGATTTAGAATGATTATATTGTTCTATAACGCTTAGTTAAAAACCCTTTTTATACATGTAATATAAAATGCTAATTTTGCTGGGTTTTCAGCAGGGACAAAAATTGATATTCAGTTTTTAAAAATGGTATTTCTACATAGCCTAAAGTAGACCTAATGATTAATGTATTTTGGAAAAGGTATGCCCGTGGCTTGGAAAACCCTGTCTTAACTTTTACACTATTTAGGCATGCATCCTTATTACAATATATATATATATATATATAGTCAGTGTACTGACTAAGCAGCAAAGCTTTTTAAATTCTAAGATTTCTAAGTCTCTGAAGGAGCTTTTTAATAATAGCCAGCGGTAGTAAAAAAAAAAAAAAAGCCAATAAATTTTAAAGAACACTATAACTTTGAATATATTAGAATGGTAGCTAATATAGGCTAGCTATATTAAGCCTATAGCCTATAGCAGCCTATTGCTACTATACTATAGCATAGCCTTTATGATTAAATTTCTAGCGATCGACTGATAGTTAGTAAGTTAGTAGTAGGCTATAATTATAATTATAATTTATGCGCTCAGAATCCCAGACCCACCATGCTGAAATAAAATTAGAAAACGACTACCACATATAAGTGTTTATACATTTTTCTATGTAAGAAAGCAACCAGTCTCTCATTGTTAAATTATGTAGCACCCCGTCCATTCAAATGGATGAGTCTTCGTGACCTCAAGAAGTTAGTAACAAATCAATGAAAGTGGTAAGTGGACGCTGAGAAACTGTAACAAATTAACAACGATTTTTAAAACAAACTACCGCTGTATTGGCGAACTATTTTTTTTTAACTTCAAACATAAATATTAAGAGATCCTAAGAAATAGTTTTTCTCACCAAGGTTACTTACAAAATTGACTTTGAGAAAGTGTTGCTATCCTAAGTGTAGGAAATAACTAATGTAAGTGAGCACTGTTCTAAGGCATAATAACAAATCCATACTCTTCCGGAAGCATGAAAGAGAAACACATTTTTGAAAGACTAGGGGAAGTAACTAAACAAATTTTTGCAAATGAAATAGGTTAACATGGGTAATCTCTTAATAATGATAGAACAAAAATATTAAAAAAAATACAAAAGTTTATTAATAATGAATTTAAAATACGAAAAAAAATATTCCAAGAGGTAAAGTACATCTTTAATCTATAGCAGGGTTGGGAACCTATGGCTCGCGAGCCAGATGTGGCTCTATTGATGGCTGCATCTGGCTCGCAGACAAATTTTCGATTATTAAAAAAAATAGTTTCTTTACTTTTAGACTCCTCTGATCTACATATTAAATGCATATCAATATTTTATTATAAAAATGATCTAAAGTCTAATGCAGCTCAGCATAAGAAGAAGTCAGAGACATAATTATTGTAGCCTACTTTTAGTGTTGAAATGACACAAAATGAACACATTTACTTGAATTTTTAGTTTTAAACATAATGCATGGCTCTCACAGAATTACTTTTCAAAATATGTGGTGTCCATGGCTCTCTCGGACAAAACGGTTCCCGACCCCTGATTTGTAGTATCTAATAACCATTTTTAAATAGCTGGAAATAATGTTGCTAAGTAGCCTAGGCTTACTCACTTCTCTTATATGTTACAGTCGCTCTCTACAGACACGTAGGCCTATTGCGTCCAACTCTTAGATTATTTTTGGTTTGAGTCTATAGTTTCATATTGATCAGGTTTTTAAATTTTGATTTAAGCTGTCGGCTTTCCTAGTTTATCAAGACAACCCTTTCCATTCTAGGAAATGATTCGGTAAAAAGATAATGAATGTATAATCGTTATATCCAAAGTTATTGCATAGGTAGTCTTAATAATAAACATGGATTTATATCAATGCGTTTCTGAATATAGGCCTATTTTAGCTAATTTGATGTGTTGTGCTTTTAAATTAGAATTTAACACTACCCCCACCCACATGAATTGTGGAAATAATAGCATTATGGATATGCTAAACTTGATAGCACGGAGAGCCGCGCTCTACAAGTGACTAAGCTTATATAATCATTATACCAAACAAAGTAGACCTACGTATAATAGACCTAGGTCTACAGAAACAATTTATTTTGCTGTTAAAAATATAGTTGGCTATAACCATTGGTGGTATTTTTGTTTTTTAAGTATTCATAGACATAATATGGAATATTAGTTAACTTTCGCTAAAACATTCTATAACTTCTTTTATACTGTTTTACTTGAGAATAATCAATATTGAGAATAAAAACGTATTTAATTTCGTTTATTATTCAAGAACGACAACCAAGTTGACTTGTCCGATTATTGCTTTTTATTAATTGTCTCCCTTTACCAAATATAATAAATTGATACAGAAAAAAACAACAACAAATAATTACATTACCGACTTAGTTGTTTACATGTCAGATAAATAGGAAACATGAGATCAAGTATATAGAACATGAGATCAGTTATTAGAGCACATTATTTAAAGGTTGTCACATCTACAAAAAATGAGCTAGACCTCTACTACAATAGCTAAACATTTTTGCCAAAGGTGGCAGATGCCACGTACGGGCCCTTAATATCATTATATTATGACGTGGCGTATGACGTCACTCTATTTGCGAATTCCACAGTCTCGGCACGGTGGCCGAGCGCATTCGACTGGCGATCCGAAGGTTCTGGGTTCGAATCCTGGTGCAGGCTAGGATTTTTTTTCCCGGGACCAGAGGGTGTCCCTGAGTCTACCCTGCTCTGATGGGTACCTGACACAAGTTGGGCATTGTGCTCACCAGCCCTGTTATCAGTTTTGGTCCGAATTGTACTTTCCTTATAGTCTTTATGAAATAGAGGATTTAATTTCCAAAGAGTTATGTTATTCGTCCCTCAGAATTGAGAACCGTCAGTAGATTTCACAGGTACCTTATGCACAGAAAGAGTTTCAGTCTATTCCCCCAGGTCTAGCAGCCATAGCGCATACGATGTCATTGAACTCAAAGAGCCCGAAATAACAAAAAAAAAAAATGGAGCCCATATCGATGTATGCAAGAAAGTTTTGGTAATGGAGATGGAGAGGGACGGAATGAGTAGGCTACTGGGAGGCGAGACAGGGAAAGATATAGCGAAAGTGGCAGAGAACGAAAGACGGAGCTAGAGAGGAGGTAGGGAGAGACATAGAGAGAGAGAAAAAGAGTCAGAGAGAGAAAAAGAGTCAATGGTAGGAAGAGACACAAAGAAAGAGATGGAGAGACTGAAAGAGAGGGAGACAAGGAGTGACATTTAAAGAGAGAGATAGTAAGAAATACATGGTAGAGAGTGTTAGAAAGACAGAAAAAAGAGAACGATAGATGAAGGGGAGAGGTGGACACAGAGAAATAGAGAGACAGAAAGAGATTGAGAGAGAGAGAGAGAGAGAGAGAGAATAAAAACAGACGATAACTGCTCCGATTTGGACTGACCACGTGACTAAATCTGACGTAAATGGTCGATTCTGATGAATGCGTGGCGACACTAAACAGAAGAACCGATACAAATAATTATTATATAATGTAATCGTTCATTAACATGAATAAAGGGGAGGGAAGGAGCGTTAGATAGCATGGCTAACTCTTCTTGTACACCCCCCCCCCCCTCCAATTATTACTCCTATTCAAAAGCTTTAAAAGGGTTGGCAACGCATTTCAATATTGTCATAACAATGACGAATTATTATTTTTCTTCTTATCTTATACATTACAGACGCTCCTTCTATTGAGAGGATTATTGCGTCCTACGCTCATCCGTGGTCCGAGTCTAGTCTTGCATTTTTATTAATGTTTTAAATTATGTTAAGTTACTGGGTTTCCTGGTTTGTTCAGGCAACCCGTTCCATGCCCGAATGCCACTCGGAAAGAAAGAGTAGGGAGGCATGTGCCCTCTAGCTCCGCTCCCATTCTCCTTCTTCGAGCACGCAAATGCCCCCACATCCTTTCGACTCCCTTTGTGGTACTTTTACGCCTGGATTCGGCCAGTCAGTTTTATGCCCCCCCCCCCCTCCCACCCGCACATTAACTCCCCGAGGCTGTCGATCGGGTTGATGAATCACGTGGCACCCCCCCCCCCCCCACACACACCCTTTGCGTACATCATCACTGGCGTCTGCCTTCGAATTGGTGATTCATGTTTATTTTTAGCTCAGGTCTCCGGTCAAAGAAAGAGGAGCGGTTTTTTTTTTTGGTCAGTAATAACGAGTGAGAGACTAGCGAAAGAGAGACAAAGGAAGGAGAAAGAATCAAAGATAAAAATAACAACAAAGCACAAATAGCTTGGCCACTTTGTTTTACACCTTTTAACTACCACATTTATGGGGTTTAAATCGCACAGTTTTTTTTAACTCCGTGAGTCTCACGTGCGGTCATGGACTTACCATCAGCACTAAGAAGACAGAAGTCCTGTACCAACCAGCCCCTGGAAAGCCCTACGTCGAGCCAAACATCAGTATCAATGGTGAAAAAATCAACACAGTAAACCGCTTTACGTACCTTGGTAGTACACTGTCTCAGGGTGTTGTCATTGATGATGAAGTAAACCTTCGTATCTCAAAAGCCAGTACAACCTTTGTAAGTCTGTACAAAAACGGCTGGAACAGAAGGGGCATTAGCACCCAAACAAAAATTAAGTCCACAGAGCAGTCGTGCTCCCTACTTTACTATATACATGTGAGTCTTGGACTGTTTACCAACAACATGCTAGGCCCCTGAATCACTTCCACACAAAAAGCCTGAGAAAAATCCTAAATATCAAATGGCAGGACAAAATTCCAGACTTTGAGGTACTTGCCAGGGCAGGACTCCCAAGCATCCACATAAGTCTGATGCAGTCTCAGCTTCGTTGTTATACGCATGCCAGACTGCCGTCTTCCAAAGAGGCTCTTCTGTGGCAAGCTAAAAAATGGTCAGCGAGCTCGCGGAGGTCCGAAAAAGCGCTACAAAGACACCCTCAAGGCATCACTTAAAGCGTTTTGCATTAAAGACGATTCCTGGGAGGTGCCAGCCAAAGCCCGTGCCTCGTGGCGCTCAACAGTCCATAACGGAGCAGCACTTTGCGAAGAGCACAAACAGAGAGCAGCTGAGTCCAAGAGGCAAGCCAGGAAAGACCGTGCCTTAGTTGACGTTCCGACCTTCCCCTGTCCGGTTTGCCAACGTACCTTCCGAGCAAAGATAGGCCTTATTAACCACATGAGAACCCATCGTACATCCACACCCCAAACTTCCTAGGACGACAACAATGGTCATCGTATATCACGACGGACGAATACTACTTCTACTACTTACTGATTTTACGCTCATCCTCGATCAGAGTCCAATCGTGCATTTTGAGTACTGTTTTAAATGATGTTAAGTTATTAGTTTTCCTGTTGATGTTTTTTTCAGGCAACCCATTCCATGCCGGGATGTCACTCGGGAAGAAATAATACAAATATGTTATGCTTCCTGCAAATGGGATAAGAAAAGTGTGTTTGTCCTGATGTCTATCTGAGAATGGTAATAGATTGCTATTTGGGTTGTATTTTTAAGTTAATGGCTTATGTATTATTACTGCTTTACTCTTCAGTCCTCTAGTGAAGGAGTCGGCAACCTTTTGCTAACAGTGTGCCAAAACTAGGAATTCTAAATCATTCAGCTTTCCAACAGGCTAAAAGTCATCCTGCTTTATTATACTTTTACAAAATTATTTTTGTAGGACAATTTATTTAACTCCGTAGCAAGACCAAAGCCAAAAGCAAAGGAGATTATTTTAAAACAAAATCGTTAATGCGTTTTATATTTACTACAAAAATTAACGTGTTTGTAATTATAATTTTTTTAATTTGCATTTATATCAAATACAATATTGTATTAGTCTACTAAAGTTTCACATTTATGGTAATTTTTTACTAAGACCTGCAAATGTTAATTATTATAGTTTGATCTCAGCTAACTGAGAATTCTTTTATAGTGTTTCATTTGAAATATATCATTGTATCGTGTCCTAAGGTTTTAATCTATAGATAAGTGATTAGATACTAAGTAATCATACAACCTCGGTAGTTAATGTAATGTTTAAAATTATATATATATACATTCTTTAGTCATATAATATTTATATAATTTTCAAATACTTTTTTACAGTTTAATCATTTCATAGTTATAAATTGTAAGCCATTTATTCTTTTATTAAAGAAACATTAGAAATAGTATCTCAAATAAAACGGGCTAATTAGGCCCTATCTCCATTTAAAAAACCCAAAAACCTTCCCACTTTTTATGCCAAACAAGTTATGTATTAATTGTAACATAACAAATATTAATTACTAATTATTGTTTCTTTATTCAACATTATGGTATTCATTACAAGATTTAATTATTAGAGGATTAAAGTAATTTACGTTAAATAGTTGTAAATAGACATTAAGTTCCTTCATTTAAGTATTTGCCCATTTAAGGAGTTTATATTTTAAACATTAATAATTACAGAAATTACATAATATAGAGCTATTAAATAAGTCTCTAATATTTATAATATTAATAATACAAATAAATGTGTTTCAGAATTAGGCCTACTTATATGTATAATTAATTAAAGAAGATCAGCATTAAAACGCTTTTATAAATTAATGAGCGGTCAAGTGCAGGTGACCTCCTTGTATGCTTAAAGCAGCTTTCAATTGCGATCAAATCTGTTCACAAGTGTAAGTTGAACCAAGAGCTGAAAGTAAAATAGTGAATGCCTAGCAGTTGAGAATAGCAGATGGCTTTCCTAATCAGCTTCTTTCAAGATTTGTTCCGCAAATGTACACATTTCAATGTTTTTAAATTTTAAAAATTCAACTTGCTTGCATTTTTAAATCGCCAATATTCCCGCACTTAAAAAAAGATCTACATCTAAGAAGATTGTAGTAATATCAAACCAGTTAGGCTTGATATGGTATGAAAAAAATGAGTCCATCAATTTGAAAGTCTTGCCTTTGATTAAAAAACTCCGCTTTGAGCGCTTCGATGTACTACTGAAAAGCCTAACTATATATATTTATCTATGTCTTAATATAAGAATGCACATCTAGTTAAATGTTTTGAAATTGATTTCACCGCAATATATGTCCAGTTTCAATGCAAATCCATTCGAGTGACCTTGTAAACGTAACATTGACTTCAACAGACAGTTTTCCTCATTCAATAAAAAAAAAACACCTCTTGGAGGTCTCTGTCGTGCTACTGAAAATCGCTCTGCGTGCGAAGTTCGGCACGCGTACCTTCGGGTGCTGGCCCCTGCTCTAGTGTTTCTAGTTTTTAACTATTGGTATTACTCTTGTCAGTTGAATTTTGCAGCTTTTATGAATTCGTTTTAATTTTGTAATGTTTTCTTTAGTTGATGGGTCCCATATATAAGATGTATATATTCGAGTGTAGGTCTAACTAATTTAAGATAGTATTTTTGTTTTATGTTCTTATTACATTTGTAAACGTTCCTTTTCATGTTTTAAGGAAGAGTAAAAATATATATATAAGTAAACCGTTACCATGGGTTACCAAAGCTCTGCCCATTAATTTTTTTTTCTTAGAACGTAGTAGAGAGGGCCTATGGTCTATAGTCAGGGGCAGTGGTGATGGCGTGATGGGGGTGCTACCGGTACCTTGCTCTGGGGGCTCATGAAGTTCAAATGAATTAGAGGGGAGGGGGCATGAAAGTGACATTAAAATAATATCCTTAGGTCATATAATATTTTAGTCTTGCATGGGCCCAATGCCAGCCTTACTGCATCCTTATCTATAGTAAAGTAAAGTTTTCCTGTAGACCAATTTGATCGGTGAAGAAGCTTTCAGAAGTTTCCATGGCCACGACATACTAGGGGGATTGTGTGTACAGAACAATGTCCAGCCACTTTTACTTTGTCACAACGATTAACACAATTATTGTCGGGAACGATATTCTGAACCCGGAAACGAATCCTGGCCTTCACCAGGATACGAACCCCGGGACCGTCGGTACCCATTAGCTGAGCTAATGTTTAAGTACCGTACATCAAGAGGCAGTGTATTTGTGTATAAGAATTGTTTTAAACATGTTTCAGGATACATTTATTTTGTGTAGCCGATATAAAGAGAATGTGTGTTACAGAAGAATATAGTCGGTGTATTTCTCATTCGGCAATGATCTTCTTTATAGAAGGAGAGTCTCTAATATATATATATATAAGAGTGGGAGAGGGGAGAACGTGGAATGGAGATGGTGATTCCCGGGAAGAAGCCTTTTAAAAATCGCCGGGAGAGAAAAAAAAAGGGGGGGGGGTCGGAAGGGACACCTGCTTACTTAGTCCAGTCGTTGGCCAATCTTGATGGATTTCTATGTCATTGTGACCTGCAGTGTTTAGAGAGGGGGGAAAATAGAGCTAGTCAAATAGTGTGTCGTTGAAATGGGAGTCAAATAGTTTGAAGTGTTGGGGTGACACATTAGACGCATTGAGCTCTTTACTAATAGATTAAAAAACACTGTTTAGGGCATTTAGGCTTTTAGGTCTATAGATGCATAATAATAATAATAGATATATAGATACATAGATAAATAGTCTACATTGACAGATTCATAGGTAGATACATAGATAGACACATAGATTATAGATAGATTCACAAATACAAAGACGAATGGACACATATATAGCGCAAGATGGATAGATATATTGATAGATGGACAGATAGATAAACTACATCCAAACATACAAAGATGAATGCATACAAACTTAAATACATTTATAGAAGGACTCGGGGACAGGTATATTGTTAGGCCTAGATAGATATATAAATAAATAGAGAGCACAGGACACAGAGAGAGAGAGACATAGATAGATACATACATACATAGATATATTACAGAGACTCAAATACATAAACATGTGGAGAGAGAGAGAGAGAGAGACTGAAAGAAAGATAGACAAATAGAAGAAAAGATAAACAGATAGATAGACAGATAGACAGACAGATAGACAGATAGACAGACGGATAGACGGATAGACGGATTGACAGATAGACAGATAGACAGATAGACAGATAGACAGATAGACAGATAGACAGATAGACAGATAGACAGATAGAAAGATAGACAGATAGATAGACGGATAGACAGATAGACAAATAGACAGATAGACGGATAGACAGATAGACAGAAAGATAGATAAAGTTCCTTTCAATGCAGGCTCAAACAAACGTTTTATTAAAACAAAAACGTCATTTAAAAAAAAAAATACAGTAGATTATTACATTAAATGAAATAAACATCATTTAACAGACTACAGCATTGAGAGTTTGTGTTTGAAAAGTTAAGCGTTGTTTAATACTTTTGTTTGTTCAATATATTATAAAATAGTCTTTTGATGTTTGTACCTCTCGCCAACGTTTCGCGTTTCTATAGTTGTCTGATAAGGAAGAAAGATTTATAGATTCCTTTTTTTTCTTTTCATGTTTTTGTTTATCTTTTTTTGTAATTTAAAAAATAAACAACTATACAATAAATTTGTGGTGGCCTTGTCAAACGCGGGGAAATCCTGCTAGTACAATAAGCGTGCACGTGTAAAACAGAAATTGGGTTTGTATAGGTCTAGGCCTACACTACTACACTTACATAGAAGACGGTAGGGTTTTAGTGCTGTATGAGTATACTGTACATCTCTGTTGTCACGAGTTTGGGTGAGGAGGCGGGGCGGGGAGGGGGGCCGGAGTGGTAGTTGAGCTTCAAATGAAGAATGCAGTCAGAAATTAAGAATGCAGACACAACGAGGGGCTGTTGGAATTTAAAATGTCATCCAATTTACAATGTGGACGATTCCCCATCACCTTTGGGTCATAGTGCATTCTGTATAAAGTTATTAAGACCAGGGCCGGATTTAGATGAAAAGAGGCCCTAGGCTATTCCACTTATGAGGCCCTTTCACCTCCCATTTTAAAGTTTTTAAAATAGGCCTACAAGAGAGCTAATAAAATACATCATAACTGTGATATATATGTTAAATAACATATGTTGTAATTGGTACTAACCTTTTTAAATTATGTGGCACGGAAAATAAATTAAAAAATGTTGAGAACACTTATATGGACATTAAAATTTATTATCAGTAAGGGGGCCTACTTGTAACAATAACTAATCAAACACAACACATAACATTTACAAAGAAACAAAATTCAAATAATGAAAATATTTGACTACGAAAAAAAAATATATTCAATACCTTGAAGATTAAACCAAATTAAATTGAGATAAATTTATCTCATAATAATTGGCAGTTAAAGTTTAATTATGAATTATTATGAAATTTAAGTCTTAAACTAAACCAAAAATGGAACTTTATTCAAACAAAATCCAGACCACAAAAAAAAATAATATCAAATTGTATATCATATTAAATTTTATATTAATAGTTATTTAAGAACTGATTTAATCCAAGTATACATTTGAAACGAAATAGTAGGGCCTAGATTAGAAGAATTTCTTTCACAACTTTTTCACACAGAATTCTTCTATAAGTTCATCAAAATCTATTTTTCTGAAGGTCTCATTTTCGATGCACAAAATGCTCAACGCGGACAACCTCGTCTAGATCATTGTGCTTCTTAATTGATTTTTTATATTTTTAAGTCTTGAAAATGACCTTTCTCGAGTACAATTAGTGACTATTAAACTGAGAAACAGCCGTAAGATTGATTCCACATTGGGGAAGGCCACAAAATATTTTCTTTGAATATTTTGCTACAAGTCTGTAGGTATGCGACAATGTGGAATTTTTTGAAGGCGTATGCGTTTGTCTCACATACGTATGGAATTGAAATAGTTCTTCAGTAGGATTTTGGTTGACATCTTCTGGGTATTTTTGCATTAACAGCTCAACACCTCTTTGAAGTTCGACCTTTAATAATGTAAGATCGGCAAGAAATTAAAATATTTTCACTACATCATCATAAACAGAAGCTATTCTTCCTAAATTCGATTCGAGTGCATCTAATATAGCAATACATGATTTAATCCTAAATTTATCCCTTGAAGAGAGTTCGTAAGGCATCACCAGGGTCAGATGAATTTTCGTAATTCCCTGGCCTTTTACTTCTTATTATCCTTTTGGCAGTTCTATATTCAGTATTTGGCTAGGTGTTTTTTGCTTGTTGCTCAAGTGCATCAAAATCTGCCCTAATTTCACGTAAAATATCCAAAAGTGACCTGTATCAATCTGCACAACTACTAAGTAAAATACTAGGGCTTTGAAGAATTTTATTTACTCTTGAAAAATGTCTCAGTATTCGATTCCAGAAATGGAGCGTATCTTATAAGTTTACAGAGGTTCCTTCTAGATAGAAGATTATTACGTCCACTAGGCCCGAAAATCCTGCAGGGCGACAGGGACCCGTCGGTGGCAGGGCTAGAACCCGCGACCTGTCAGTTGCTTAAACGTAAACACGTAAACACGAATTCAAATTCTTCCAACTTATCTAAAAGATTGTTGGCCCTAAATCGAGTATCACCCTATGTATTATTATCTGAATGTAAACAATTGAGTGCATGGGCGATATCATTGTAATTTTCTAAAAAAGCTTATGTAGCTTTTGAGTGTGCCTCCCACCTAGTGTCTGATAAATATTTAGGCACTTTATAATGAGGTTTCAAATATGATTTCAGAACTTTCAGAAACTTTATTGAACTTCATTTCTTCTTTTTTTCGGTCCAGTGTTTTAGTGTTCACTGTTTTTAGAAAAGTGTAATTTTAATTTTGCTAACAATTTGAATGTAGGCCACCCTTGATCTTGCGGCCCTAGGTTTAAGCCTTGATATCCTATAGGTAAATCCGGCCCTGATTAAGACTCTGTTTAGTCAATCTTTAGGGCAGAAGAGGGAAGAGAATGGGGGGGGGGGGATTACGTCGTATCGGCGGGGGAAAAACGTGGTTTCCATGTTTTTTGGTGGTTTCCACGTTTTTTCTCCGTTGATACGACGTGTTGTGCCCATTGGGTTCTTATATTCATATGATCTTTTTTCTTGTAGTCTCTTCTGTTACTGATTTGTACTTTTTTTCATTCTTTGTCTTTTGTTTTTACATATTTTTTTTTACCATTGTTTTAACATTGTAAAAAACGTTTTATCGGATTCAAATGTACTAACTGGCTTCCTTGTTGATAGTGTGTTCTTTAACATCTCACCCCTACCCCTGTTGTCAATTAGTTGTGTTTCCAATTGACTTCCCTGTGCCAGGGCGGCACTGTCTTCTCATAATCACATTATGACTTCGTAAGCTGTTTGTTTGTTGTTATAGGTTTTTTTTATAATTTGCCAATGTTTTCATTGTTAATTAATGAATCAACACATTCATAATTAATAAATAATAGAGCCGTCAATCAGAAGGAGTTAACAACACACGATGGCTTAAGGTTTCTGGTAAACACATCGCTGGACAGCCTCCAGGATCAGACAGTTTTGTTTATTTAAAAAAAAAACACACACTCTGGAATGTGGTAGGACAGAAAGTGGGAGAGAGAGAAGAAGTGTGTGTGTGTGTGTGTGTGTAGGGAGGAGGGGGATTTAGGGGGTGGGTCAGGGGTCAGAGGTCAGTTCAGTCTACATGTCATTCATCATTAAGCCTTGTGAAAAGGGGAGGGATGCGGTGTTGGTTGGTCTCAGTGACAACCCGAAGACCTCGCTCGCTCTCTCTCTCTCTCACACACTTTTCACCCCCCCCCCCCCTCTTTCTCGCTCTCTTTCTTTCTACTACCCCTCAAGCTCTCCCCATTTCGCCGTATCTCGCCCTTCCCTCGCGCAAGAGAAGAATCTAGCTCTCACAGCCAGCGACCCCCCGCCCCCACTGCCCCCCTGCCCTTCCCCATTTTTTTTCTTCTTAAATTCTTTTAAAAATCTACATCTGACGCAGTGTTGTGTCGGCAGTAGCTCAGCAGACCGTCCAACCAGACAGACCGTGTACTCGTTCAGGGCAGACAGTAGACAGACTGATCAGGCAGACAGTTCTCTCGGTGAGTAATGAACAAACAAATTACTTCAATATTTCTATACTTCATTCTCCTTTAGTTTTATTAAATCAATGAACTTGATAGTTTTAATTTTAAATAGTTTTAATTTTAAAGGCAAAGTATGCTTTAAGGCTACTATTAATAGGCCTGCTACTATATTTAAAAAAACAACAACTAAAATTACATGTCCATTCTGAGTTAGTTAAACTTTGTTGACATATCTAATCACACGAAAGTTATATTTAATAATGTGCTTCTAGTTGTAATGGGGGGGGGGGTCTGGTTTTAAATGAGCTTCCCCAACCTACTTTCCCCCTCCCCGTCCTTTTTACTCTCTTTCTCCCTCTCTCTCTGTGTCTCTCTTTCCCCCACTTCCACTCTCTCTTTCTCTCCTCCCTTGTCTCTCTACCACTCTCTCCCCTCTTTCTTTCCCTTTCCCAACTTTCTCTTCCTCTCTCTCTCTCTCTCTCTCTCTCTCTCTCTCTAGTGGGCATTAATTTATATTCAACACGCGTCGCTGTTAACCATACGCATTTTTCATTGCATTTTCCACACTCCCTCCCTACAGCACCCAGCTACATAATGTTAGAGCTGTATATTTTTTATTCCACTGTCTGAATATTATTTGCATTGATCACACTTATTGGCACACACATACAGTGCTAAACACAGACACACATACTCACAGACACGCACACACACGCACACACATACTCACAGACACACACACACACTATCAACACCATCTTTATGCCTAAGTAGGCTACTTACCGTGCCTTTCAAAATAATAATACATTATATGATCCTTGAAGACACAGTAGGCCTACAGATTCATTAATAAATTTTGCTAGCTGTGTGAGTGTGTCTTACAATATCCTATGTCTAAGTGCAGTCATAAGTCACAAGTGAGTCTTACCCTGCCCCCCCCCCTCCCACGCACCATAAAAAATAATAATTTTAGAACCTAAAATCTCAACTCTGTAAATTCCATCAGAATATTCCATCGTTATACCCACCACACATTAATTATCACAATGTGTACAGATATAAAACCCTCCCTGCTGAAGATTTTCTCTTAAACTCTTAAAAGAACTTTATTTAGGTATACAAAAAATTATGTATTTCTGGTAAAGTTCAAATCCCTTTTCGCCGCGACCACCTTTTCAAAAAATGAATTAATCTTTGCTGTAGGACAACTCCCCCCCCCCCCCCCCAATCTCTTAAACAGAAAATCTCTTTTTATACTTTCCATAAAGCATTACTTGAACTATTTATTTTCTGTCAACCTACTTGTCAAATAACTGACTATATAAAGAAGAACAGAAAACAACACGACCGGCCCCTCCACTTTCCCCTTTCAAAGTGACTAATTTCCTGTCTTTAACCACTCATTGAACAATGTATTCGATTTTAGATGTTTGGGAAGATACGGATGACTGGTTGGGGGGGGGGGGGGAAAGAGGGGGGGGGGGCACGCTATAGATATAATATGATATTTCTATTCTGTAGTGTGTGTGTGTGGGGTGGGGGTCTGGAAAGGGAGATTGAAATATCTCTCCTCCCCCTTGTCACAAATTTACTCCAATGTTGGCCGAATGATTGACAAGAAGTGTGTGACCAACAGTTTGACCGTCTCTTTGATTGATGATTTCGTTTTTGTAAATTTTGTAACCCTAACCTTAAGAGAGGGCGTTGGTTATCAATTTCTCTGGTCCAATTTTCACCATACACATCGCTATTTTCCCCCCGCTTTCCCTCCATACCAGGGGCCACGGTGGTGGCAGCGCGTTCGGCTGGCGTACCGAAGGTCCTGGGTTTGAATCCTGGTGAAGGATAGGGGGTGTCCTTGAGTCTACCCAGCTCTGATGGGTAGCCTACCTGACTTTAATTGCAGTAAAGTAAAGGCGTCTCAGCATTGTGCTGGCCACACATTCCCCTAGTATACCGTGGCCACAGAAACTGGTGACCGCTACTGAGCTGCAGATATACCTTAAGTTTATAGCCACTAAACAATTTTGAGCGAGTATATAAGTATAAGCAAGAGCTAAGATTGAGGAGGAGTTGGGTTATTTTCGACGTGCAAAACTGGGTTTAAAAAAATAAATCATTTTCTGACTAACGCTTATGGAATCTGCGTTACGCAATATTATTACACGTGTAATGTTAGGCAAAAACAAAACAAAAATTAGATTAACTTCTCCCGTAACACATCCTAGCTTATTTACTTCCTTTTTTTCTTTAATTATCTTTTTTGTAATTTTCTTCCTTCTTGCATGTTGTTATTTTATTGTTTTTGTACAATATAGTTTAGGAAATAGACCTGGTTATACATCGATCTCTCTCTTTCGAAATATATAGTCGATTTTTAAGAATAAATAATTCCTCTTGGCATTTAGGTTTCTGAAAATAAGTTGCAAATGGAAAATTATAGATCTACTTCATTCTGATTTTTTTAAAATACATTAAACATTACAGAAAATAATATATGCAAGCGGGATGGACCCTGGGAACATCGGGCAACCTGTAAATTACGCCCGCCCCTTTTTTGCATGTTCTACTTAATGATGGATTCATGGTAGTTGCGCTTATTTTTTTGTGGCTGTAACCTCCTGACGACGTTGCCCCCTCCCAACGCTCAACTCCCACTGTCTCCCAGACACCACAACTGATTCCTATTTCACTTGCTATTTTAACAACTTGCGCTGCTGCCAAAATATTCCTTGGTTTTCATTCTAGGAAATGCCCTACTGCTCTGATTGATTTTGTACTCTGCTTCGTCCCCTGGAACTACTCTTTGTTTGCGGATTTATGTTCTCTGTTTGTCTCCTCTTTGTTTGTGGATTTATGTTCTCTGTTTGTCTCCTCTTTGTTTGTGGATTTATGTTCTCTGTTTGTCTCCTCTTTGTTTGTGGATTTATGTTCTCTGTTTGTCTCCTCTTTGTTTGTGAATTTATGTTCTCTGTTTGTCTCCTCTTTGTTTGTGAATTTATGTTCTCTGTTTGTCTCCTCTTTGTTTGTGGATTTATGTTCTCTGTTTGTCTCCTCTTTGTTTGTGGATTTACGTTCTCTGTTTGTCTCCTCTTTGTTTGCGGATTTATGTTCTCTGTTTGTCTCCTCTTTGTACTATGTCAGTCCATTAACAAAGTCGAGGGGGGGGGGCAGTCACTCCATCTCACCCCCCACACACGCACACACACACCTTAAACTCATCTTATCAAAATCAATGGGGGGGGGGGGGGGGGGATATCCCTACAAGTGCCAGTCCTATTCTGTGGTGCCAGTAGCAAGAAAGCTTTAGTTCAACTTGACCAAACCTTAATTTTCTAACCGCACTTCAACTTTGGACTTAACCGCCCCCCCCCTCCCACGCAACCCTCCTTTTACCCCAACCAAGACACAACAACACCCCATTTTTCTTATCTCCTATCTGCTGCACAGTGGCAGATCCCAATGAGGGACAAGGAAAGCGATACGCCCTTTCTCTTTTGATACTACAAGCGAATCGGCATACAGAAGTTTTGATAATTCAACCCCCTCCCCCTCCATACACACAGTCTTTTTATTTCCAATTTTGTATCCAATTAAATTTCTACCTTCCCCATTACTATCATATCTCTGCATTTCTCTGTGTGTGTTTAATTAACTTTTTCAATAGATGGCAAACCAATGTTTTTACAAATGATACCAATAATATGTTAACCCGATTCCTGCTACTGTATATAGAAATATAGACTAATGCATAGCTGCACATGGAGTTACTCATCCCAGAGCATTCTATAATCAAATAAAAGTTTGTGAAATTTTTTTTTTACACAAAACAAAAACATGAACAAAAAATTCAAAGCACACGAGAGAGTTCGTAAATCCGTTTAGTTGGTTTTTGCCCTCAAAAGCTATTATTTCTAAATTAACAACAAAGATGAAAACAACATATTTTAGTCTAACTGCATTTTCCATATTGTTTATCAATAATTGCCAACTCTTTGTATGACTTTTTGTATGACTGATTCTCGTGACCTGCTGATTGACCAAAATTACACGACGTGACTTCGTGTTGTGAATCACAACATGGATTTGTTACCCGGACGTAAAGCTGAAATAAAAAAAACAATTTACAATGATGGTTATTACACTGCTTTAACAATATTAAAGTATCCTATTCAGACCATTTGTATTTGTATTTTAGTACGGATCCCCGGCACTCCTTTCCCCGCGTATGCCACGGTAACAGGTTGGTGCGACTAACACTAAAGTGCGATTTTCCAACAATTTCCTTGCACTCAATTCAATCTTTTGTTCGTTAAAAACATTCACAGCTTTTTTCCCATAAAACAGTTTTAGACTTTAAATTGAACACTTTGTCAGTCAATAACATAAAAATGGTTTGTCTTTTTGTATATAGGCCTAGAGGTCTATATAGTCCGTGTCCCGACATTTAAACATGCGACAGATAAACATGCGACACTTAAACATAGACACTTAACCACACGTCAGATAACATATAGTCTACCATCGTTATTGTTGTTTTATTAGTACGAAACTTTTCGGTACAGAATCTATATTTTGACTTTGACACACAACTCCATTAACAATCAAAACACCATTTCCACTTTCAAGTGTGTGACATATTTTTGTGGCTACCGTGTTGTAGAGAGTTCAAATTGTAGCGTTTTAAAATGTTATTTTTAAAATGTGTAGATTTTAAGACAGTTTGCAAAATTAGATTTCATCGTAACTGACAAGCAAGTAGGTCACACGTGAATTACGTTTTGTTGAAGTTTTTCTTATGCTTTTGTCGTAAAAAAATAATAATTTAACACGTTACTTTCTCGAAATTGTTTTTTTTTTCTCTCTAATTGCCAAGAAAACTCTTCCCACCAATCAATGCGCGTCTTCTAAAAATAGCCCGCACCGTCAGCTGCTAATGTTTCGCAATATTTTCAACCAGACCACCTGTTACTGCATGCTTTCTGCCAACACTGCTTATTCGTATAACACAGAGTGTTTGTGTATCTATTTGTTTGTTTGTGTGTCAGTTTGTTTTACATTGGTAAAAGTAAAGGAGAGAGTGGGCGTTTCCGAAGAATAGCACTTTGTGATTGCTTTCGTTGAAAAGATCTGCTTCAGTAAAGGCTGACTATTGCAGGTTGACTCGATTTATCATCGGCTAATGGTTTAAAAAAACGTTTCGTTAAGAAAAGTAAGCCACTTAACCCTTCCCGTACCGACCTACTTCTATCTATGTTGACTTCAGTTCCGCTATATACGCGCCCGGGACTGTAAGGGTTAGCCTATAGATCCACAATCTATAGAGTGTAGCCTACACATTTTTCTAATCGCAAATTCAATGAATTTGTATATTCTATAAATCTACAACTACCTTTAGAGACGATAGTCACAAATTTGACGATTGTTGGGTTGGCTGTTAAACAGATAGACGTGGTGAAACAATCTTAGTATGATATTGTCACAATTTTATGCCAAGGCCTTGGTGTTGGCCACGGAGGCGTATTTAGGAATGTTCCATGGAACAGATCCCTCCCCCCACAAAAGGCGCCCTCCCCCACAAAAAGCGACCCCCCCCCCACACACACACACGCATATCAAAACACAGGTTAACACAGCAATGTCGGAAGGCAGGGGCGAGGTTACGAGGGGTCTCCACATATATTTGGCCCTTGAGAACAGGGCTCCTCACAGTAATCCTAAGTACGGCTCAGGTTGGCCATATAAAGTATAACAATAATTGTATTGGCAGTAAGCTAACTATAAAAAGTTTTAGACTTAATTAAACCTTACGTATACATGTTCTTTAAACTTCTTTGCTTCTGCTATTGTTATTAACAATCAAGAGTCAATACTTATTTTCTACAAGGCTCTTATTTTCAAGACGTTAAATGCAAGTTAGTATTGTTGCTGCTGTATTCTTTGTACAGTCAAGACGTCTGAAAATTAAAGTCGTAAATAAAAGATGACATTGTATAGCTTACAAATGCAAATATTAATTATGACTAATTTAAAAGATATAGACAGAAAAAACACTTTACACACTGTCTATGCAACATTCTTATACAAGTTTCATACCACAAGTTATCTTCCTTCTCAGGTGGCAATCGGGTATGGAATGGGTTTCACGAGATAGTAAAACCAAACAACAACGAACAACTTCACATTATTTAAAAGTTATCAAAATGAAATATTATATTATTATAATCCTGTGTAAATGTCACGTGATATATGTAGGTATGACGTAATAATCTACTTCCTGGAAGTCACGTGTTTAAATAATTATAAAGTGACACACGATACGATAATTGAAATTCGTTCCGCTATTTATTTACAGTAGGGGATGACAGTGTTAAACTTTTTAGCTGGAGACTTTCGTTATTATCATCCATCCTTCTTTAGTTTGTATGTCGTGGCCACGGAAACTGGTGAACGCTGCTTCACCGGCCCTATGGATCAATTTGGTCCGACGGGATACTTTACTTTTTTTTTTTTCTTTAGTTTGTTCATATTTTTATTTTTTTTTGTAGGTTAAAAAGTTGGCACATAGTTCTAAAATCCTTTGCTTTGTTCTCCACCTAATTTCTGTCTACATTTTTAAAAAGTTGGAATAGATAGATAGATACTAGATAGATACCGTATCTGGCTCTTTTTTATCACACTATATCGTGTCTCTCTTATTCTCTCTCACTCCCTCCATAGACTATAATATACATGGACCGCTTGCTTTAGTATTTCTGCTATATGATGACTCGAAACACTGATTTTCGGAATTTCCGATTCGTTGTTTCCTTTGCACTTCCGTTTTATTGAATCGCTTCGATTTTCTCAATGAAAAATTAAAATTAAAATCGTAAGTTGTATAAAGCGAAAACATTTAAGAAACAACGAGGAGAGTAGAAGTAATTTAAGACAGCCTAATTGGTTGCGCACGGAAAAAAGTACATATAAGCTCTAAAAATAGAGCAAGCGGTCCATCTTACTATAGTCTATGCTCCCTCACCTATTATTCTATTTTCCTTTATCAATCTATTAAACTCCACAATTTTTGTCATTTGATGACATACATATTTTTTCTGCTTTATTTGTGAGGGTTTAAAAAAAAGGGATGAACTTGAGCCATCATTAGAGAACGCCGAAAAGCACACATGGCGTTTTGATTCCACAAAATCTTCATAAGAAAAAAATACACGCACTTTAATTAGGCATTCGTTTCAGGTGTGTTTAATATATTATGTGCATTATGAAAATAAAGTGAGGAAACCCGTTGTGCTAAATGTATCCCATCGAGCCGGTGAAAAGAAACAGAAAAATAAAAAAATCAAGTACACATTGCTCAAGTTAACCCTTACAGACCCGGGCGCGTATATAGCGGAACTGAAGGCAGCATAGATAGAAGTAGGTACGGGAAGGGTTAAGGAAATGGAATTTGTATTGAGTTAAGAATATATAATTTTTAAAAATAATACATATAACAAGGCATTTGTCATTACGTAAACAGCAACCTGTATCTCTCTAATTGGTTCAATAATAAGTTTATGTCTTTGTTTTACTGAAAGGAAAATATAAAAAGGGAAATTTAATTATAATGTTGTACATTTTGTTTCCTGGGGGATTTCTTTGTGAAATGTGAGAAGTTGGCAGCACAATGGGGGTCGGGTTACTTGGTATGTATTTAATCAGTGGAACTGTCCGTCTGAGAGGAAGGCTAGCAGTCTGGAGATATGGAAAGTGTATAGTGTGCAAGTCAAAGGGTTAACAAAAAGAGCTGATACACGCATACGTGCGCGTGTGTGTGTGTGAGTGTATAGTGGTGGGGGGTGGGGGGAGAGAGCTGGCTGGAGATGGTCTTGTTGAGATAATGTGTTGGGATCGGTGGGTAGGGAGTGAGTGTCGGCTTTGGGCGTGTGTGTGTGCAGGGGTGGGGGATGGGTGTGTGTAGAAGTGTCGGCGTGGATGAATAGAAGCGACTGGACAAAGAAACGGCCTTGAAGGGGGTAGGGGGGAGGGGGGATGCATAGTAATAGGGTGAGTCACTTTTATGGGAGATAGAGGGGGGGATGGGGGTAGGGGCAGGGCGATACGAGAAAGAACATGTGAGAAATTTCGCTGTATGTAAGTGTCTAGCGAGAACGAGAGAGAGAAAGAGAGAGCGAGAGTGGGTTGATATTAGAGACTCAATGAAATAATTATATATTGGTGGTTGCCCGCGAGCCTCAGCTCACCTCACTGTAAAAGCTTGGCTAAGCTTGTTTAAGCACAAATAAAAATGCTCTTGTTTCAACTTGAAATGAATTTTTTCAAAGTGTTGATTCTATTCTTTCACTCTCGGAACTTCACATTTTGTTTACTCATAAATAAAAAATGATGAAGTGAAGAAAATTATACGTTTAATATTTCTTTTCGTGTGTACTTGCTGCGTTTTTACACATAACACATCTTCCTGGTAACCCCGATTGCTTACTTTTAACTTGGCCACAATCTACTGTCTGGTTTAATAACGAGGACTGGCATGTACGCATGGCGTGTGACCTTTCACCTCGTGTACTCATCCTTGAACTCGGCAAAACGTAAAAATAGTTTTATGGGCGAGTAATCTACTGGTTAAATGCTTATCTCCCCTACTACTGCTACCCCGAGTCCCATCCTTTCACCCAAGTCAGGGTCTACTGCCTGTCTGATTGAGAACTTGCCATCTTCACCCTGTCTGCACACAATCATTTGCATTTCTTTCTCTCCCCTCATGTCGCGCAACATCTTCCTGTTTTGTTTATCTTTCTCAATGTCCAAACAGCTCTCTCTATACGTCTAGGTCTCTATCTGATTTCCTATATTTCTATCTATATAAATAATTATAAGTCTATCTATCTATCTATGTGCCTATCTATCTGTTTAAACCTCTAGCTTCGTTCGTATATCCATCCATCTATCTGTCTATTTATCTCTCTACATATCTATGTATTTATCAGTGTATGTCTTATATATTTATTTAATTATAGGCTTACATGTTTTTCCGTCTACATATCTAAATATCTTTCTAACAAACTGAGTGTGTTTTCATCTGTCCATCTTTTCATTTCTCTCTCTCTTTCTATACATATATATATAGAGAGAGAGAGCGAGGGGGGAGAGAGAGATATCTTCGGTGAATTAGATAGATAGGCAAAGAAAAACAAATAAAAACTACAAATTATTGCCAAAATCGATTTCAACAACCACAAATCAATAATATCGTGTGCTGGCTACTTGAGTCAGTGTAAGCTGTCCGAAGCAAACTGCGCCTTGAAATTATTGATGAGTCACTTAGGCATCCATCGGGTTGTTGATGATTCATGCCGTTTAGTAAGTTGTTGATGACCAATTGGCAACAGGCCCAAGTCACTGTGAACCTAGACTCTACGAAGTTTTTTTATAATTTTTAATTATTCTTGATGTAAAGATTTGGAGAAAGCGTTTTTTTTTTTAATGTTGTAAGAAAATTTCATTGTGTAAAATGTTAAATTCTTCTGTAGGATATATGAAATTTGTTGGAGAGTATATGTTGGATGTGGGGGTATATGAGATGAGAGTATATGGCGGAGTATATGGTGTGTGTGAAGTCGATGATATGCGGCCGAGAGTCTGAGATATGGAGAATGCGGTATGGATTGAGAGTATGTATGACATGTAGGCCTAGATCTAGTGAAGCTTATGAAAAGGGGGAGATAGTTTAACATTTCGTTTGCGATTACGTAAGCCTACACACAGTCGCCAGTCAACTACAGAAAATTTAATTAAACCTTTTTTTAAAAAGTCCAACGTATCTTATTGCCCCAATCTTATATAGAACATTGTGTTGGCCCGGAAGTAAAAACGAACAAGGAAGTTAAATTGAAAAAGGATCCGTAACAGGACATTTAAAATGAAATTCTCGTGGCCATTACTTTAAAAGCTGAAACAGGCTTTGCTAAATGACTTGTGCCCGTCTGTAGGACCGACTTTACTCCCTGAATCAATGGTGACCGAGACTAATGGGTGCACATTAAGCTTGCCCTGGGGACTATGTTCTCGCCTTATAAGCTTTCGGCATTTTTTTTATATATTAACCCTTATAGTCCCGGGCGCGTATATAGCGGAACTGAAGGCAGCATAGATAGAAGTAGGTCGGTACGGGAAGGGTTAAGAACATTAACTTAACTAGGTACCCGGTACTTTGTTTTTGTGTTTATATATTAGGTCACTAACCAGGGGTCGGTAACCTATTGATAATAGTGTGCAAAAATGATATGTCTAATTCATTCAGCGTGCCTAAATGTCACCCTGCTTTAGCACTCAATTTCTAAAAGAAGATACTTGAATAGTTTTTTTAGGAGTCTTCCGCGTGCCGTTGAAAATTTATTTTTCTGTCTGCCAAGTCTGGCACGCTGGTCGTGGGTTGCCGACTCCTGCATTAGGTAAAAAAAAAAATTACAAACTCTGGTTCGCCCAGATTTAACCACTAGTTTGTCGGTCATGTTAATAGGTCATATCTGTCATGACAATGTCCGCAGTTAATAGACTATGTATCATGACAATGTCAGCAGCTAATAGACTATGTGTCATGACAATGTCAGCAGCTAATAGGCCCGTGTGTCATGATAAAGTCAGCAGCTGCGAGCCAAACAAGGCTGTGTTTACCCAGAATGTTAACCCCCTTACAATATTTGATGACTTTAGCCTGCAGTGGCGTAAACCGGGTTACTGTGGGCGCGTTTGTTGAAATCCCCTCAGGCTTAAAGGACATTGGTCAGCACTGAGCTGTTTGTCTTCAAAGCTCATACACAACATTGCTTTGCCTCTAGTCGAGTGTGTTTTTATTTTTATGAAAAGGTCGAACCCGAAGTCGAGTGCCTAAAAACTCGAGGCCATTTGCCCAGTGGTGTAGTCCTATTTTTTACCATAAAATGTGTGTGTGTGTATTTATTAAATAAACTATGTAAGCGATCCTTTAAAAATATTATAGCACAGCAAGACCGGCTGGAGGACGTTGGGTAAAGTGATTTTATAAGCAGCCGAACTCTAGGCCTACTCCACTAACCAATTAGCTGTCCTTAAAGGATTTCCCCGCCCCCCACTCTCCACATTTTCACTTATATCGATAATTAAGGAAACCCCATGCAATTGGGCGTCAAGCAGTTTTCTCTCCTCTATTCCCAGTGCATGCCGGTATAGCTTAAACAAGTAAACTGGGCTAGATAAATAGATCAAATAGGCTTTGCCAGTGTAGGCCTACATTTATTTGTGCGTACATCAGCAGACATTGTGTCAATATTGTATAGCCTAAAATAAGATTCCCCCTTTTTTTTAATATACTTTTCAAAGTTGGTGCCGATAGTTTGCTGTTTCGCTGTTATCCCCTCCCCGCTCCCTTCCAATCCATGTTCTTATACATAATTTTTTCGCCATTGTGTGTTTAGGCCAGGCCGGGCAAAAAACAACAACAACCAATTCTCGTTACCAGACAGACCATTTAGTCCATGTTTGGCCACTTGACGAAATTGGACACAGTCTAAATTGCGGTATGAGCTCCCCAACACAGGACGGGAACAAAGCAAGTGCTAAGGGACTTGGTCATGTCCCCCGGACGGGTCTCTCTAAATCTCACACTTCTCTCTTTGTCTCTCACACTGTGTGTCTCACTCACTCTTGACCCCCCCGGTGAGGGTAACGGGGAGGGGTGCTTAGAGGAGGATACTTTGCTTTGCACACAATTTTGGCTCTGGGCCATCGATCGGTGTTCGGCCTTCGCTTTCCAAAGCCTTTGCTTGTGGGAGGGTGAGGGCGAAGTGTCTGTGTGTGTCTCTGTGTGTCTGGGTCTGAGTGTGTGTGTTTATTGGTGAGGTCACCGTCTAGCCTCTCAATGGCCGCCTACATGAGTGGGGGCGAGGATGTGATTGATCAATTTTAGTGGCTTGTATTAGCTCCAGAGTTCTCTCCCTGTATTCTATTACTGCCCTTGTTTTTACCATTTTTTTCTTCTCTTGTTAAACATTACCGGGGTAATAACAAAGAGATGATCGCCAATAATTTCAGTTTTAGAAAAACAATCTGTACTGGCGAATATTTGGCTTAAATTCACTGTATGGTGATCAGGCGTTTGTCATTGCTCTATTCTAGAATTAGCCCTCGTACAACAATTACACAACATTCATTACACACTGCACATCCCTCGTCAACACGCTTTCAGTTGTGAAGATAGGCCTACTAAGAGAAATGCCACCCATCTTGTGAAGTTTCTCCCCTCCACGCCTTTATTTCCCTTCTTACACTCCCCCACCCCACCCCTCCTACCCGTGCACCCGAAAATTGTCAATTATATTTATAGAATGTATAAATACTATTATCATCATCAGTGAAGGTCATTTATCAATAACAACTTCAATGATAAAACGAACAAAAAGCAACTTAAATACGTTTTAGTTGTCTTGTAAATCTAGACTAAAATGTACGATTCCTACAATGAATAGTGTAACCTACACAAAGCCTATATCAAATATATCCCTCCGCTGATATCAGGTTTAACAACGAGAGCTTGGTGAACATCAGAATGCTGAAATCAGATACATGCCAGGATGCTGAAATCGGACACTGCACATGAGTATCTGCAGACTTAACAATGGGTGAACAGCAATGCCTAAATTATAAGCACTGCGTGAAAATCAATGTGGATATTGGGTGCACAACAATGCCTAAAATAAACACTGCCTGAAATCAGTATGCCTAATTATTACAAAAAGATAAGAAAGACGTTTTTTTTTCTTATTTGTAAGGGCATTGAACGGGTGTTTTATGAACGAGTTTTGTAGTATAAATATGCCAAATCAGCATTTTTTTCTAAAAAATCAACAAGTTTCTTGTTCTTGCTTTTTCGACTGCGACATTATATGTAAAGCAAAATACGGTGTTTAATACGTTGATCAATATCGTTTACGTGTATTGTGCTACTCGGGCTGTTAAACGAGATTGCAGGCGGTTAAGTCGGCCGACTTCGCCTGCACACTGTAATAAGGTTTACTGATATATGCAACAGCAACGACAAAAGATCACATATTATAGATACGATCATTAAAACACACATACACACAAGGAGAGAAACTGGAAGGTCTTGTGCCACGTGGAGAAAATGTCATTGATAAGTGTCAGTCACTACAATTCGATACAACTTGCGTTCTTTCAACGTCAAGGGGCGGCACCCTGAGTGCAGCGTTCTCGCCACAATACGAAATAACATGGACACAAATAAACCTGCATGCGTTTTATTTACGCTTAATGATTTTTATCTCATCTTATAACCTACAGAATCTTCTTCTATAGAAAAGGTTAGTGCGGCTCTAGTATTACCCTTATCTGTGTGCTGTAAATGATGTTAAGTTTTTAGTTTTTTTCTGAGTACTGAGTATTTCGGGCTACCCATTCCATTATTTCTTGTTATAATATTCTACAAAATTCAAATTATTTCTTTTTAATCAATCAATAGATAAAAAATGAATATTTGACAATAAAGTAGCATTAAGCGTTTCATGACCTTGAATAATTCACCTCCACCTTTAACCTTTAACCTGGTACTCATCGTAAAGGGTCGTTGTGTGATGGAGCCTTCCACTACACTCCATCATATCTTTCGGTCGTTAGACGTGTAGTGAGTGACGCCTGTTCCTGTCCATCTTGTGACGTCATCTGGTCAGCTCTATTTTTATCTGCCTCCTTCCTCTGCTATAGTCTTCTATATTTTTATTATTATTATTATTATTTTGTATAATAAGAGTCTAAATAAAAATCAGTTCGCTCGGGCATTCTCCTATACAGCATAGTAATACTAATATTTAAAAATGCGCCCTAAACATACTAATTATATGCACAATATTAATACCAATACACAGCATAACAATAAACTACAATACACAACATTGAAAATTGTCCACCCTATATTTAAACACAACAAGAAGGCACATAAGTCTATAGAATATTCATAATCGATGTAATATAATATTTTGGCTGCATTTCATGTATTGTATACTTCAAAACGCTGGGGATAGATGAAAAGTACAATGGTAAAAGGGGGGGGGGCGGTTATATAGGTTGGAATTCAAGAAATAAGTGCCTGTTCAGATGAAATGGACCATACACTTGATATAGATTATAGAGGCGGAATATGAGGGGTTTGAAACTTCAGCTTGGCAATAAAGGGTGAGAGAAGTAAACATATCCAATTAAAGGTTTCCATTCATTGGAGCGGAACGTGGGGAAGTTAAGGTGCTGTGTTTATTTTGTTTTCTTTAGGCCTTAATGCACTTGAAATTTCTAGGTTTCGTTGTGTACTGAAAGTTCACCCACCGATCACAAACTCAAACAGTTAGTCAAGTATATGCATTGATATTCTAAGACACACATACACCAAACATATACATAACACATAGGCTATGTACACACGCGCACGCAAACAACACACACACACACACAACGTACAACACACAATCAAGAGCGTTCTACAGAGTAGAACAGAGTGGAATAATGTGACATTTTTGTTGCCTCGATGGTAGGTCTTATTGCTGAAGAAAATAAAGTAATTCTGGCTCCGCCACTGGATTGTGCTATCAATACAGACACGCCTAAGGATTTTACGCATAGCAGCAACATAACACTGAAAATTATCTGCAAATTAGTATTTTTCTTTCATTTCCTAAAACTCTCTTAAAATGTCAATAATAAGCTGTGTCGCTGTTTTCTTCTTGTGTGAACTTGTAAATGGTGGGAGGGTGGGGCGGTGGCGGGGGACTGTATTAAAATTGTATTTTAAAGTCAAACATAAAGGGCCAATTAAATTTTCCTTTCCGCTGCCCCTACCCCACCAGCCCCTGAGAGTAGGTCTATGTGCCAAGCTGACCCTAAAAGAACAAATGAGATTGTTGTTGAAATGTCTGAAAGTGGATGGTGTGATAGTCCATCAAATGAGTCAAACAACACACAGATGTCAGTTAGATAGAATGCTGGAATGCACACACACACACACACGTACACACTTATTAATACTGTACACAGATGCCGATTCAAAAAGCTTGAGGACGTGGCATATTGATGAAGTAATTTCCCCCCCCCCCCCTTGTTAAAAAAATGATTCTATAATTTAATGTTCTTTACATTCTTCTAAATAGTCGCATGCCTGGGCGTCTAATTCTGTTACAAAAATGGGAGGAATGGGAAGGGGGGGGAGGCGCTTTGAGCATATCGAGTTTTAGACAAGTATTCTCAGATTGTTTAGTTTCATCCTATTCTCATATTGTTTAGTTTCATCCTATTCTCAGATTGTTTAGTTTCATCCTATTCTCAGATTGTTTAGTTTCATCCTATTCTCATATTGTTTAGTTTCATCCTATTCTCAGATTGTTTAGTTTCATCCTATTCTCATATTGTTTAGTTTCATCCTATTCTCAGATTGTTTAGTTTCATCCTATTCTCAGATTGTTTAGTTTCATCCTATTATCAGATTGTTTAGTTTCATCCTATTCTCAGATTGTTTAGTTTCATCCTATTCTCAGATTGTTTAGTTTCATCCTATTCTCAGATTGTTTAGTTTCATCCTATTCTCATATTGTTTAGTTTCATCCTATTCTCAGATTGTTTAGTTTCATCCTATTCTCAGATTGTTTAGTTTCATCCTATTCTCATATTGTTTAGTTTCATCCTATTCTCAGATTGTTTAGTTTCATCCTATTCTCAGATTGTTTAGTTTCATCCTATTCTCAGATTGTTTAGTTTCATCCTATTCTCAGATTGTTTAGTTTCATCCTATTCTCAGATTGTTTAGTTTCATCCTATTCTCAGATTGTTTAGTTTCATCCTATTCTCAGATTGTTTAGTTTCATCCTATTCTCAGATTGTTTAGTTTCATCCTATTCTCATATTGTTTAGTTTCATCCTATTCTCAGATTGTTTAGTTTCATCCTATTCTCATATTGTTTAGTTTCATCCTATTCTCAGATTGTTTAGTTTCATCCTATTATCAGATTGTTTAGTTTCATCCTATTCTCAGATTGTTTAGTTTCATCCTATTCTCAGATTGTTTAGTTTCATCCTATTCTCAGATTGTTTAGTTTCATCCTATTCTCATATTGTTTAGTTTCATCCTATTCTCAGATTGTTTAGTTTCATCCTATTCTCATATTGTTTAGTTTCATCCTATTCTCATATTGTTTAGTTTCATCCTATTCTCAGATTGTTTAGTTTCATCCTATTCTCAGATTGTTTAGTTTCATCCTATTATCAGATTGTTTAGTTTCATCCTATTATCAGATTGTTTAGTTTCATCCTATTCTCAGATTGTTTAGTTTCATCCTATTCTCAGATTGTTTAGTTTCATCCTATTCTCAGATTGTTTAGTTTCATCCTATTCTCAGATTGTTTAGTTTCATCCTATTCTCAGATTGTTTAGTTTCATCCTATTCTCAGATTGTTTAGTTTCATCCTATTCTCAGATTGTTTAGTTTCATCCTATTCTCAGATTGTTTAGTTTCATCCTATTCTCAGATTGTTTAGTTTCATCCTATTCTCAGATTGTTTAGTTTCATCCTATTCTCAGATTGTTTAGTTTCATCATATTCTCAGATTGTTTAGTTTCATCCTATTCTCAGATTGTTTAGTTTCATCCTATTCTCAGATTGTTTAGTTTCATCCTATTCTCATATTGTTTAGTTTCATCCTATTCTTATATTGTTTAGTTTCATCCTATTCTCAGATTGTTTAGTTTCATCCTATTCTCAGATTGTTTAGTTTCATCCTATTCTCATATTGTTTAGTTTCATCCTATTCTCAGATTGTTTAGTTTCATCCTATTCTCAGATTGTTTAGTTTCATCCTATTCTCATATTGTTTAGTTTCATCCTATTCTCATATTGTTTAGTTTCATCCTATTCTCAGATTGTTTAGTTTCATCCTATTCTCAGATTGTTTAGTTTCATCCTATTCTCAGATTGTTTAGTTTCATCCTATTCTCATATTGTTTAGTTTCATCCTATTCTCATATTGTTTAGTTTCATCCTATTCTCAGATTGTTTAGTTTCATCCTATTCTCAGATTGTTTAGTTTCATCCTATTCTCGGATTGTTTAGTTTCATCCTATTCTCAGATTGTTTAGTTTCATCCTATTCTCAGATTGTTTAGTTTCATCCTATTGTTGTCTTTTGTTTTATTACCTCTCGGTATTTGTTTGCATCTTTTGTTGTTTCACCTTTCACAAGTAGGCCCCACATCCACTTCTACTATCACCCATCACTATCTACACCCATTCAGATTTTATCTTATCTTATATATTACAGACGCTCCATCTATAAAGAAGATTATTGCGTCCTACGTTCATCCGTGGTCCGAGTCTATAGTCTTGCATTTTTATTATTAATGTTTTAAATGATGTTAAGCTACTGGTTTTCCTGGTTCGTTCTGGCAACCCATTCCATGCCCGAATGCCACTCGGTAAGAAGGAGTACTTGTATGCATTTGTTCTGGCATAAGGGATAAGAAAAGTGTTTCTGTCCTTATGTTTATCTGAACATTGCAACAGGTTGTAATTGGGTTGTATTTCATGTTAACCCTTACAGTCCCGGGCGCGTATATAACGGAACAGAAGGCAGCATAGATAGAAGTAGGTCGGTACGGGAAGGGTTAATGATGAAGCAAGGCAAAGAAACTGTCTTCTTTTTCTTTTTTTTTCTCTCTCCATTTTATCAAATTAAAAAAACGTACACAGGAGTAAGAATTGTAAATATTAAAAAAAATAATAATTTAAAAATTTGAAGCTAAGGATTGAGTGACATTGTTGTGGAGCTTTCACTGGCATATTGCCCACTTGTATCTTTCCCACATACTGCGCACAGGATGAGAGCTCAGGAAAGAAACATATACACATACTTATATATATAAGTATAGAAATACAGTATAGTATGCACTAAACACTCTCAAGTTGAACACTAGACAGGACCCACTCTACGAACATCCACAAAATACACACCCACCCAAAACACTTCAACCAAAACGGACTCGTTTTTTTTTAACGACACGCACAAGCAATCACCCAACCTCTCTCTATAATATATACATTTAAGTCTTGTCGCTGAGCAAACGTGACTTGCAGACTTTTTTTGCGCTTGTTTCGGTAAAGAGTTTTACTCTCTTAACTTTTAGCTAAGACCGTCTTTCAATGATTAATTACCACGCATTTATAAGTTCTTTACTAAATTGGTTCAATGCTTTATCTCCGTGTACAAATAATACAGGGTATTGTTTAACATGCCTGAAATTTATTGGATAACTTTACTTATACCTGATTTATGTGCTGTTGTCTATTTTCAGGTTTCAACCCTCTTATTGTGTTAACTCTCCCCCCTCCCGCAAAAAAACTTCACCATGTCAGACAAGCCAGATATTAGCGAGGTCGAAAAATTCGACAAATCCAAGTTGAAAAAAGTAGAGACGAAAGAGAAAAACCCATTACCCAGCAAAGAGAGTGAGTATTCTAGGGTTTTCTTGTTTCTTTTTCTCTTAGCATTCTAGGTTTGTTGTCGTTGTTGTCGATGATGTTTTGGGTTGTTATTTTAGACTAATATCTTAGACTAATGTCTCGCATTCGTGTGGCTATTATTTTTATACGAAGTGGCTATGCAGGCCCGATAGACTTAGTCATAGATAGTTAGTATCGGTTAGTTTATATAGGTTAAGGATGGCTTTGTAGTATTTTTTGTAATAGGTAGTATTGGTTAGGTTAGGCCTATATTATTATTGGATAGGGATAGATTTGGCGTTTTTGTTTTTTGCTATTTCTTATAAAATATGGTTAGAAAAACAATCTATTTTGTGTTTTTTTCCCCTCTTCTTTTTATAGTTTTTATATGGGTTTTAAGGAATTCCGACTGAAGCTCAGTCCGAATAGCAGCAGCCATTTTTATAATTATCATTTTTTTTTATTTTCTTTGTTTTTAAGTATCTTATGGTTGCACTCTTCTGGGTTTGTATATAGAACTCTTCTGTTCTGTGGTTCTTACACATACTTTGAGGTTTTACACGTTTTTCGTCAGTTGTACTTTCCTTTGTCTTATATTCAGTGCTGTTGATAGTTCACACAGGCCTCTCTCGGTTCCAGTTATTTGCCGCAGAGAGAAATGAACAAACCAAACAATAAAAAAAAAAGAAAGAGCTGCCTTTATTATTTGTTAAAGGCCCTATATACAGGGCGTATTTAGGATTGTGGGAGCCCTGTTCCAAAATTTATTTGGGGCTCTTCGTGGCCTCGCCCCTGCCTTCCACATAGGCCTACCTCAGAAAAATGCTGTTAATTCATGTTACATTCTTTAAAATCATAAATCCTTTTATGTTGCGCTTATCTTGGTTGGACTGGAGCACTTAAAATTGTAAAGCAATAATTGAATTTTATTTTACATTTTAAACGAAAGAATGGGGATGTCAGTAAAAAAAAATATTTTTGGGATGTGTGGGGGCCCCCTATTATGTGGGGGCCCCTGTTCCAATGGAACATGCCTAAATACACCACTGCCTACATATCTGTCACAAAGTTCCGCCTTTGACTATACGCGCGGTTCCATACTTTTTTTTTCTCAGTGTTTGCTTGCAATGCTTCAATAATTTCCATTTATCTACACGACCTTCTCAAGAAAGTCCAGAAAATCGGAGTTGGCAACATGTAGTTCAATCAATAAATTACTCCCAGAGCAGTGTGCCACAGCAAGCAATAATCTGCTAGCTCAGCACTTTTTGTTGTTGTTGTAAAGAATGATTGTCTATGTTAGGTAAACGCCTGTAAGGGACAAGATTACTACATACATTTTTGATCTATTACCACATACATTTTTGATCTATTACCGTACTCTCTTAAATAATTGCTACTATATTAACATTGAAGACATTTTGAGTTCAAACTTAAATTGACTGTTTATCGCAGGCGGGTAGTTGTGTGGTTGTGTGAGTAATATATAAACCTATATCAATAAGAAACCCTAGATCAGGGGTCGGCAAACTTTTGCTAACAGTGTGCCTAAATGAATCGTCACAAAGTTTTATGTTTAATACAAAATTAACGTGTTTGTGATTATCATCCTCTTTATTTGCATTTAAATTAAATACAATATTTTATTACCAAACATTCACATTAAAAACGATGTATGGTAATTATTGTCTTAACATTATCATTTATTAGTCAGGATGAGGATCTAACACCTGCTAATATTAACAATAATTTTATCTCAGTTTAACTGAAATCTCTTTTAATATTTTTCAATAATTTCTTTAGCAACAAACGAGTATCAATCGATCAAGCGGATAGATACGTAGTAATCATACAAACTGGGTAGTTAATGTAGTGTCTGAAAGTATACATATAAATTCTTTGGTAATATAATATGTATATAATTTTCAAACACTTCTTATTTCATTTCAAAGTTATAAATTGTAAGCCAATTATTTTATAATGAAAGAAAAAAAAAAGAAACATTAGAAATCTTTGCTATAATAAAAGGGTTTATTATCTCCCTTTAATTAAAACACTTTTCCACATTTAATTCGATAATGATGCATAAAAGTTATGCTTTATATTATAAAAAATATTACTAACTAATTATATCTTTTTATATAATCCAACATTATGGTATTCATTACAATATTAATTATTAACATAATTTACGTTAAAACAGTTGTAAATAAACATTTCCTGCATTAATTTGTCCATTTAAGGAGTTTATGTTTTAAAAATTAATATTCACAAAAATTACATAATACAGTGCTATTAAGTAAGTCTCTTATATTTATCAAATTAATAATAAAAATACATTTGTTTTAGAATTACTTAATAATTATGTTTAATTAAAGAAGATTAGCATAAAAACTCTTTTTAATGTAATTAGTCTGTATGAATTAATGAGCGGTCAATTGTAAGTGACCTCCTTGAATGTATGTGTGATAAAATCTGTTCACAAGAGTAAGTTGAACCCAAAAGCTGAAAATAAAAGAGTGAATGCCTAGCAATTGAGAAAAGCAGATGACTTTCCTAAGCAGCTTCCTTCCAGATCTTTTCCGCAAATGGGCAAATTTTGATGCTTAAAATTCCACCTGCCTCATTTTAAAATTTTTAAATCGCCAATATTTCTCCACTTAAAAAAAGATCTACATCTAAGAAAGGTGTAATAATATCAAACCAGTTAGGCTTGATGTGGTATGAAAAAATGAGTCCATCAATTTGAAAGTCTTGCCTTTGATTAGAAAACTCCGCTTTAAATGCTTCGATGTGCTTTTGAAAAATCCAACTTTCAATCTTAATCTATGCCTTACTATCAGTTAAATGTTTTGAAATTGATTTCACGGCAAGATATCTCCAGCTTCAATGCAAATCCATTCCAGTGATGCTTGTAAATGTGTTCCACTCACTGAAATGTGTCGCTATGACATTCAGAAAAATCGACTTCAACAGTCGGTTTTCCTAATTTTGAACTAGAAAATATTATTTTTTTTGGAGGTCTTTCACATGCCCTTGAAAATAGCCGACTCCTGCCCTAGATAATATATGGTTTTATGGAGAACATACAAGAATGCAATTGGGAAACACTAACTTACTTTATTTTGACTATGACCACAAAATAAACATCTACATTATTCGATTCTCACTGCCTATGTATTTTGTGTTTTACGAAGTCATGTATTCATCAATATCATGTAGGGCTATCCGTCCAAGTCATGTGTTGAGGGCTTTCATTGTAGTTTATGTTTTCTCTGACTCTTGCTGTGTTGCTATGGCACAGTAGTGTTGCTAGGTCTCATAAAGCCATTTCTGTGACAATACTTCTTACACGGTTGAGCGAATGGGGAACTAGATAAGATGACTAGGGACTAGATAAGATGACTACGGACTAGATAAGATGACTAGGGACTAGATAAGATGACTAGGGACTAGATACGATGACTAGGGACTAGATAAGATGACTAGGGACTAGATAAGATGACTAGGGACTAGATAAGATGACTAGGGACTAGATAAGATGACTAGGGACTAGATAAGATGACTAGGGACTAGATAAGATGACTAGGAATACGGCAGCTCTGTAGGGTGATATGAGGACCACGTGCTCTTGAACTGAGGATCACATCTTTACAATTTAGGGCCACATTTTCTGAATCGATAAAGATAAAGATAGTCAGGATGCACCATTCGTTTTTGAACCATTTAGAATCACCAGCGCTATAAATTATACTAATAGAGTCATGGTAACATAAGGACCACTTCTTTAAAATATTGAGGACCACGTGTTCTGAAATTATAACAATAAATGCACTGCCCTATAAACTTTTTATATATGTAAGACCTACAGACGATCATTTCACCAAGAAAACGTGTGCTTTGAGCTATATGAGATAGATATTAAGACAACCATGGATTCAGAAAAAGCTCGACAGATCAACATGACATTTTACACTTTGCAAACATTTACATTACATAACAAATAGATGCGTTTATAAAAGTAACTAGTAAAATCAGCTGCATTTCTTGATAGGCCAGTGCAAAACGGAAGCAGACTAAAGCGTTTATTTCCTTTCTTCGTAGACAGGAAGTGGACTCTTCAAGAACTTCTATAGTGAAGTAGGAGAAGGGAGAGGATACTTGATTGGACAACTATCTCAAAGTATTTCTCCACTTGCTTATGTTTAACGCCTTAACACACTCTCTCTCTCTTAATTTTTTTTTTCTGAACTTAAACACCAGAATATGTTTTTATTCATACGATTTCCATTAAATTTTGTTTGTAAATATTCATTTTGCACCATCATAGGTATCACTGTATTTCGGTAAAGCCTACGGCGGAATAGCTTAGATAGGACTACTTTTATTTTGTTACTTTGTATTTAGGCTATGTGTAATGTCCACACCCCTGCCACATTGGCTACATCACCAGCTGCTGTTCCATTATAAACTAACTGAAGACTAACAAATGACCACACTTCCAATGCAAGTTGGCAACGAAGTTCTTAGGCTTCCCATTTGTTATATTGTTTGTGATACTTTGTTTGTGACAGCCGTTTTTTTTTTTACATCCGTGTTGGTTTGTGAGACACGGTTGTATTTGCAAACTTAAAAACAACAGAATGTGCTGACGTGATATGAGCCTTTTCCAGTGACTCTAATGAAAAACTGAAAATGAAAACGTTCGTATTGTAACACGAAACTTAAAATCCTAGTTTGATCTTACAACTTCAGTATTGAAATGATATTGAAATGGCACACATTTGTGTTTATTGCGCTAAAATTCCATTCAGTGTGTGTGTGTATTATTCAAATGAAGTAAAACCCAACTAAATACGTGTCTGCACTTGAAACGTTATGCTATTATAGCCCTAGCAATTGTACAATGTTCAGACGGTTTCTTTAGCTTGCATTTAAAATTATTTATACAAGCACTACAATAATATTTGGGAATATTTATTGTCGTTTTTTTAAAAATATTTATTCATATATTTTTATTCCCTATAAAACAATATGCATATTAATATTTTAAGGTATATGCCTAAAAAAAACATTACTGCGAAAGTGTAACATTAAGGGGTCTAATACCAATTGTGTCAGGCGTCAGGAAAGACAACACTTGAAGTTCTTCGTTTTTTCTGCTGTCTAAAGTGGTATAAAATGGCGGACATTAGAGGATTGACCCGGACATTTCTACATACTTCTTGAAACTTTTTGTTGATGTCCTATTTTTATTGTGGGACCATCAAACATTACTACCAGTCTTTTCAGAGTATTTGAGTTGCAGTAGCTGAATTATTTGCTATTAAACATCAAAATAGACGACATCACCACAATATAACTTCCAACTTGTAATAAATAAGAGAACGCCTTGTTGCAGCATATTATTTAATAACAATTCATTAACAGTTGACACTTCACATCCAATGAACAAATATAGCTTTATAGTAGCAACATAATACACAATTTTATTTATTTGTCCTGAGTCTAATTATAATGCCGGCGTTCCTTGTGAGTTATGAGAAAAGACTGCCTACCGCATGGACAGTCACTTGACTATCTCTACTTCCGATATAGGTTTTCTTAATATCCAAAAATGGGTTTTATTTCGACTTTTTAATTATTAATATAGTTACTACCTATATATTATTTAGTTACTCCATAGCATACCCCCCAACCACAGAGAAAAAATAATAATTTATTATTATTTTTGATACGAAAAATGTTAACAATAATGAAAAAAAAATTATCTTAATCTTAATAAATGCATATAATCATTCATTTAATAATACATAGAGAAAAAAAAATTCATTTAATATATGTACAAACAATCAAAAAACATATTTATAGGCAGAAATATGACACAAAGAATAATGTCTAATGTTTATATGACAATTAGTCATAGACAACTATCTTTAGGTATTGTCTAATCAACTTCAGTAATACTGAGATAAACTATTGGATATCAGTGATGTGTATCGATAATTATTATGCTAAATACTCATCAAGGCTGTCGAGATTATCTATTATCTTTATCTCACAAAATCTAAATAGATTCCATGAAAATTTTTTCATACAACATTTATTAGTTTATACACTAAGATTAATATAATACTAACCTCAGTTTCATATTTTTGCAATTGTCATTTTCATAATGGTAATTATGAATATATATATTTTCATAATAGTTTTTTTTTTTTTCGGATTGATATTCTTATTGATTCTTATTGATTCTTATTGATTATTATTTATTATTGATTGATATTCTCAATAACATTACTTACAATGTAACATGATTATCTTTAATCTTAGTTTACAATAAAATTTTTACACAATTTATTCAAGTCTTTCCTTCAAATATATCATTATATTACACTGCTCATCTTCCTGTGAGTCTTATATGTATCATTTATCTATTGGCTTCAATGCTATCTTTAGTATTACATGAATACAATACAATATTATCATCTAATGCTCTGACTTTAGAGTCTTACATAGGCATTTCATTATTATATCATTCTTATTTCAATTCCTCTAATGCTTTTTTAAAGACTTACATAGGCATATTAATATTAATATATGGCATAACATTGTCACTGTTCAGAGGCCACAAAATTTATGTGCTTAACAGTCTTACCAAACTGTTCAGAGGCTACATAAAAAAATTTCCAACTGATAATCATTATTTTCATCAATTAGATTATTTTATACCAGTATCCATATTTACATATTTGTTCTTTACAAAGAAAAAAAAAATGTTATCATGTCATTATATCTGTTACTGAAAATATCATATCTCATTCATAAATTTATTTATTCCTATGTATAATTTTATTGATTATACCTGAGTTCTCTGTTAAAATTCCTTAGAATTTCACAGCATTTGTTCAATGTTATCTTTCTATGTTCAGATTTGCTAATATCATTGTCTGGTTTATTTTTATTTTCAATTCTTTTGCTTTTATTTTCCCTATTATAGCTTTTTAATATTGAACAACATTTATTTAATGTCATTTTTGCATGTTCTGATTTATTGATATCATCTTCTGATTTATTTTCAATTATCAAATCATCTTCTGATTTATTTTCAATTACTTTGTTTTCTTCATAAGTTCTCAAATTGTTTAAATGAACAATTTTCTCTTTGTTATTAATGTTAACCTTGTAAAATACATCAGATAGCTTAAGTATTATTTCAAAAGGTCCTCTCCATTCCATAGTATTGCCACTGCCAATTGGCAAATAAACAAGTACTTTATTACCAACTTCTAGTTTTCTCATGTTCTTATGAATATTTTCTCTGATTAAAGTTTTAGATTTGATTTCTTCATTTTTTTGTACAGCAAATTCATAAGCTGTTTTCATATGTTTTTCAGTTTTATTGACTAAGTCAAATGGAGACATTTTTTTTTCTTTAATTCCTAATAATTCTGATTTGAAATTATCCAATGGTCCATTGGGATTTTTGCCAAGCACTAATTCAAATGGTGAAAAACCTGTGCTTTCATGAACCGATTGTCTATAAGCAAACAAAATAGCTGGAAGGTAATCATCCCATTCAAATGGATGGTCTTCACACACTTTTGTTATCATTTGTTTTATTGTTTGATTAGCCCTTTCTATCATACCATTTGATTCAGGATGGTATATAGAACTAAAAATTTGAGTGATTTTTAACATTTGTGCAAAAGCTTGAGTAAGGCTTGATTTGAATTGAGTTCCATTGTCACTCAATATGAACTTTGGAAAACCGAAACGACAAAAGATAGGTAAAAGAGCATTACAGACCCTTTCTGCAGTTATTTCCCTTAATGGAACTACCTCTATCCATCTACTTCCCATGTCTATAATGGTTAAGGCAAACTTTGCTTTGGTAGTTTTAGTCTGCTTCATGGGCCCAATTATATCAATTGCTATCTTGTAACAAGGTTTGTTTATGGTATCGGTCATTTGTATTGGAGCCTTATGTTTAGAATCTTTTTTATTATGTCTAAGACAGGTATCACAGCTTTTAATAAATGTTTTCAAATCTTTTTCCATTTTAGGCCACCAGAAATTCTTTTTGAGTTTACAAACTGTTTTCTTGTTACTCAAATGACCTGACAATGCATTGTTGTGCGAAATTTGCATTACTATGACAGTTAATGTTTTAGGTATAACTATTTGAGTTACATCTAATTTATTGTCCTTTCTACAGAGAATTCCATTTATTATTTCAATGTTTTTATTTTTAACCTGACCTTTCTCAATTTCTGATACCATTTTAATTATGTATGGATCTTCTTTCTGTTCTTGTTTTAGAGTTAGCTCATCAAAAGGCATGTTTATTAAACTTATATTTTCTGTTTTTTTCATTTGGGTTTCCTTTTTATGAGGACTATCAATGTATGATAATATCTCACTCTTCATTTTAGTAAAATCAGATATTTGATTTTTAGCAATGTTGAATATTTGTTTATGACCTTCTAAATGTCTACATAATGAAATAGCATGTAATTCTTTTTGGTACATTGTTTATTTCACATTGACTTTCAAATTTGCTTACATACTGTTCTAGTTTTTCTGTTCCATTCCATTTGGGAATAGGATTATCCTTTTCATTATTTATGGATAAGTCAATATTAGGTGTCTCATTGAGAATATTATTTTCTGACTTTCCTATGGTTTGTAAGAAATTAAAAGTTTGTAGAGCAGGGTAAAATTCTTGTTCTGGTAAATCTACTAACTTTTCATTTTGCAATAGAACAGGTTTCAAGTTCAAGTCATTGGATTTTTCATTCATCCATTTTTGAAAAATGTCAAAACTATTATCATGTTTGACATTGAAAGAATTACCAATAATTAAAGGTGCAACACAGTTTTTCATTATGGCTGCCTCTGCTTTTCCTGTAAGCCAAGGACAATCAATGTCTATTATAGTGACAGGACAATTTACAGTGGAACCATTTCCAAGTTTTATTGTATCCACTCTTATTATATTGGTGGGTTTCTGATTTGGAATGATACTTTCATCTATGCATATTATACTACTTCCGGTGTCTCTTAGACAGTATGTGGTCTTTCCTTCCACATAAGCAGGAAAAAGTATTAATTGACCCCTGTTTTCAAATATGACATTATTTGATTGAGATGTGGAATTGTTAAGTTTTCCTGTATTTCTTCTATTTTGGAAATTTGATTGAGGCCTATTTTGAGTATTAGGAAAATCTTGTCTTCCAAAATTTTGATTTGGCACATTGTTATTGGAAAAATTCTGATTTGGCATATTTCTGTTTTCAAAATTTGAAAAATTCTGATTTGGAAAGTTTCTATTATCAAAATTAGAAAAATTTTGATTTGAAAAACCTCTATGATCAACATTTGATCTATTGAAGTTTGGATTGAAATTTCTACCTCTTGCATTGTTATTTCTGTAACAATATTCTGATGAATGGTTTGTACCATTGCAAAAAATACATCTATAATTATTAGATTTTGGTTGATTACCAAATTTTTTTCTATTGCCAAATTGATTATGCCTAGACCTAGGAGGTGAATAGCTCCTTCTTCTATGTTGAATTGTATTTACTGTTTGATTTTGTTTAGTCAGTTCTACATTAGGATGACTATCCTTAAAATTTGAGATTGCATCTATCAAATTTTCAACTGTCTTAACTTTTCTTTCCATAATGTGAGTAAACAATGGTTTAGAAGCTTGTTCTAATACTTTATCAACAACCATGATTTCTATAATCTCATTAGGATTTTTGGTATCTATTTTTACTAAGTCTAACCAGGTAAGTAAAAAATTTTCACCTCAGACACAAAAGCTCTCAGTTCTATCTTGTCTGTTAAGATAAAGTTATGAAACTTTTGTCTGTAATAATCCTCAGAGTGGATAAAGAATTTAATTAACTGTTCTTTGATAATGGCATAATCAGTTATTTCTTTATCAATATGTGATAGTGCTTCCCTACCCTTATCTTTCAATTGTGGGATAAGGTGAATGTAATATTCTGAAATGGGAATCCCATATCCTTTACATGTTGCTTCAAATAAATTTAGAAAATCAACAATTTTCTCTTTTCCATCAAAAGGAGGCATTTTGAATCTTACACTGTGTTTTGATTTTTCATTATTTGTTTGCTCAACTTTAGTATTTTGCAACTTAGCCAACTCCAATTCATGAGCTAATTTTAGTTGAGTTTCTTTCAACTCTTTTTCTTTATTCATTTCTAGTGCTTTCAATTCTTTTTCTTTATTCATTTCTAGTTCTAGTTGTTTTTGTTTAATTTCATTATCAAGTTCTTTTTGTTTAATTTCATTATCAAGTTCTTTTTGTTTAATTTCATGAGCCCTTAATTCTGCTCGTTCATCTCTTTCCTTATCTGCTAATTCTTTTTTCAATTGTTTAACTTTATTTTCAACAAATTCCTGATATTCTTTCTTATCAGTAATACCATATTTTTTTGCCAACAATTCAGCTTCATCATAGAGTAATTGAACCTTTGACTCCATTATTGTTTATTATGAATGTCAAGATTTATTATATTATAGTACAGTACAATTATTATAATGCACTATTTTATAGTACAGCAATGTTTTATTTCTATACTGGATGGCAATATTTATTAACTATTGAATGAGCATTTTTATATTACTGAATGACAATATTTATTAAATACGGAATGAGCAGTTATATATTATCACAGCAACTTTTTTTTATCCTATGCTATAGTAAAATGTTTATAATTCAGAATGCAAAATGCTAGAATGTCAAAAATTATGCTAAGCCAAGACACATTTTCTATTATGGCTTGTTTATTTGATTATTATTATCAATTTTATAGAAGAGTTGAAAGCAAGTGCAAGTCACTTTTTACTATTATGACTTATTATTACTATATAGGTTGCACAATTATTTTCCGCAAAGCAAAGTACAATCTTATTATTACCAATGGTAGCACATATACAATATTATTATTATTATTGAGGATGGCATATAAGAATTAGATTAATGTTATCATAAGCCACTATGATATTATCCTTATTATCAATGGAAATGGATAAAATTATTATCAGTATTGGAAGTACATTTGCATTGTGATTACTGCCAACACACAATAATTTTACTATTATTAAAAGCAATGTAAATTCTAGATAATATTATTACAGTAGCACTGCAAAGCACAATATTATTTTTCTTTAGGTTATTTTACCTGTTATATTGTGAATATTTTGTACATTTGTAGTTACATGTATTAGATATCAATTATTATTTTGTTAATTGTAGTTACATGTATTTGGGCACTACTTAAATCATATAGTTATGAATCTGAATATTCATATTATTATTATATTGGAGAACTTATTATTGTTAATGTTCTTGCCATAGACCATTACACTCAGAGAGCAAAAACTAATCAATGCATATTAATGATATTTCAAAAAATACACAACAAAAAAAATTATATCAAGTAACAATAGAAAAAACACAATCACAATACACTAATGCTGCTTGGACCACAAATGATAGAGGAATTTTTGACAAAGAATCACAACATGTATAACATTGACAAGACTATAGTAATTTTACTTTAATAATTCTTAACAATAACAAACAAAGGCAAGACAACTAACAGAAATAACCCTAACAAAGAATCATTTCTAATCAATCTCTTTTAAGAAACAGAAATAGATTATAGACAGAATAAGAATAGACAAGAGATTTATTTTAGAAACTCCCGCCAACCAGAGCCCGCTTTATACATAAATAATACATATATATATATATAATTCATACTAATGAATGTAAAAAATATGATTAAATTAAAGATTACTTAATAATCCAAATGAAAACACATTCACTGTATGAAATTACTGCAATGTAAATCCAGAGTAGAAATCCAGAAGAAACTTAATTAATTATTTAATAATCCAATGAATGTTCACACTGTATCAGGCTGAGTTGCTTCAAGTTTCCACTTCAGTATGGTATAATCCAATTTTAGAATTAACACAAGAAAAAAATGTATACCATTAATTAAAATTAATGTCAAAAGTCTTTGGTATACAGATTAAATATTAATTATATTTAAAGTTATTTAATGTTATTTATTTATCTTATAAGCACATCGGACTTCAACATATGATTATGTCACATCAGATTTCAACACCTGGTCGTGTCACATCGGATTTGAACATATGGTTATGTAGGCTACATAAAATTCAACACATGGTTGTGTCACATCGGATTTGAACATCGGACTTGAACATATATATATAGTTTAGGTTCCTTGTTGATAACATGTGGGAACGAAACTTTTTCCGGTTGCAAATAATGATCTACGTATAGTCACTTTTTTTTCGATTTTATGTATCGAATTTTCCAATGATGAAATATTTGTCATCGGTGGACAAACGTTATATTTTCTTAGAGCTATTATAGTGCTCAATCAGATAAATAGTATATGTATTTGAAATAATCGACTCAGGCTTCAGTTTTGTTCAAAAACTGGTACTCACATAATTTTCCATGTGGTTTATAGTACGTCTTCAAAAAGTTCAAAAAGTTTCGAATTTGAACATATTATATTTTTCAGCTTCTCTCTCCGTTAGCTGCCACCAAACCTGTTGATGTCCTATTTTTATTGTGGGACCATCAAACATTACTACCAGTCTTTTCAGAGTATTTGAGTTGCAGTAGCTGAATTATTTGCTATTAAACATCAAAATAGACGACATCACCACAATATAACTTCCAACTTGTAATAAATAAGAGAACGCCTTGTTGCAGCATATTATTTAATAACAATTCATTAACAGTTGACACTTCACATCCAATGAACAAATATAGCTTTATAGTAGCAACATAATACACAATTTTATTTATTTGTCCTGAGTCTAATTATAATGCCGGCGTTCCTTGTGAGTTATGAGAAAAGACTGCCTACCGCATGGACAGTCACTTGACTATCTCTACTTCCGATATAGGTTTTCTTAATATCCAAAAATGGGTTTTATTTCGACTTTTTAATTATTAATATAGTTACTACCTATATATTATTTAGTTACTCCATAGCACTTTTGTACTTCTACTCTCTATGACATTTTTTTGTGGTCATACATTGAAAACAAAACTATTTTCGAACAGTTAAAACATTGACTGTTCGTGATTCCACATCTGTTTGAACTTGATTGGTTCAATAAAGCTATCTACGTAGGCCTAATTGACTGACAAAGTGTTGGAATATTAATACGACTCACCCTCACCGGAAGGAGGCAGTTGCGAAAACTCTCGTCTGTGTCCTAATTCGACCTGCTCATAATATTTCAATCTCCTTACAGTCTTTCATGGTTTCCTCTGTAATTTGTACTAAATACATCTCTGCCCCCCCCCCCACACACACACTTCCTAATACTCTTGTAATGTGTGAAAGGTAGGCTACAACTTCCCATCACGTCCCTAACCTATGAATCGTTTATAGAACAAAACTAGCCGAGACATTTAGTGGCACTTCTTGTAACGCTGTCAATTAGTCGCAAGTGGAAGAGGGATAGTGTTGAGACCTGCCGCTTGACCGTGTCAGTAAAGTACCCTTCGGACCAAATTGATCATAGGGCTGGTGAAGCAGCGTACACCAACTAGTGTCAGGTACCCATCAGAGCTGGGTAGACTCAGGGGCACCCTCAAGTCCCGGGAAAAAATCCAGGATTCGAACCCAGAACCTTCGGATCGCCAGTCGATCGCGCTGCCCACCGTGTCCCGTGTCAGTAACCTACTCTAATATTCCAGCACAACTTATATTGAAGCAGACTTGGTTTCTATAGGCACCGTAGACTTACACACTTACTGGCCTGAATACCAAGCGAAGTAATGAAAACATTGTTGACGTTTTTGAATGAAAGCAAAAATATTATTAGGCCTATAGCTTAGCCTTTAGCCACTAGAAACAAAATCAATGATTCGCTGCGATTCAATTCAACAATCACGATGGCATAGCGCGAAACAAGTAAGTTTCAGTAGTGATTCGCGATGATTCACAGATTTAGAACATGTTCTAAAATTTGGAGTCACGATTCTTGATTCAAGCTGTGTCAGCGATTGGGAAGCGCAATTAAATCATGTGATAATGAACCTAGTTAAAAAAGTAAACAAAAATGGCTGCTATTAAATCGTCCAGTTCGCTTAAAAGAACATTGTATGCTCTATAAATCTTTCTTTTTTCGATCCAAGGTTTAACCCACCATTTTCGTTTTCGATTTCTTTTTGCTTTAAGTAGAACAGACGCAGTGGGACATAATACCAAGTTTACTTCGTCGTCACTGCTAGAATTCATGAGTCGTGAACATAAAATGGGGCGTCAAGAACAGTCACTCTCAAACTTTTCTTGATTCTTTTGAAAATAAAATTGCGCGTCTTTGTTTTTCTGTCAATCGTGCTTTACGTGTGGCATGGCTGATTGAGAAACAGCATATTTCTTATTCGCTCTGAAACAATTTCTAGTGACTCGCTGAAACATGATTCCAGTCAAAACGTGATTCCTTGTTTCTAGTGTGGCTTAGCCCTAACTGTAAACTTTATCCAGGTCATTCAACATTTGCTACACACTTGAATACAACTATTAATTTCACATTATTTTTCGCTTGCTAAGCGAGCTTTATGTGTGAGTGTTTTACGTGTGTTGTGTGACTAATCTGTACATTTTATTCATTATTTCTCATTATTAATGAGGGCAGTTTATCATTCATTTTGTCCATTGACTTGACAATCGTGTCTTGCCATTTTTTTTTATTATACAATTTCGCCCCAAAATTTTCTGTTAAATTAGATTTAGTGTATACAGTTTTATTGGGGGCGGGCGGGGGAAGCACGTCTTCCCGTTCTATTTTACCGTTTGTTTATAGACGAGAATTTATGTTAAAATCCTGGGTTTGTATCTGTGTGTGTGTGTGTCTGATATCATGGTGTGTTTGTCTGATACCACGGTGTGTTTCTTCCAGTTTTGTCAACAACAACAGCTCATCGCTTTGTCGAATGCCATGAATTCCACGTAGCACATTTATAAATTTTGTGAACACAAAAGACGAAACGAAGTTTGTTTTTTAAAACGACAGTCCACATTAACCCGAAGAAGAAAAGAGAAGGGAGAAAAGAGAAGGAAAAAGGGGGGGGGGGGAGGGGGAGAGTTCTTTCAATGCTGTTTTGTTTTATCCAATCCCCGTCTAAACGCCCCCTGCTCTCCTGACCAGGTCATTGTCACGAGCAGAAATGAGTTTGACATGTCAGTAAACATGTATTAATCTCTCCCACACTGATTACTTTAAAAAACAGGAAGTAATTCTCATCTCTTAACACCGTGATCTCTTTATTACTAGCAAGATATAGATGTAGATATAGATATAGATTTTTTTTTCAAAACAATTTTATTTACGAATTCATTATGTACACAGTGAATTTCTAACATGTTCAGACATCGTGAATAATATTTTTAAAAAAAATCATTTCCGGAGCCATTTCAAAACGAACTTACACATTCTATTCTATTATTTTCTAATTTAAAAAATAATTTAATAATTGATTTCATTTATTTATTCCTAGAATGTTATCGTTGAACACTGTATTAAATATGAATTTCTATTGTGCTTTGTTATTACGTCGAATCTCGAATTTTTGTTATTTCTATCTCTCTCTCTCTTCTGCAGCCATTGAACAAGAAAAGACTGCTTAGGGAACTCAACATGTCACAGCATTGCCACGCCTTTCTTGCAGACGCATGTCCGGTTTCGAGTGTGTGAGTGACGTGAAAGTGAAAGACTGTTGTCAAACGATAGTGGTTGCCCGCCCCATGCTTGTTGTTCCATTTCTTTGCACAATACTAATAGTAATTGCCTATAGCTGGACGCAGGCCAAGACGAGCTGAACAAAAAATTTAAAAAAAAAACGGAAATTCCCGAAGCTCAACTATTAAAGAATACTTATGGCGCCACCGGAAGTTATCAAAAGTGTGTATGACTTTGTAAGAATCTGAGATTATTTGAAACATTTTAATGTTTTGTTAATTTTGATTGTTATTTTTTTATTTGCATGTCACAACTTTGTTACGAAGCTTTTTGTTTTTAAATTTAAAAAAACAAACAACAACACTGTTTTTAATTAAAATCATTTTTAATTTGTTATTCATAACATGTTGGTGACCACCTATTTCACCAAAAGTTAAAATTTATTAAATTGCTTGTTAAAAATATTAGATTTATCCATATAGGTCTAATATACTAAAATATTTTAGCACAGAACTTAAGTTTCAATCTAGATGTAATAGACATAAATGATATGATACATTTGTAGGCATAAGGTCAAGATTACAAACTACAAACATTGTAAAATATTTTTTTTAAAGGTGGACTAATTATCAATGTGTAATAAGGCAATAAGAAGTAAGAAGTGTAGTTGTTCATATGCTATAAAAAAAAATAAGATCCTCAAATTTATGCTTGAAATATTTTCATATCTATTATTTTATACTAAATAAATTTTTGCTTTACAAAGAAACTGTTTTCATGTGTTTTTAATTTACAATAAACATATTTCTTAAATGCCACTAAAATTCTATCAATATCGTCTCATTAATCTGTGTTGTTTCTTTATGTTGTTTCTTTGTGTTGTTTCTTTGTATTGTTACTTTGTGTTATCTTTGTATTGCTTTCCTCTTGTTTTTTTATGTTGTTTTTTTTTGTTATCTTTCTATTCTTTCTCTGTGTTTTCTTTGTGCTAATTCTTTGTGTTGTTTGTCTAAGTTGTTTCTTCCTATGGTTTCTTTGTGTTAATTCTTTGTGCTGTTACTCTATATTGTTTCTTTGTATGGTTTATATGTGCTGTTTTTGTTTGTTGTTTCCGTGTGTTTATTTCTGTGTGTTGTTTCCATGTGTTGTTTATTTTTATGTGGATTTCTACAATGAACGTGTTTCTCTGTTTTAGTACAATATATATCAACGCCATATATTAATTCCTTTTCTTTATATATTTTGTTTCTTTTTGTGTAATGTACAATAAATACATCTACACCATATGGCTGTTTTAGTAACTTTAAATCTATGCATTATATAGATCAGTGATGTAAATTGATATAGATTTAAACAAACATTGACATTTGAACACATAGGGTTAACGTAAAGTGCACGTCAAGACAAAGACACTTTATAAATGAGTAATTTGTAAACTTTAAGCACAAGAAAAATCCATTATAGTTTATAGTTATAATAATGCTACCCAGCAGGCACCCCACGTCGTATCGACGAGGTAACAAAGTGGAAACCACAAACTCTCGTGATTTCCAAGATGATTCCTCGTCGATACGACGTGGTGTGCCCGCTGTGAAACCACGGTTTAGCACAGGACGCAAAAATTCTTGCTTTAGAAGAGACACGTGTAAATTCTAAGTGTACCGTTTACATATCATTCACATCTAAACACACTGGAGCACGACGTATGAGCTAACGGGCACAATCATTCAAAAATCGTATTGATTCAGAAAAAATCGTTTTTATCATTACTAATCACAAACATCATATTATATGAATTTCCTTTTTTTTTTTAAAAAAAAAAGACAATTTTACTTTGAAATGTAAACTGCAGGCATAGGCCCTTTCTAAGACGTTAGTATTTAATTAAATCATTTTTTTTTTCTTTTTGAGGAGTTTTTATTTTTTTATTTTTTCTGATGGAAGATATTTTATATAGGCTAGTATAACTATTATATGTAAAGGGAGGTAATTTATTTTATTTAGCTATATATATATGTTTTTAAAATGAATAATTTGCGTGTTCCCATGACGTTTACGCCGATAAGACAAAGAAATTGTAGACAAGAAATGAAGTTATTTGAAGGGTTAACTTTTAGTTGGCTTAATGCATTAATGATGTATGAACTATATACATACATTAGCCTTAATTGGACCTTGTACGTTTTTGATACTCTATTGACCTGTATTTATGAGTCTAGATACAAGTATTAGACTTAAATATCAATAAATCTGTACACATAGCCTATATTTATTCCACTAAATAAATCTATGTAGGCCTACCCCTATTTTATTTATTACATCTAATAGAATATTATTTAGGCCTATATATGGCTCTAAACTAAATTCAGGGGACGCAATTTATACTACTTATCGTTATTGAACAAAAATCTATTGCATTTCAATGCAAAAAAGTAGTTTTAATAGTTATATTAAATAAATCTACACATTTTTATCGGCATACTGAAGGTCTTGGGTTCGAATCCTGATAAAGGATCTTTACCCGGGTCCGGGGCACTGAGCAATACATATATATTGTGTTGTTCCATTTGATTGCACAAGTGTAATGTCCTTGGCTGGTCTGTCTTAGAGCTCAAAAATTGTTCGGAGGGTATCACTGAGGCTACCCAGCTCTGATGAGCACCTGTTGTTAGTTAGTTGTGAAAATTGAAGGCGGCTGGGCATTGTGCTGGACATACAATCCTCAAGTATTCCATGGCAACGGAAACTGGTTAACGCTGCTTCACCGCCCCTACGGATCAAATTGACGGGGGTTCTTTTTTGTTTATTTTTATTAATATTACTACACAACTATAACACAACACAAAACGCAGAGTAAACAGCAAGCGAAAAACTATGTTTCAACTTTAAGGGAAATAATAAATAAATAAAAAATCTCATTCTAGAACTCTGATTACTTCCCTTCCTCGGACTGAAAGTTGTATAGAAATTATTATAAATAAGCAACCAACAGCCTACCGTTTTATTTTATGACATAGGCCTAATACAAAACAAATTAAGAAAAATCAAACAAATACAATATTGAATAAGTAGTTGTTTGTATATTACAGCAAAAAGTGTATTAAACATCAAAACAATAACAATTGGTGAAACATAGGCTCTTCGAAAGGAAGTGGACTCCCTTTAATTTTGACTATTTTAATAGGCCTAAATATGCCTATCCCTTTTATACTATAGGCTTTGATTATTTTATAATATAAGCTTCATAAATAAAGGAAGTCTGAAGATAATTAGAGTTAGCAGGTAAAATTGAAAATACAATTATTTATTTCTCTTTGAAGCTTTAAAAAAATATTGTTGGAGAATTGTTGGGAACTTTATTTCACTCATTGAAACCTAAAGGCATGTACAATATATAAAAGCTATGTCGAATTTTGAGGACTTCATTTCTACAACAACCAAAAAATGCAATAGACCGCAAGCTTAAACAGCTGAAATATAATTAAGTGGGCTATGCTACCCAAATATATATAGGCCTATTTCATAAAATACCGGCAGTGATTCCGTATCGGTATATTTGGCTTACTATAGCATAAAGTTGACTTCTAAGATTTATTGACTAATAAGTTTACAGACGTTCTTTCTAGATAGAAAATTATTACGTCCAGTAGGTCCAAAACGCCTGCAGGATTGGTCAGCGGCTGGCTAGAACCCGGACCGTTTTTTTTTATTTTGACAGTCCGGTGAGCTAACGTTGAAGAATAACAACATAAGCCTATTGCATGATAATATTTTTGTAACATGAAATTTTACGTAAAACTATCATATAGTATAGGCTTATTCTGTCTCTGTCTGTCTCTCTCTTAATGCCATGATTGCCCATGATGACAAGTCTTATTTATCCAAGTGAGTGCTCTAGGAGTTACCCCGCCTGTGTAAAGACACTAATAAGCTTTAGTCAGTCAAATCTAATAGAGGCGTGAGGTAGTCTTTTGTTTGAGAAAGTGTGTTTTATGTGTGTAGCTTAGAATTGTTATGTGTGTAGCTTAGATGTTATGTGTGTAGATGTGCGAGCAGGCGTGAATGCTATCTTAACTTTTTGTTGCAGTGGCTCGGAACTCGGAACCAGATCTTCTTCTTCTTCGCCATTATCAACTCCTAGTGGAGCATAGGCCATCAACAATCTCTTTCCATGTCCTCCTGTCTCTGGCTATCTTCTCTAGCTCCTTCCAAGTTCTCCCGATCACCTGCACATCCTTTTCTACTTCCCTCCGCCAGGTGTTCTTTGGTCTACCTCTTGGTCTTGCACCCTGGGGATTCCACGAAAGAGCTTGTCTAGTCAAATTTGTCGTTGGTTTCCTCAATGTATGGCCTATCCATCTCCATCTCCTTTTTTTTTGTATTTCTTGTTCTACTGGAAATAGTGCTGTCCTTTCCCATACAGTTGCATTTGTAATTTTGTCATACCATTTGATATCCATTATTCTACGTAGGCAGCCATTCACAAAAGTTTGTAGTTTGTTCAAATCCCCTTTGTTAATCTCCAACTTTCTGAGCCATATAGTAAGACAGATTTTACGTTAGAATTAAAGATTCTTAATTTAGTTTTGGTTCTAATTTGTTTTGTTTTCCAGATATTTTTTAGCATAGCAAAGGCTCCTCTTGCTTTTTGTATCTTTACTTTAATATTTGTTCCAGATCCCCCTTCCTTGTCAACTATACTTCCTAGATATGTGAAGTCTGCTTCTTCCAGCATCCTTCCTCCTACTTCCACTGCATCAGTACTTTTGGAGTTTATTCTCATTATCTTGGACTTTCTATCATTTATTTTAAGTCCTAGCTGTTGTGCCCAGGAATTTAGTATTGCAGTTTTTTCTTGCATTTGCTTATGACTTTGAGCTAATAGGGCTATGTCATCTGCAAAGTCTAGATCTTCAAGCTGTTTAAACAGGGTCAATTGGATTCCATTTTTCTGTTTTCTGTAGTATTCTTCATGACCCAATCTATTACTAGTAAAAAGAGGAATGGTGAAAGTAGACAGCCCTGTCGAACTCCTGACTCTATCTCGAATGCCTCTGTTAGTTTTCCATCATGAATGATTCGACATCTCATATTGTAATAGGTGTTTTTAATTAGGTCAGTTAGCTTTGGAGGAATACCATAGTGGCGCAACAGTTTCCATCGATTTTCTCTGTCGACACTATCAAAGGCTTTTTCAAAGTCTATGAAATATGAAATGGAATTTGCCTGCTAATTTCTTTGTTATACTGTACAACTCCTTTATGTTTCCCTTAGAAGCTGCTGTTTCTGCCTCGCTGCCAGGTTGTTGATATAATCATTTGTATCTTTTTAAATGCTTTTTTTAACTTCCCTATTGGCTTCTGTATAGTTCTCTTGAGCATCTATTTTTTCAAAGCCCTGGTTCGGCTGTTCATCAAAACAACTTTCTTTTCTTTCCTTTGCTTAATTTTTTTGAGAATGTTGTCTGAAAGCCATGGTTTATTGGGGTGTGTTTTTATTCCTAGCACTTGCTTGCATGTTGTGTTCCATGCTTCTTTTATTGATTCCCATTGTGTGCCTATGTCATCATTTCCTTCCAGGTCTTCTAGGGCCTTAAATCTATTTCTCAGTTCAATTCTAAATTCATTGTTTACGTTCGTTTCCTTTAGAAATGTGACATTGTATTGAGTTCTGCGTCTTGGACAATCTCTTTGTCTTTTAAGTCGTAGCCTAATTTGGCCCACTAATAAGTGATGATCAGAAGCTACGTCAGCACTTCTGAAAACTCTTACGTTTTGCAATGAGCGCCTGAATTTCTTCTTGATGCAAATATGGTCGATTTGGTTGTGTGTATGATGATCTGGTGACATCCATGTGGCTTTGTGAATATTATCTTTGTGCTGGAATATGCTGCCTCCTATTACTAATGAATTATCTGCACAAAAATTACTCCATTCTCGTTTTTTATTCCTAAGCCCTGTCTCCCCATTATCTCCTCATATCCTTGGTTATCATAGCCTATTTTTGCATTAAAGTCTCCCATCACTATTGTTAAGTTTTTATCTTTAAATCTATTTAGAACTGTCTGTAGTTAACTATAGAAATTATTCTTTATTTCATCCTCTTGTTCATTTGTTGGAGCATAGCACTGTATAACATTGAGATTGATCCCCTTCTTGAAAGTCCTGAACGATGCTGTTATTATCCGAGACCCTTGCGGTTGCCACTCTATAAGATAATGATTAGCCTGTGTTGATAATATTATGGCTACTCCCTCTGTGTGTTGAGCGTTCTCATCCTCGTGGCCTGAGTAAAGAATGGTTTCACCTGTTGATAGTTTTGTTTTTCCTGACAGTATCCATCTCGCTTCACTCACTCCTAGTAAATGTAGACTGGTGGTCTACTGTTTTTGTGCTATTTTCATGATATATCCTTTGTTATTTACTGTCATTTCTTACCAAAACTTGGCCGTTTTTGTTTAATAACTTTGTTTAACGATGTTTGTTAGAATATATAATTGTCAGTAATCGGTCGTAAATGTGCTGGGTTTTTAAATATGTATATAGGTTAGGGTAGTTATATTGTGTATTTATTTTTGAGCGCGCGGGTTAGGTGCTCGAATCTGATTGGCCGGTTGTCAATGGTCAATTGGTTCTAGAGGGGTGATCGTATTTGGCTGTCCCTATAGTATAAGTAGCCCTTCCGGTCAACGATGAGGATTTTTAGTGTGTGGTGATCGAAAGAGTTGCATCTAAGTCCCGTCGGATAAAACCTATCATGTTGGTCTCTTGTATATAGTTAGTCTCTTGTTATAGCCTAGATCATAGGTTCTCAACCTTTTTCGGCTCACCGCCCCTTTTTAATTTTTTTTTCCCGCTCACCGCCCCCCCCCCCAACTTAATTTTAGCGGAAACATTTGATATTTAAAGGGAGATAATTAACCCGTTTCATTTGAGGTAATATTTCAATTTTTTTTTTCTTTTATAAAAAACTAAATGGCTTGCATTTATAACTTTGAAATGATATGATAGAACTGTAAAAAAATTATTTGAAAATTTTATAAATATTGTATAACTAAAGAATTTATATGAATATTTTAAAGCATTACAATAACTACCCAGTTTGTATGATTACTAAGTATCTATACCGCGCAGCTATTGTGGTTACCTCTTTACAAAGGATTCAAACACACCTCGGTAAACAAACAGATCAAAAGAGTAATATTAGCAGATGTTAAGGCGACAGTCCGGTGAATCAACCATTAGACGAGACGGCCGCATACCATATTTGCCAAATACTAACCCCTACTTCAACGAAAAGTCATTGCGATTCTTATTTGTTCAATAATATGTAGGCTATGCCTACTGTTGGGGGATATCAGATATTTAGTAGCACTTGCGTTTACATCATATTTCATCCAAAAACTAATCGATTCAAATAGCTGAGGTGTTGAAATTAAAGCATTTACGTTTGTACCGCCCATTTGCCCTTCATCGCCCCCCAATCGCCCCCGGGAATGTTATCGCCCCCCTAAAGCTTCTCATCGCCCCCTGGGGGGCGATATATCGCCCCCGTTGAGAACCTATGGCCTAGATAGTCTTTTCTTGTATTAGATCTTGGTCTCTAAAGATATTCGATATTTGTAGATTAGTCTCGCTTTATATCTTAGATAGTTATATAGTATAGGTTGTGTTGATGAGATAATTTATGAATTAGGGATTTTTGTTGAGAATAAACTTGTTTGTGTAGGCCTATTATGAAAAAGTTTTTTTGTTCACTTAATAGTTAAATTCATTGTTGTTGTGTGCGTTGTTTATGTTTGTTTATTTGTGGCTTGTTGTTCTGTGTTTAAGTTAGAATTCAATTTTAGTATAGTTTAGAGTTTAGCTTATGGTGCTCTTTAGCGTAGTAATTTAGGGTATTGGTTCATCCAGGTAGCTAATACCTCCCTACCACAATATAGGGATGCACAGATAACCCGTCCCTCCCTTGTAAATATATGTATACAATAATGTAGGCCTAAATATAATATGCATATAATAATAAGTAATGGTGTTATATAATGTAATAATACACATTGCAATACATTTACATACACCCACTAGCTTATGATTATGATTAGTTAACTCCCCCCCCCCCCTTACATATATATATAATATACTTATATTGTATTTTTTCATTTCTGAAGCTACTTGGTGGGCCTTCCCCATCTCATACATTGTTCTCACATTCCAGTTGCCAACCTGGGTATTTTTCCTCAGAGAGAAGGAGGTAGTCTGCCTATCAGCTCCCTTTCGGGTTTGGCTGACCTGCTTCATAATTCCTTTGACAGGGCCTCCCTTCTCTTAAAATGGCAGACATGTAATTGATTTTGTTGATGATTTTGTAGCAAGGTAGTTTTTTTTACACTGGTGGGTTGCTAGCCCTACGCAGAAACCTACAAACATGCATGTAGGCTGCGAACCTGTTGGCCTGGCCCACTTGCCAGTATGCCCCGTCACCACGTCAAGGTAGGTTCTCGGCGGGGGGGGGGGGGGACCAGATCACTGCCTTCTTTATAGGCCTACTGCTTATTTACATTAATGATGACAAAACATTACATCCCGGTTTATAAATGTCCATTATATTATTTGTATTCATATTTCTTGTAGGGCCAAAAATGTCCCAATTTCCTCTTACAGTCCCTGCAACTCACAAGTCATTTCCTAACTCGCCTGTCCTCTCCACTCCCTCTCCCTCTTTCTTTTACTATCTAATTAACATTATTGTCACAACCATACGAACAAGCATGCAACAAAATGTGGTAGCCTACAACCTGTGATAAATGATAAAACGGTTATGAATACATTACTGTATGAGTAATCAGAGACCGTCATAGTCATGATTTGGCTCGTAGGCCTAATATAATATATCGTTAACACATAGATCCATGTGCGATTTATAATCCACAAAAACACACACAAAAGTTTGTAAATATTATTCAGCAATTTGTTCAGAAAGAATAGGCCTATACTCCTATAGGCCTACAGTGAAAAAAAAAAAAAAAAAAAAAAAAACGAGTTTATCTCGAAATCCAGTTATATTTAAAATTTTAAGAGTAGCATTAATGTAAATGACCATAATAATTTAGCAGTACAATATATTGATAGAAAAGGTAAATGAAATCAATTTTAAAGGTATAGCCTAAATTAATAATTTCAATAAAATCAATTTTAAACGCGGTTTAGGCCAAGGCCTACTTTTATAGGAGTTATAGGATATAGGCTATAGCTGAATTAATTTTTACAATGCTCTGATAAGCAGAAGGACTAAAACATTTTTCCTATCCCTTTTGAGAGAACAAATGCATATAGGCCCTAAGTGGGGCCTACCCTTTTCTTTCGAGTGGCATTCGGGCAGGGAATGGGTTGCTTCAACAAACCAGGAAAACCAGTAACTTAAATTAATACAATTTAAAGCACTAATAGAAATGCAAGACTACCAAGACTAATAAGGCGTGGAGTGCCGTGGAAGAGAGACGTATATATACGTCACGGTTCATAGTGCCTCCCCACCCCCCTCTTGGCGACGTCTCTAAATGTATCAAATAACATAAATTTTAAATGTGATGTTCTTTTTACTGTGATCTAACTCAACTGTTCACAAAAGGCATGCTGTGTGGCGTTACGCGTTTTACTATAGTGCTCTCCCTTAGTACATAGCAACTGTGTCAACAGGTCAATGTTATGCGTTAGCGGTGTTGTCAATGTTGTGCTTTGCCGGAATAGTTCTTGGGCAACTTGAATATTGATTTTTTTTACTCTTCTCTGACACCAGTAAGGAATAAATAAGTGTGGCGAAAAACATGGACGCGATGCTGTTAAAATCTTTCAGATGCCTTAACAGTGGGCTTAACAGTTGTAAGTTGTTTCTGCATATAAGTATAAGTATAAGTTACCTACCGTATATTTAAGCTTAGTATGATTATTATGATTAGTTTTGTGGTGTGTTTAAGTACGTTTCACTGTGGTCTATTTGAACCGCATCTTATCTTGGGCCTGGCTTACGTTACGTTACTTGTTGTTTTTTAACACTATTGACTACTACTCTACGCTACTACCATTACTATAGTAGCGCGCCTTTAATTTTAATGGCCTACTTAGTTAGTAGTTAGGCCTATAAGGCTAGTAGGCCTATTAATTTCTATACTCTAACTATATTCAATATATTGTATCAAAGAGTCTATGTTATATTTATTAGTTATTAGGCTTATATAAAACTCAGTGACATATCATATCTAGTATAACCTATATATAGTATATAATTTAGCATATATATGTATAGCCTAGTTATCGTTCTAAATTTAAATACTAACAGTTAGTAGTTAGTCTAACTTTATGATTAATAGCTGCATAATATGTCAAGCCCATAGGGCCACTATAGGCTTTAGGCCGTAGGCCTATATGATACTATATGATTATATGCTATTACTACTTACTATACTATAGGGCTATAGGGCCTACAGGCCGACAGTATCTACTAGCCTACTATTATTATTCCTACAATGTATTTTAGGCAGGCTACATTACTTAGAGTAGTAGACACTGTACGTGGGTTTTAATTTTTAATGCTATAAGTAGGCCTATAACTATAGATCTAGTCTAAAGGCCTTATAGCCTACTATTGCTAATAGTTTATAATATAGTTGATTGGTTATAAATAGTTTGAAATATGATAGTCCAATTACAGTAGACCTATTTATAAAAGATGTATTAGGCTAGCCAATTACCTTTGCAGGACAAATATAGATCTATATAAATATATTTTTTTACAAACCATGATTAAATAAAAAAAAGGCTATTCATTTGCATTATGTATAATAAATGAACAAGGTATGATTACTAAAAAAAACACCATTGTCTGCCATAGGCCTAAAAGCCTGCCTGATCCAGTTTTCATCAGGTGAAAAAAAATTAAAGCCAACTAACGCATATTTTTTGAAACACATACTTTAAACTGAACATTTTAAAATTGAAATGAACAAACTGGACAAAAAAGAACAATAAAAATGAACGCTTCTTTTGTGTTTAAAATTTGAGATTGGAGATTTTTGAAGAAAATTATTATACCATGCGAACTGCAAATTCTGGCTTCCAGTCTGAAATTATTGTTGGCCCTAGCAGTAATATACTGCTTGCAGTACAGAATGAATTAACAGCAAAAGTTGAAATTGTGCACAAATTCAAAATTAGCCTCCACACCAAACTCTATTTCCCCATGCATTATTGCATTTTTTGCATCCCCTTCCTTGCATTATTTGCCCCTCCCCACCTTGTAAACCTGGCTCTGTCGCTGCAAATATAATATATCATATATTACTATTAAAAATAACTGTTTTTATATATTTGTTGTGAAAAATTAAAGGCAGATTGTCATGTAGGCCTACTAGCCACACAATCCCCTTGTTTATCATGGCATTGGAAAGTGGTTAACTCTCAAAAGGATAATATTTAATCTGTTGAATACAATAAACAAATCTCTAGCTTTTGTAAGTATCAAAATGTGAATCTAAATTTAAAAAGCTTTATTTCTCATGAACCAGGTAAGTACGCTCAGGGGTTGACAATGTTTTGATACTAGTGTGCCAAAGAAGGATTTCTAATTCATTCAGCATGCCAGTATCCTATAAGTCACTCCTTCTATGGCACTTAATTTCTTGTGTAAGATACTTAAATTGTCTTTATGGAGGTCTTCTGCCTGCCATTGAAAATTGCTCTGTGTGCCAAGTCTGGCATTCATGCCATAGGTTTCCGACCCCTGCTGTAACCACCTATTATACATTTTTTTTTTCCAAAGCATCTGTTGTACAGCAGCTGTGAGAAAAATGGAAACTAAAAGTTTTAAAGTCCATCCGAGTCCCGGAGGAGAAAGTGGTAACCTAGAGCCGCACAAAAGTATTCATTTTGATGATGTAGGTATCGTGGGACTTGCTGCTGCAAAGCAATTAAAGAATAAACACCGCAGATTAAAAAGTAAAAAACATCCAAGACTACTACCATTTGAAAAACGGTAATAAAACCAATAATCTGCCATTTCAATGTACACTTTTAAAAATCTCTTTTTGTTTTACATTTTCCTTTTTATTGTCATGATACTGATTAAAAAACCCAACTTTCTTAAAAAACAGTCTTTTATGATTTTGTTTGGTAATAGCATATTTTACAAGGCAAAAAATGTATTTATCTAGGTACTCAACTTTATCAGAAGCAAACAAGCTTGTTCCAGAAAAGAAATGTATTGACTATGTTCTAATTTACCCAAGAGATCGACCAGACAGTGATGAAAGGGAAAGTGGAAAACAAGAATTCAACAAATGTGAAAGCTACCGTCAGCGGTTTGTACCAGTCCATAATTAGTTTTTTTCTGTGTCATATGTGAAGCCGGCTGGTCCAGCGGTTAGTTCACCGGACTGTCAACCAAAAACCAACGGACAGGTCGCGGGTTCTAGCCCTGCCACCGACGGATCCCTGTCGCCCTGCAGGAGTTTTGGGCCTAGTGGCCGTAATAATCTTCTATCTAGAAGGAACGTCTGTAAACTTTTAAGACATTAATGGTGGTGTGCTGAATGTTGTGCAGCTCCTAAAAGAAACACATAATCATGCTATTCCCAATAAATGTACACATTGTGATGTAAATATAACATTTAAAATTGAAGTTTTAGAAATTGTCCACAAAGGGAATCAGAATTTTTTTCAATTTAATTTTCATTCAAAATAAAGACTCTAAAATATTTGAAGAGTAAAAGCTCAGCGCTCCATGATTAACTGCCTTGTCTCTCTAGTCATCACTGCATATTTCTTTTTGATATTATTCTTATCAAACAAAGTACTTCAAATTCAAGACACCAAAGGAAATGAAATGAAGTGTTAATCTTTGTTTTCTTAGCCTTTTCTATGTTGTCCTTCTCCTAGTCTGTTTATGTCTCCCTTACATTTGCTTTCCCTGTAGTCTGTCAGAACACTATTCCAGAAACATAACTTTTTAGCTTGCATTCTGCATACCTGTCCTCGCCATGTGTTGATAGTTGATAGCTAGCGCACTATCAATAACCTCTCGCACAGGTTGTAGCTAGATAGGGCTTTTTTCCAGAATTTTGAGAGTGTGGGGTTAGAGGGTGTAAGGGGAGGATAAAAGTTTCATCAGATTCAGGCCCATGAAAAAAAAAAAAGATTTAAATATTCATGAATGTTGGTTGATTCCTTTGTTATTTAAAACATTTTTTTCTAGATATTAGGTGCGGCAGATTTGTATACAATCATTCTGTAATTTTGTGTTCACTAAAGATGCTAATTCTTAAATGTACACATGATATTAAATGTTATTATTTCTGTTTATTTTCATTTTAAGTTATAGCATAGACAAATAACTGTGTAGATTACAAAATCTTGTATAGATTCTCTGTTATCAAATCTATGGTCATATTTATTTTTTATACTATATATTACAGTAACAATATTTTGTTCAAATTTGTTCATAGATTTGAAGAAAAGTTGACAAAAGAAGGATTTACAATTGATAAACATGAATCTGTAGATTTTGTCTATACAAAACTACACTGTCCTTTTAAAAGATTATGTTTTGAGGCTGAGCGAGTGAAACTGGAAATGCCATTAAAAGATGTAAGTAACATTAAAGCTATGCAAACTTTGGTTGCGGTCTCAGAATTCTCAAGGGATAACTATAGTCAATAACTATATGTTAAAATGTAACTAATTTAGTTTGAGTTCAAAGAATAGCTAAATTAATGTATCTTATAAAATGTGAAGTAAATGTGAAGAAGGTCTTATCAGTTTTTCGGCCATGGCATTTAAGTGGATTCCTTAGCTAACCCAATTTCAAGCCATTGTTTTCATACCCTGAAAGATTTCTAGTATCCAAAGTCTTTGGTGGACTAAGAGGCACCAGGTTTTAATCGCATGTGAATCCAGCCCATCCTGGTCAATATGTATATCAAGCTACCAGCATACCTCTTTTGATTATGACTTTTTAAGACTTTCTATCTATGTTTATTTTCTAATTTTAAATGTTACTTAAAGATAAACAAAATTGATAATCCTTGGATGCCGTCCTTCTTTCATTAATGGAGAGTAAGAGTAATATGACTAGAATAAAATTAAATTGTTGAACAAAATGTATTTAAAAGAAATTAGTGCAATATATAATATACTAATATAATTTCATCTTTAGTGTGAAATTCCTGACCCACCCCCATTAGGAATGTTTCAAATGTTTGCTGCCAGATACTTAGAAACGGATGGAGAAAGTAAGTAAAATAATATTTAACATGCTTTTGTTGAAAATATAACAATAATTATGACATACTTTAATATATAAAAAAAGGCTTCACCCTTCTAAACTACTTTCTTAAAACTATTCTCTTAACACTGTCTATCTAATTTGAAAATGAAGAAATCTATCAAGTTAAATTTAAGTCCTTTTGTAGGGTAATAAGTGGAAGACACAATATCATGTGGCAGCTTAAAATGTTTGTGTGTTTGGGAGTGGGGGAGGGGAAGCACAACTCCTAAACTATGATTGGTGTTTCAAAGATGATTTGAACAATTGTGAAAAAGACAATTATTATCTGTGATGTATTTTAATCTCAGAATTTCGAACTTGCAGACTGTTTCTTATAAAAAGTATTAATTACTAGTTTTTCTAGGCCAAAGTTCGGATTCAACTTTGAGAATTATTGTTTGTATAAATAACAAATTTGTATTTGTTTTTCTTGTATGTTTTAGTTGCAGACTATGTCAGTGCTCCATTTCAAATGAATAAAATTCACCTTTTTGAAGGACATGAAGACCCTGGCAATTTCTTTCGACCATCTATAAGATCTCTGTTGGTAAGTGAAATTAATAAGACATTTATTGATTTAAAATTGAGTCTATTGTAATAATGTAAAGAGTAAATAGAATATTAGTTTAGATAAATGTTTACATTGACACTGCAAACTAAAATGAGTAAAACATCTATTTAAAATATATACCGTATGTTGTAGGCTATGCAAATATTCAGTCACTCAGTATAGAGGTTGGTTCTAATTCAGTTGGAGTAAAAATAACTATTTCTGATCAAATTTGAATTATTGAAAACTTTTTCTTATCTTTGTTTAAAATGTCATTCTTTTTTTTATAAAAAATAAACCCCAGGTTCATCACATCCTTCTTAACATAGATGTAAGAAGTGAGAAAGAAAAAAGTTTTGATGAAACTGAAGAAGTAACTCAAGAAGAAAGTAAATGTATTGGGTTGTGTAAAAGTATTCTCTGTTTCTGCCAGAATGCACCTCTTCAACCAGTTGATAAACAGAACAGAGGGGTCATGAAGAGAAAAGGTATTAGCCCTAGGGAAAGTCAAATTAAGTAATCCAGTCAGACCAAATTGATGCCTAGGGCCGGTGGAGCAGCATTTACCAGTATCTGTGGTCACGGCATCCTAAGGGGTATGTGTGGCCAGCAGAATGCTCTCCCACCTTTACTTATCTAATGTTGAATATCCACCAGAGCTGGGTAGACTATAGGACACCCTCCAGACCAGGGTAAAAATCCTCCAGGATTCAAACCTATGACCTTCAGTAAGTGCACTGCCACTCAGCCACCAAACCCCATAGCCCTAGGGATAAGATTATGTGATATTTCTTTCTTTTTAGGATTGATGCGTTGTTGATGCTATCTTACCTTTATGGTTACAAGCTTGAAAGATTGTTGTCTTTTTGCATTAAAGACTAGTCTAGTATTTTCATAATGTTAGGTATTTGAAAGGCTGCTCAGCTGTTGGTTTTCCTTAGTAGTTGAGTCAACCTGTTTCCTACATGAACGCTGCTGTGAAAGAAAAAAAAAATATTTTGAAATTTTTAGTTGATAATCTAAAATTTATTTGGTATCTTTATCTAGTTTGCTATTGATTGTTAGTAAAAGTAGTAAAGTATCCCTGACCAATTTGATCTAGAGAGCCTGTGATGCAGCATTCACAAGTTTCCATGGCCAATGCTTGGTTATCTTTACTTATCCTCAACTTGTGTCAGGTATCCATCAGAGCTGGGTAGACTCAGGGACACTTTCTAGAACCCAGAAAGAAAACCTAGCCTTCACCAAGATTCAAACCTAGGACCTTGGGTAGGCCAGTTAAATGCGCTCATGCTCATCCTTCATGTCCCATTGGTTGTTAGCTTAACCCTTAATTTTCTAATGCTACCACCTCAAAATATGCACTAATTGTGATATTTAGTTTTTCTTTTCTCTAGTCCCATTCTGACAAAAGCTGTTCAAATAACGCACAAATTCACACACATATGTGCTTTTTAAAAATTGACTCAGACAAAAGGGTTAAAAAAGATGAAACATATATGCCAAATGAGCACAATTTAACATTTTGTGCTACCTTTCTTAACAGGTTTACAGTTTTTATTGATGAAAAATGTCTACACTGACTCCATGGTACTGCATGATGAGCCTACTTCATCTAAAGAGAAAGACTTATCTCCCTTGCCAAACAATCCAGAAACTGCAACAGCGGCAGCTGCAATAAAGGAGCTAGATCTGAAATGGTCCAAGTTCTATAAATTTCAGCCAATGTGGCAAATCAGAAATTATTTTGGGGAAAAAATAGGATTATACTTTGCATGGACTGGGGCCTTGATCACAACATTATGGATACCAATGTTTTTTGGAGTTGCTGTGTTTATCTATGGTCTTTATGAGAGGTATTTACTATAGAAATTAAATTAAATATGCTAAGTCTTCTACCTTTTTTTATGATAAGTATTTGGCTCTCTTGTATTGATTAATGAAAAAATTCACTTTAAACTAATTTTCAAAAATGTGTATGAAATAAAATACCAATTGACTATTAAATTGTATTGAAAAAATATTTTAATATGTAAAAATTTTGTTTTTATAGGTAAATAACACATTTCCTATTGAGATTTTTTTTTTTTTTTCAGTTTATCAGACAGTACCAGCAAGAATAATGCCACCTCGTAAGAATTTTTTTTAAAGGCCAAATTTAGATATAAAACAAAGTTATAAGTATTGAGTTAAATTACAAAATCCTAATTAATATTTTTCAGGTATTTTTTTAATTGACACTTCATTTTTACTGACATGACTCATTTGCTTTGTTTTTAATACTAGCATATATCAACAAAAATTGATCTACTTAAACTGACATGACTCATTTGCTTTGTTTTTAATACTAGCATATATCAACAAAAATTGATCTACTTAAACTGACATGACTCATTTGCTTTGTTTTTAATACTAGCATATATCAACAAAAATTGATCTACTTAAACTGACATGACTCATTTGCTTTGTTTTTAATACTAGCATATATCAACGAAAATTGATCTACTTAAACTGACATGACTCATTTGCTTTGTTTTTAATACTAGCATATATCAACAAAAATTGATCTACTTAAACTGACATGACTCATTTGCTTTGTTTTTAATACTAGCATATATCAACAAAAATTGATCTACTTAAACTGACATGCCACTATTTATTGCTGATAACTGTTCTGTTTACAGTTTAGGGCTGCAAGATGTTTTGGAAGATGTAAAAGAAGCTTTTGATAATGATGTGACTCCATATTTTGCCTTATTTATATGCTGCTGGGGTAAATGGTTTTTACTTATTCACTTTTACATATATATCTATATACTTTTACTTAGGCTAATGATAAAATGTTTCAAAAACTTATCCAAAATGTGATTGGATTTATTTCAGGAACAATATTTCTCGAATATTGGAAACGTAAATGTTCAACTTTGGCTTATGAATGGGATGTTGATCAATTTGAATCAAATGAACCAGACAGACCTCAGTTTTATGGGACTAAAGTTAAAAAGGCAAGCTAACTTTTCTTTTTCAATAACATAAAAAGTGAAGAATATTACTAGCATTGTCATTTATTTTATAGAAAAGACAGTTGAGTAATATGAATATTTAATTTCAGGATCCCATTACGAATACGGACGCTTGGTTTTACCCATTTAAACGTCAGCTGTTGAAATTTTCAACCTCGGCTGCAGTTTTGATTTTCATGGTAATACCTTTTACATTTTAAAAGTTGTATTTGATAGAATGAGGTCGATTCTAATTATTGAGTACTTGTAACGTTTTCCTACTCGTCATATATGAGAAGCACACTTGCTAAAGGTGCTAAGTCAAGAGAAATTGATTTTAAAAATTGATTGTCTTTTTACATCACAATTTTACTCACAAGTTGACTTATAGGTTGACTTATATCTAGATAGAAGATTATTACATCCACTAGGCCCAAAGCAACATGTCGGTTGACAGTCCGGTGAACTAACCGCAGGACTAGCCGGACTCAAATTAGTATCTTTTACAAGTTGCTTTTCATATTATATCAAACATACAAACAAATTTAGAACTTTTTGAAAGGTGAGCTAAATAACAGCATATCAATAAATACAAAGTAGGAAGTCAGTTGAGATAACTCTATTCTATTTTTAAAAAGATGAATTGACTTTGCACCTTTTGAAAGTGGACTACTCATATATTATATGTACTGTGGGAGGAATGCAGAGAATAGTATGGTAATGGCGGGAAACACAAACAAATATAAAAAGGTTCATTAGATATGGGAGTACTTGAAATAAGTAATTAATATTATTAGAAAAAAAAGGTTGGGAGCCTCTGAAACGTACAACTACTCTGGATTTGATAATGACAATAAAAGACTAGATATACATCTTTAATGTTGAATTGTAAATTATTGTATTTTCTCAACTGTCTTTCAGGTTTGTATTGTCATTGCTAGTGTCTTTGCTGTCATTGTGTACAGAGTGATCATGAACATTGACTATTGCCCAAATATGTCAAACAAAGAATGCCTGCTTCTCACAACCATTGTTTCCTCAATATTGAATGCAGTGTCTATTCTTTTACTTGGGAAGGTAAGTTAATCATGCACTTGCTTTATAATAATGTCCATATCCACTCACTATTTATAAGCCTATATTTTTTACTTTTTGTTTCCAAACATTTTGACCCTTACAGTCCCGGGTGCGTATATAGCGGAACTGAATATCATAGATAGAAAGATACAGGAAGGGTTAAAAAAGCAGTTTTAATGAAACACATTTTTGGTGACTTGTTTTAAAATGTTAGTTTTCATCCCTTTCACCTTTTTCTGTTATGAGCAAATGTGTTGGCTCAAGTGTGCCTAATTTAGAATGAGAGTAATCTTATCAAAACCCACAATATAAGATTTGTTCTGTGACATTCCATATTGCATAAGTAAAATTTAATTGTTTAATAATTTTTTTTCGCTGATGTTTTTTTTTTTTTTAAATTTCATTTCTAGTTGACAATTAAATGAGTCTATTTTTAACTGACCTTATGTTTCTTTACTTTTACAGATCTATGATAAATTAGCAGTTGTTTTGACAGAGTGGGGTAAGTGTTTTATTTAGATAAATAACATTATAATTATGTTTATGCATAGTATAATAATCAAGAATAAAAAGACAATAAAATTTAACACTATTTTGTCAACATGATTAATTATTTACTGGCTTTGTTTCTACAGAAAATCATAGAACTCAAACAAGCTATGATGACTCCTTGATCATCAAGCTATTTGCTTTCCAGTTTGTCAACAGCTATGCCTCCTGCTTCTATGTTGCTTTTGTGCGAGGAGTGAGTGTCTTATATATAGGCCTACTATAAAAATGCTCAAAACTCATTATAAATTTAGTAAAAATCTTGAAAACTTTCTATAATTAATTTATGTGTATATTTTTCTCTCTATATATTCCAATATTTATAATAATTTTGATTTATGTATTTTATCTATATGTTGTATCCCAGCATGGAAGCTTATTTGAAGATCGCTATGTTGACACTTGTGAAGGTTCTTGCATGACCCAGTTGTCATTCCAGATACTGACTTTGATGATTGTCAAACCTTTCCCAAAGTTTTTTAAAGACATTGGTATTCCGTATGTCACACTGTTATACCTATATTATATCTACTGTAAAATCTTGAGTATAAACCGCACTTTTTAAACAAAATTTCAAGTCTTATGCATATGTGAAAAAAATAATTTTTTCCCAGGTTCAAATATCAACTGGTGACGATGTGAGCTACCGTAAGCAACATCCCTGAATAGAAAATACTCGAGAATAATGAAAAATATCTTGAAATGTATATTGATGTTGCAATAAACCTATTTTCATAGATGTAGGCCTATTTATTTAACTAATTAAATTCAAAAAAATATTTGTTATTTTATACAGTTTATATCAAATACGGTAGATCAACCTTTCCGATACTTTTTTGAGACCCGGTTATTTATTTACTTGCTTCAACTACCAGTATAGACCATAGAAAGTTATACTTTTCAAAAGAGTTTAAACAAGTAATGTGCTATTATTATTCAATTAATATTTTATAGTTCTTTGCCAAAGATTTTACATACAAAATGGTTGCAAGACAGTTGATATTGAAAGATTATGTAGCGCTTACTTAGTGCTTATATTGTATAATATGCAAAGCCTATTCACATCTTATCTAATATTATACATTACAGAAGCTCCTTCTATAAAGAAGATTATTGCGTCCTACGCTCATCCGTGGTCCGAGTCTAGTCTTGCATTTTTATAACATTTACCACATTACAGTGGCTAATACACTACAATTAAAAAATATAAATATTGAGAAAAAATAATACAGGTAAACCAAACAGATTTTGGGTGCAGCTTATACACATGAACTTCAATTTTACCTGCTTTTTGCCTTCCGAAATATACCTGAGGCTCATACACAGGTGCGGCTTATAATTGAGATTTTACGGTATATTTTATTATCTACGGAAACCAACATTGCTCAGTATATATTTTTCCATGGCCATATTTTATAATCTTATGTAGCACTGATGGCTGTGAAAAAAGATTTGTCCTGAATATAAAATATAATTTAATATAATATACATCATGTAATTTTGGATTTATTCTATGTTTGAATCTCTCTATTTTTTAAAATATTTTTCTGACATATTATACTGAGAAATGCTGGTGTCTTTAACTTTCACCAACTTGTTATTGTAATATTATAAATGGTTTTATAAAATTGTGCTTTGTATTATTTGAATCAAGCTATATATATATTAAATATACTCAATAGAGCACAAAATTATAAAGTGATGAAAACTAAAATGTAGGTCTAACAAAAATAGTAAACTATAAACTAAAATATAAAATAATAGAAACTCCAATATATGCACTAAAAAAAGATAAATTAACTATCTTATCACTCGTAACAGAATATTTTATTATTAATTTTTTTAAAGTATAACCCTTTTTTAAGCGTTGCAATATTTTTTTAACTAGCCTTCTAAAGAAAATCTGGCAACGCCTTAAACTTTGCTGCCAAAAGAATCAAGTTAAGGATGACATGGAGATGGACAAACCAAAATCTGAGAAATGTACTCAGGAATCATTTCTCGAACGGGAGAGATCAAAACCAGATCTGAATGATTTCACCATGGGAGAATACACTGAAAAGATCATACTTTATGGATTTCTCATGGTAGGACAGTTTTACAATCTACCGATGATTAGTGTATACTTAGTCAATACCCTTACAGCACACTTTTTTGGCTCAGTTTTATTTCAGGTCCAATATTGGCCTATACTTAATAGTATATACCCCTGTTAATATTTACTTTAGATAAAATAGTTTTGTCTGTCCATAAAAATATTATTATATTAGTTACTGTTTTTACTTCTTGAATAGTTTATCAAAAAAAAAAAAATATATGTATATATTATGCAGCTATTTGAATGTTTACTTGACATATATATGGCATGTGATAAATTAAAAAAAACTACATTACTATACTATAGGCTACACCACTTCTAGTTTAATCTGCCCTCTTATTCTGTTTCTAGCCTCCCCTCTCATTCCCCCACTTATACCTCTTTTCCAATAACCCTGTACCACTTTTCCAATTACCCTTTTATATTATCCCATGCCCTATGGGAACTTATGACAATGTAACCGTAAGTTCTTGTTTCATTTATCATAGAACCAGTAAAAAAAAAATGTAGGAATGAAGTACTAATATCATTATATTCTGGCAGATCCTAAGTTTAAAAGAAAAATGGCTGAAACTACTAAAATTGAGTTACTTGCTATCTTTAATTCACTTGCATTTCTTCATGATTAGTGAATAAAATAAATGGGTCAAAATTGAAAAGAATGCTATGTTATAATCCATTTTAATTTTAACAAATGATTTTTTCAGCTTTTTGCATGCTCTTTTCCTCTGGCGCCTCTTATGGCAATAATTATCTGTCTCATTGATATTCGTGTTGATGCCAAGAGGTTACTCTGGTTATTCAGACGTCCCGTTGCTCACATTGCAGAAGATATTGGTAATTTTTTATACTCTTATCAAGCATACCAAATGGTAAACTACTAAAACATTATGAAAAGTTAGCTTAGTGAGAAAGTGTTTGAAAATAGTAGTTTGCCCTTTTACATAATGCGAGAACAAATGCATATAAGTACTCTTTCTTCCTGAGTGGCATTAGGGCATGGAATGGGTTGCCTGAACAAACCAGAAAAACCAGTAACTTAACATCTTTTAAAACATCAATAAAAATGCAAGACTGGACTCGGACCATGGATAATAATAATAATAATAATAATAATTGGTCATTTATATCGCGCCTCACTCCATGCTAATGAAATCATGCTCAGCGCGCTCACAAAAACGAAACGACAATAACACTCTAAAATAGTTTTAAACAAGGTTTTGGCCGATGGAGGCACGAAACGACAATATCATTTTTAATTGAGCGTAGGATGCAATAATCTTCTTTATAGTAGGAGCGTCTGTAATGTATAAGATAAGATAATATAACTATTAAGCTGGTATTTGATTGTACTGGTTTATACTATTTAAAGAAATGGTTATTGCCCTTTTATGTGCCTAAATATGCTTTTTTACCCATTTTCTCTCATTTACCTCCCTTATTCTTGATACTTTTAGTGGTCAGTACCTTTTTTGTTAGCACACAATCCTGTCAACACCGGTAGTTCTAAAGTTGTTAATCTCTTTTATTGATTGATTGTTTTGATTTTGCATATGCTTTAAAGGCGTATCTCCCAGGCAGCTCTTGCATGCTAAAATGGCTGACTTACTTTATACAAATAGAAATAGTGGCAGCTAAATCATAGGTGTAGTAACTTTTTACTGAAGCTATTCTAATTTGTTTTTCATTATTTTTTCAGGAATGTGGTATAATATTCTTAACTTTGTGAACTTTGTTGGAGTGCTGACCAATGCGTTCATCATAGCATTTACTTCCAACTGGGGCTCTCAGTTTGATATCACGGGCAAACTAGCTGTTGTCATTGGCTTTGAGGTTAGTGCTGTATTACATTCATTACTTTGACTTCAATACATTTTGCTTTACTGTAAATGTTATGTAATGATCATTAAAGCTTTACAACAAACAAATGTTTAACAGACCTATATTTTTAGTACAATTACTCTTCCAAATTTGTGTTTGCCTGTTCTCTTCAAAAGGTTTTGCTTTTCTTTCAGCACATTGTATTCTTTTTAAAATTTCTTCTGGCTTATTTGATTCCTGATGTTCCTGAAGATATTAAACTGGCAATGAGAAGGGTAAGCTAACTGTTTTTGTAATGCTAATAGAATAATTTGTTATACTCTTGCATGTGGAATTTTGTACAGGATAATTTTTCCATTTAGAAATGTATTAATATATAGGTTATACAATTTAAAATTCACTGCATTTCATTTCTCAGGAAAAATATCTGGTTCAAAGAAAAATGGAGAAAGAAAATAAACCTATAGATGATTTTTCAAGACTTTTCCCTGATGAAAAGTACGTATCAATTTTCAGTTCTTTTAGGCAATAATTGTATTAACCTAACTGAAATATATTTTCATTAACTATTCTTGTTTTTTTTTAGGAAAGTTTTTTTTTTTTACAATTATGTAGTCCACTTGCAAAAGGTACAATGTCAAAAGAAAATGATTTTACAGAAATCTACTTTTTAGTTAATTTTGGCATCTGTTAATAGGAACATCATATTTTCTATCAAATATATTAGAGTACTTAAAACTTTTCAAAGGTCGAGCTAAAGATTGGCATATAAATAATCGGCATATAAATAAAAACATATACTTGAACTGGCTTAGCACCTTTTGAAAAAGCGGACTCTCAATTAAAACAAATAAAAATACTTGATACATTTATATGGTTAAATTACCATTAGCATTACCAGCAAGGAAGACGATTCTGAGGTTGACAAAAAGAAAGCTAGCAGCTCACCACATAGAAAAAAGTCTAACGTGGAAAACTTAGAAACAGTGAAACCTTCTGTTGAAATCTATAACATTCAAGAAGAAAGCAGGTAGGTGAAAAAATAATCATCAATAGTTGCTGTAGATTAGACTGTGCAAATTAGTTTGAGATAAAATCTAATAGATATATTTCATATGAATGTAATAATTTTATTCACACAAATACATAAAAATAAAAAATGTTATATAGAGCATTTCTCAACATTTTTGTATTTTTGTCCATGGACCAGTTAAATACAAGTTTGTTTGCTCAACTCCTCAATTTAAAAAATAGATTACTAAATGTTTAAATTTTTTATTTTCTCATTCTCGACTGCAAGGCACTTTTTTTTTTCTGTTATTTCTGCTTTCTGTACAATAAACTTTATTGACCATGTGAGGGGCAAACCATAAAAGCACATTTTTCAGGAGAATAAAAAAAACTGTGTGGGTCATGTAAAGAAAAAATGGACATATCTGTTTGTTCACAATGAAATTGTAGAGTTTCTATTGGGCTATACTGCAAGATATTTTTAGACATTTCAAAATTTCCAACATTTAAAGACATGATGGAAATGCTGTTCATTGACCCAAATAGGTTTATCATTTATGAATCTAAACAAATAAATGGATATATCTTACAGCTAATTCACTTCAGCTTCAATTTATAATTTAAAAGAAAATACATAAATATGAAAATATAAAAATTATATAAACAAGGCTAATGAAAGAAAAATGGGCCAGTCAGAATGAGGATGATGACTAGATTAAGAGTTTGAAAATAAAAAAACACTGCTTGTTTTAAAAGGGCTCTTTCATTTAAATCATTTTGATTTGTTTAGCTTCGATGATGGACAGCTAGCCCCAATATTCCGGACTAATGTAGTCCGTGGACCCCTGGTTGAGAATAGCTGGTATATATAATCTCCTCATTTTTTAGACAATTTATTTATGTGTAGATTTATAGTGCACTATATACATTTTATATTTTAGCTTTTTAGTTTTTACTCTCTTAAGTTTTCCTTTTCTTCTTTCAATCTTACTTAAATTTTTAACTTCATTTCAATCTTCCCATAGTATTCTAGTCACATGATCTCTTTTTGTTATTGATACTTATCTGTTCCTTTCTTTTAACCTACTCTTTATATAGCATGATCACCCCTTTAAGTACAAGTGATTCACATTTGGTCACCAACCCTAAGAAGAGCAGTCACGGGTCATCTGTGTTTCATTTGAAATTTAAATCATCTAGTTTTCATAGAATGTAGGTATCCCAGCAGTTATGTATAGTACACAAAAGGATTTGTAACAAAAATTATTATCTTTCAATTGTTCTTCTCTGCATGTAGCAATGCCAGCAAGTGGGAAGGTTTTAAAAAAGCTAAATTAACTGCTAATATACTTTTAGCTTGATTACTTTTTAAAAGTCTGGTAAAAATGACAGACCCAAGCTTGTGATGCAAAAGTGCTTAAAACTCTGCTTAGTGCTAGCCAGTGTTCCCTCAAAGCTGTGTGCGGGCACAACTCACCGCGCACACGCACACATTTTAACATAAAATGCTGATATAATTGTATTTATTAAAAAATTATCAGTTTTTCTTAGTGGTGCACTTACATTTTTTTTAAGCTTTACATCACACAGTCGGAAAATTAGAGGGAACATTGATGCTTGACATAATATAATACAGCATATTAGAAAAAAAGGGCAGTCACTGCCAATAACAACCATTAAAGTCAACCACACGTAACAAATAAAATTATTAAGAAAAGCATACAATAGATGTAGTTGGCTTTTCAACAACAAAACTCTTTCAATTTTGTGTTTCTGTTAATCCTTGATTTTTCATTTTCAGCTAAGATATTGAATCATTTCTTTAATTGCATGTAAGCAAAATAATTTATTGAGTGTTGAGTTTTTCATTTTTTAAAATGCAGAATTAGTGTGTAATTGCTTGAAAAAAAATACTTCAAAATTGTAATATTTTGCAGCACTTTGTAACAAATTAAAATCTAACACCATTGTAGGGTGAACATGATCGAGCTATCAAAATATTGACAATATTTCTTTCTATTCTAAATAAAAAAAAAAAACAAATTTAAAATAGGCTTAAAACAAAAAATCTAAAAAGAAATCAAAAGCTAAAATGTAAATATAGAAACAAAAAACATTTGATCTGAGAAATAAATGGCACTTATAACAAAAGATTTACGAGGATCATAAATACAAAAAATAATGTACAAATTATGTTGGTATGCAAATATATGGAATACACACTTTAGTTGTGATTTTTACTTTATGTGCTTTATTGTTTTAATTTTTTTTTTTTGTTTTATATATTGGCATTTTTCTGAAAAATATATATTGAAAACTTCAGAGTATTAAATCTCCTGATTAGGGGTATATTCTTTGCCAAAAATATTTGAAAGGTTCAACAGAAAGTGTCAATGACAGACTAAAAGAAAGAATTTTCAAACTCAATAGGCTTGCATTTATTTTATATATACCATTACATCCTTAGTGGCCATTTTAACATTCACATACTATCGTCAGCATCACTGAAGTAATTGAAAGACCATTTATAGGTGGATATATAACTTTATGCTGCATTGAGCATAACATCATATCAAAGGTCCCAGATTGAATCCTGGAGAAGCTTTGTTCCTGGGTCAGGTAGTCTCCATGAGTCAATCCAGCTCTGATGGGTACCTGATAGTGGTTGGGACAAAGTAGTGTCATCTGGATGTTATGCTTGCCACACAAGCCCCTAGTATGCATTGGTCACAAAAACTTGTAAACGCTGCTTCACAGGCCCTATTGATCAAATTGGTTTGAAAGGGAGACTCTACTTTATCATGTAGTTATTAGAATAAATAGCATACATGTATTTGCATCTGCTTGTCTTAAAAAAATTCTTTTAATCATTGTAAATCCCAAACTATTTTTATTCCATATCATTATTTATATGACAGACAAAAATTTCCACAATCATTCTAAGGCTTTTATTTTATGCTCTGGTATTTTTTAACATGTTTATTATGTTTTTATTACATCTCTAGGTCTGTTGTATTTTTTGCTTCACTTCTCTAGCCAATGTCTTTAATGTAAAATGCCTCAATATTAGAAACAAAAATTTCTTTATTTTTTTTGCACAATGTACTTTTAAGCTTGTATTATTTCTGTATTTTCCACTCCAAAATAACCATAACATTTTAATAAAACTAACAACTAACCCTTTTTAATTTTGCTTTATAATATCCATAATAATAATATGCTCCATTAAAATGTTTGATATAAACTGTCATCAACTAGAATCAATACCGGTGGGTTTACTGTCTAGATTCTAGATTTAAAAAATCGTACATTATCTCCCCTGAATCTATCACCTTCATTGAAGAGAAAGGATGGTAGTGGTATGGTCAGAAAATATCTCCTTCTGTGCCATGGCCACGGAAACATGTAGTCTCTTTTTAGTTGGATATTAAGTTTTGTTTATAGGTTTTATGGAGAATACAATAATATATCATAAAAGATTACTTGCATTAAGAGGTTTCAAGAGAGGCAAACAGATGTAAAAAAAAAATTGCTTTGTAAAGTTTTAGCGTTAAAAGATTGATTATTGTAAACATTTATAGAGAGAAAAGTAAAAAAAAAGAGTTTTCTATAGACCAGATTATCAAAAGCCATTAAATATATTTTTAACTATTTAACTCTTAACAAAATGTATTATAATAAAAGCAGAAATCCCTGGCCAAAAAAGGTAGTATTACTACCTCAATTATATATATAGAAAAAAACTTCAACAAACTAATTCTGCATTAGTTCATGAAGATAGTGTTCCACATTGTATAACACTATTCTTTCTTAAACAATATTTAATTATATTTTACAATCTGATATTTAAATTTTTCTACAGGCACTCAGATGATGATCCTTCAGCTGAAACCCTAATATCAGAAGCATAAAAAACCTGGACATTTAGAATACTTTTTTAGCATTATTTTTTTTCATTGTTTTTGTTTTTTACTCAAACAAACTTGTACAATGAGTATGTTTGCCTTGAATTTGTTTAAAATGGTGATTATAGTTTATTTTTTTGAAGGCAGCATTTTTTTGTTGGAGCTTTTTCATGTTTAAAAACCACAATTTATTATTCATTTTAACAATCAATGTTTTCGGGTATATTTCTTAGTTTCATGTTCGTTTAATTTCAAACATTTATGTACAAACATTATATTTATGTGTAACAAGTCATAATGTTCAGGTCTCATAAATGGGATTTAGCTTTAAAAAAGCTAGATTCTAATTCTTGACAGTTTACTTATTTTTTTTTTTTGTTGTCATTGATATTTATATAGACATAAAGAGAAAAAAAATGTTTTCAGTTTTAATTCCACATTTTGCTTAAAACTAAATGGTAACTATTTTTTAAGCGACGAGAACAATAAGGTTATTAATCTTTTTTCTGTGAAAGTTATTACAATTTGTATGAATAATTTATTTATGTAATTTTTTTTTCAACTATTTATTCATTGTATGGTCAGCTGCAATTTTATCAGAGAAATCAACATTTATGAAATTGTCTCAAAAATTTTACTTGTGTAAAAAGAAGTGTATTACTTAATTTTAATCTAAATCTTTTTTATAATTTTACTGTTTTTTATACTGTAATTTATAACTTACATATTTTAGAATTCATAGCTAATTGCACTTTATTTATTTGCAATGATAACATAAAGAAACACTGAAACCTACAAACTTTGTTTAAAATATATTAATGGCAAACTTTATTTGTACCTTTTACCTCATAAATAAGGTAAGCTACCTAAGCTTACACACAGAAATGTTTATATTGATATTGCATTTCTAAAATTTGTTTTTACAGCATAAATCTTGTAAATAATTTACTGAAGTGATAAATTTTTTAACCAATATGAAAAAAATCTGTGTAGATAATTTGTTCATTTTTCTCCACATAACAAAGATATAAGCCAAAAGCCTGCACTTTAATATTATAATATTTATTTTATTTTTTTAATTAAGGTACATTTAAATATATATATTTAAAAGCACTTTTCATGTATTAAATTTTTTGTTACACCAAACATTTTTTAACTAAATTTTTTCTAATAAATTCAGTATCTTAATATGTTTTCTATGTTTTGTTAGTACAGTTTACCAATGTGAACAATATAAATATATTATTAAAAAGTTTAAGCTTTAATTGTGTTTCTGGTTTTCTTTTGTTTTTATGGTCTTTGCTTGTTATTTTAAACATATTTGTAGTTTAACTTATTTAATAAAATGTTTTGACTTTAACAGAAGTTTTCATGTATTGAAAAAAAAAAGCATTTTAAGTTAGGCCTACATTCTGTTAATTTTATGAATTATGAAGTTAATAATATATATTGTCAAGAAGAGATACATTGTTAAATTATCTTGCCATATATTACAATAACATCATTTTAAATGACATTTAACAACATTGGCTTTATACGTTTATAGTTATTTACAATTGTATATAGACATAATCACATAGGCTAATATTGTCGAATCAACACAATCAACTGCAGACTTAGAACCCAGAGATAATAATTTTAAAAAGGCCCTAAAAAATCTGAAAATGCACTGAAGCCATAGTCCGGGTCACACACAAGACACAAAATTTATTTTACCATCACATAAAAAAATGATTGTTTCCAAGAAACTTAATCTTACTGTGTTATAGTATGAGCCCCTGATCTATACTATAAAATTATTACATAGAAGACTAGGTTATTAATCACTTAACCATACACATATTTCACATATTATATGCATATATTATCCCTGGATCAGAGGAGCTATCCATATCTTATATTCTTATATATAACTGACGCTCCTTCTATAAAGAAGATTATTGCATTCTATGCATAGATATCACTAGATCAGTGATAGATATTGATATTTAGTATTTAGGGTGCTATCAGTAGGATTATCAAGACTAAGTGGGATCTATTCGTTTGACTTATATGCACTGACCTATGCATAAATAAGAACAATAATATTATATGCCTTCAACTTCACCCAAGACAGCTGCTTAAATTCCAACCTGTGGCGCGCTTGAAGGTAAACGCAACTAACATGAATGAGATTATATGATAGTGAGAAACTTAGTATATGATGGTTAAAAACAAGCACGCATGTGTGGATTTATGAACGTTATGTGTGTGTATGTAGGGGGTATTTAAAAACGAAATTTTAAAGCATATAGGTCTATATATAGGGCAGTAAAAATCGAAATGCTGTAGAAATTAGTTCAATAGTAAGCTTTTATTTTAATTAATCGTAGAAGTGTCCCGACGAATTATTGGAAGTCGATGTATCGGTAGACCATGAACTGTCAGCAGACGAAGCGGTATCGGTAGACGTTGTAAGTTGTTGTCGGTAGGAGAAGTGATTCGAAGTGTCGCGGTAAACAAATTGTCTGGGTAGTAGACGAAATGTCGCGGTAAACGAGGTGTCGATAGACGAAATGTCGATGCAGACGTAATGTCAGTAGACCGACTTTATGTAGACAAAGTCGCGAAGTGTCGTAGACGAAAAATCTGTAGACGATTTTGTCGTCAAACCGTAGTAGGACCTAGTCTATGTTATGTCCATGTGTCTATATGAAAACATTATTTATAAAATTTTAGTAAATAAATCAAATTTATACTAAAAAAAAAAAGAATGTTCACAACTGACAAGGTTAAACTTTAAACCAAAATTAGTTACATCACTAAACAAGTAATTTAAAAAATGGCTTTTCATTTTCAGCCTTTTTTGCCGACAGAATCTGGCAAAATTGATTCGTGTTTTTAAAAACTTTTCATGAAAGTAAAAACTTATCGGAAAAAAAAAATTCACTTTGACTACTTTGACACTAAAATGGACTTATTTTACTAAAACAACAACACAAGCAACAACTTAGCCTAGGCTTAGGCCTACTTATAACTAATTAGTATGCAAACGCTTACCATTAGGTAGGCTATAAGTCAAAGAAATCACATTAATTTACGAATTTGTAAGACGGCTACAGAAGCAATGGCAATGTCAGAAGTGACAAAAGACGAAGTAGATAAGACATAAGATTATTTAATATTTAAGATAAAACGAACAACAAATATTTCAAATAACAAAAGAGAATGCATTTTTTTTTCATAGCCTAGGGCCTAGGCCTATTTACTATTTCTATTTATGTAGTACTAAATTGACAAATTAGTTTTTAATGTACAATTTAGGCATGGTTGTATGAATAAGAATAATTGTAGACATAAGATAAATAATAAATACATACATTTTCATTTAACATAACTTTACATCAATGTCATCATTATTCATGATCATAGGGGCCTAACATAAATTGTAAATATCGGTTTCTAATTAGCCTACTAATTCAATAATTAATTTCCTTTTTTTTTGTTTGATTTGGTAACGACAAAGTAATAAGGTAGAAGCTAGATCAAGATTTTTTTTGGCAAATAGTAGTCTAAAGAAAGTAGTCTAAGCTTGCCATTTAACATTAAATGGGTTTTCATGACAAATACAATGTTATAGTAGGCCAAATATTATTAATTATTATCGAAATATTGCGTATAATATGATTATGCTTATGCTTTCTCAAGTCTGAGCTAGTGATAAGTCAAAAAGACAGTACTGCTAACACAGAAACAGGCTCCATTTTGAATAGCGACTTAATGAACAGAGGTTTGAAAGATTCTGATTCCTTAAAAGTAGAAGAAGCAATGAACAATAAAGGTTTGAAAGAAGATGTTGTAGAAGTAGTAGACTTACAGGAAAGGTAAAAAAAATAATACATTTTTAAGTTTTAATCTCTAGGACAGCTTAGGTTATATTATATCTTATCTTATACATTACAGACCCTCCTTCTATAAAGAAGATTATTGCGTCCTACGCTCATCCGTGGTCCGAGTCTAGTATTGCATTTTTATTAATGTTTTAAATGATGTTAAATTACTGGTTTTCCTGGTTTGTTCAGGCAACCCATTCCATGCCCAAATGCTACTCGGAAGAAAGAGTACTTATATGCATTTGTTCTCGCATAAGGGACAAGGAAAGTGTTTTTGTCTTTATGTTTATCTGAGCTTTGCAACAGGTTGTTTTTGGGTTGTATTTCTAAATTAGAGTTTAACATTTTATGTATTATTACTACTTTACTCTTTGCCCTTCTGTCCTCTAGTGTTTCTAGGTTTAGTGATTTGACTAATGGTGTTACTCTTGTTAATTGGGAATATTCACTAGTTAGGCTTTGAACCTTGCAGCTCTTTTTTTGAATTTGTTATAATTTTTTAATGTTTTCTTTAGTTGATGGGTCCCATACAGATGCTGCATATTCTAGTATAGGTCTAACTAATGTGAGATAGCATTTTAGTTTTATATTGTCTTGTTACATTTGTAAAAGTTCCTTTTTATGAATCCTAATGTTATGAGATAATATTGAGTCTTTTATTGAATCCAGATAATAAGGGCTGGATGTTATCTCTTAAGCCCACGTCTTACCACTGTAATAGCAATCGCTCTGCTTCCGGACTTAAAATAGTAAAGTAAATGGCTCTGAGCAGTGTGCTGCCCACACATTTGCCTTGCATGCTTCAACTTGCAAATGCTACTTTACCTGCACAATAGATCCACATAGGCTACTTATTCTATTATAATAATCACTACATTAAGTTTACTATATGCTAAACTCATAAAAAAAAATTATAATACAGTAACATCGCAGGACAAAGTAAGGAATCAATGTTAGAATTCAATCAAGTGCACCAAGTTGATTTTGTCCTTGTTGAAAAGAAGGTTGATCCAGATGATGTTAAATATGATAGCATGATGAAGCTACAAAGTAAATTAAGAGAGATGTAAGTATACTCCTATCACTACATAACATTTGCACAGTATTGTGTCCATTATTTGGCTAAGATATAAATATTTGCAGAATATAAGGCAAGTGTCGGCCCGTAGCATAGCCAGGATTGTTAGGAGGGGATTGGGGGGAGGTGAAAGCAAATAGGTGAGGATTGCAAGGTTATCTGATTGAAATAATCTCATTCCTAATTATGTCAATTTTTCAAAGAAAAAAAAGTACCGTAATTTCCACTGTCTTCAAGAATATATATTGATTTATAATCTCATCATTAGCTTAATGTCCAAAAAGTTTAAGTACTCTAATATTTTTGATATACATAAATGATGCCTTTATCAAAAGATGCTAAATTGCAAGGTTAAAAGTTGATTTCTATAAAATCAGTTTTTGTTGACCTAGCACCTTTTGCATTACATTTGCATTTTACATTAGTCTTTTATATTCATTTTATATTAACCTTTTTATTGTATTTTTTAATGTTAAATACTGTATTTATTATCTACAAAACATGTTTTAGGTATTTATTATGGTGTCTCTAGAGCAAATTAATTGCATTTACATTGATTTATTATAAAATTATTGCCACTGTTTTCTTTGGTTTTGGATTTCGCAGATTTTTTACAGATGGATTATCGACAAAATCCAAGGCCTGACTGTAAATAAAAAAGGAAACACAATTGCCGTTTGCTAATAATTATATCCTATTTCTTTTTCCATAGTTTTGAAAAAAAGTTGCTAAAGGAAGGGATGAAGATAGAAAAGCGTGTCTCTGATGACGTTGTCTTCACTCTACTTCACTGCCCTTTTAGAAGACTTTGTCTTGAAGCAGAAAAAGTGAAACTGGAAATGCCCATAAAGCATGTAAGATTAATTTCAATCAAACAAAAATGTTTCAATGTGTAGAAAGAAATGAATGATAATACAAAGAAATATTTTCTAAACATTTTTTCTTCATTACAGATACAATTGAATAAATCATCTGGAGAGTGTTGCCATTCATATTTCAGTAAATACTTACGAACTGATGAAGACGGTAATTTAAATAGAGTTTTTGTTAAAATAAGTTAAAATAATTAAATGTTACATTTTTACACTTAGTGAAAAGGGGGCTGTAATTGCATCAGTGTTTTAATTGTATTTCACATAGTCCATGTTTGTGTTTTTCATTGTTGTATTTCACATAGTCCATGTTTGTGTTTTTCATTGTTGTATTTCACATGGTCCATGTTGTGTTTTTCATTGTTGTATTTCACATAGTCCATGTTGTGTTTTTCATTGTTGTATTTCACATAGGCCAAGTTTGTGTTATTCATTATTGTATTTCACATATTCCATGTTGTGTTATTCATTGTTGTATTTCACATATTCCATGTTGTGTTATTCATTGTTGTATTTCACATATTCCATGTTGTGTTATTCATTGTTGTATTTCACACATTTCATGTTGTGTTTTGATTGTTGCATTTCACATGGTCCATGTTGTGTTTTTCATTGTTGTATTTCACATAGTCCATGTTTGTGTTTTTCATTGTTGTATTTGACATAGTCCAAGTTTGTGTTATTCATTGTTGTATTTCACATAGTGCATGTTGTGTTTTTCATTGTTGTATTTCACATAGTCCATGTTGTCTATTTCATTGTTGTATTTCACATAGTCCATGTTGTGTTTTTCATTGTTGTATTTCTCATAGTCCATGTTGTGTTTTTAATTATTTTTTTAAATTAGCAGCTGTGTATAAAATGTGTGCAAGTAAACTGTTATTTAAACTTTGCAGATTTGAAACAAATTTGTGCTCCTTTCTTTACGCATCACCTTGAGATCTATGAAAATTTTGCTGATCACCAGAAATTTTTCAGGCCTGGACTTAGATCTTTATTGGTAAGTGTGAGGGCGAAACACTGACAATTTGGAGCTGTTATGTAAATGTATGTGCTTATATACAAAGTATGGGGTCATAAAATTGACATATGCAAGTGCATTGCTAAATTAAAAGTAGAAATTAATGCATATTAAATTAATATTAGTTAAATATTTGTGGATATGGCAGAATTAGTACATTGAAAAATAAAATATTGGTAACTTCAAAAGATAAATAGATTTTTGTGCCTTCCATCAGAACTATCATACTTAAGGAAAAACAAAACAAGAAATGTGAATACTTAGTAGTCAGTTGGTAAGGATTAGAACAGTGGTATGCACACTGAAGTTAATTGCGTGCCATAGTAAGTTTTCTAACAGTAAAAAATTCATCCTGTTTTTTAGCACTCATTGTCTTGTAGAAAACACTTGAATTGCCTTTTGTGTGGGGGCGGGGAGTTTGCATACCCCTGAATTGGAACATAAGTTCAGTTGTACACATGGGTAAAAAAAATAATTATTGCACAGATTAAATTTTAAGTAATCTAAATAATGTGATAGTATCAATCGGGTAATGTACATTATAAAAAAACAACTGAGTTCAAAAGATGAATAGAGATAAAAGTACCTTACTCTTACAGGGTGGTGGATGTTGAAGTGAATGGAGATATGGTTGCTGAGGTTATAGAAATCAGACCAGACCAGTAAGCTTCTGCCTGTTGTGAATGTAATCAATCTAAACTTTTCCATTTTCATTGCAACAAAAGGTTTACCACATTCTAATCAACACTGACATAAGGTATGATAAAGAAATAATGGCAGAGGACCTTGACAACAGCATATTGTTATTCAAGTACAAGCCTGAGTTGCGTACAGCAGAAGGAAGCATGCAAACTAAAGGTTGGTCCACTGTGTCCCCTGTTCACAAAGCAACTTGTTTGCCAATTCCTGTGATAGCTTTCTATTAGTGTCTCCTAAAGGCCTTATTTAATACATGACAGACCCTCCTTCTATAGAGAAGATTATTGCGTCCTACTCTCATCTGTGGTCTGAGTCTAGTCTTGCATCTTTATTAATGTTTTAAATGATGTTAAGTTACTGGTTTATTCAGACAACCCATTCCATGCCCAAATGCCACTCGGGAAGAAAGAGTACTTGTATGCATTTGTTCTCGCATAAGAGTTAAAAAAGTGTTTTGTTTTTATGTTTATCTGAGCATTGCAACAGGCTGTTATTGGGTTGTATTTCTAAATTAAAGTTTAATGCCTTATGTATTTACTACTTTACTCTTTGCCCTTCTGTCCTCTAGTGTTTCTAGGTTTAGTGATTTGACTACTGGTGTTACTCTTGTTAATTGGGAACATTCATTCAAATAAGTTTAATAGGGGGTGGTTTTGTTTATATATTTATATTTCTTTTTTAAAAAGACCAAGCAGACAAATTTTTTTTTAAATTAATTTTTCTATACTTAAAAATACATCTATCTTAATTTATTTGGTCAACAGTTAATTAGGTCAGAGAGATAGGACTAAATGTTTTTAAAAAATGCAACAATAAAGCATTGAGATCTATGAAATTGAAAAAGATTTAATTTGGTTAAATTTAAAATATGCAAATTAAAGAAGCTAAAACATTATTTTATATCCCTCAACACTAATCACGAGCCTATCCATCTTTTTCTACCAGATCTTTTTTTAGGCAAAGGTCAGACTAGTTGTGAACCCTCCCCCTGTATATCGTTACGGTCCATTGGATTCTAGGCTACTTGCACTGTTACCTGTTTAGTCATTGCAGATTGCAACTTAGCAGTTGCATTCAGATTTATAAAGATGGCCAGGGCAGAACCTGCATTCATTTTGGTTTTCTTTCTTAGACTGATCATTGTCTCAAATTGTTTGGGGTATTAGTTTAGAACATGTAGTTTCATTTGTTTGTTCTGGCTAAGATGCAAGATTTTATTTTCTCAAGGGTTAAGTTATCTGTTGATGAAGAAAGCCTACACTGACTGTTTCACCCTCCATGATGAGTCTGCACTGGACACGTCGTTTGACACTCTGATTGACCTGAAGCACAAAGGAATGCTCACCCTGTCCAGTAGCTATGATGCCAAAGATGACATTCGGACTCAGCTCAACGACGAATGGACAAAACTGTTCAAGTTTCAACCCATCTGGAAAGTGAGATGCTACTTTGGGGAAAAGATTGCCTTCTACTTTGCATGGACAGGCATGCTGACCACAACGCTGCTGTTCCCCGTAGTTTTTGGATTGGTCATATTAGTTTATGGCACCTATCAAAGGTATACTGCCCTCAATCTAAATGATTGCTTACTTAAGCCGGTTTTCCCCACCTGGGGCATATGCCGCCTAAAAGAGTCTACAGGTATCTTGATCCTGAGCCTGATTCTCTACCTGATGCCAGTTGACCCTATTTCCATTTCTCCAGGTATTTTTAGGTCGACCTCTTTTCTTCTTCCTCATCTCTGCCACTACTTGGCTTGCCTTCCGGCTTCCCAGCTCTGATGTTGGTGATGGCCCCCGTGGAAATGATGGGAGTCGACCTGGTGGCTTCCAACTGAGGTTGACATTCACCAGCAAGCAGGCTTCATGAATTTTCCAGTGGGAGATCTTTCTTTTCCCATGGCCGAATTATCTTAGTTCTTTTCTTCTGCATTTTTGTAGCATGTTTTATTTTTTACTCAATAAGGCTGCTAGCCTTAAGTAAGTTTAACCCCCCAACCTGGAGGACCAGGGCACTAGCTTTCACATGACCCCTAACCCACTCAGATCTTTCCAGCTTGGTTGAACCTGCCAGGAGTTTAATCTCCTGCTGGTATAGCTGTGTGGATCGTCAGGGTATGCAAACTGCCAAGCCACATCGAGGCTCTAGCTCCTGTTGGCAGCGATGATTTAGTGTATGTATTAATTACAGTCGTATTCTGATTCACTGGTCCTTGTATCTACAGATGATTTTTTTTTTTTAAAAAGTCATCAAATAATTTTGCAATTACAAATAATTCTAAAATTAAATATATTTTCTCTCAAATGTTTTGTCTTTTTTACCCAGTGCAACGGAATACCATGATGAAAATGCGAATGTCAGCACTTTGATGAAAGGCTTTAGAAGGGCATTTGATAACAAAGCCACACCTCTCTTTGCTTTGTTTATGTGCTGTTGGGGTATGTTTTTTCTCATGTTCTTTTGACGATATCTGTCAGGTTATTTCAGTCAGGTTATTTATGTTCAGTAAAGGGGAGACAAAGTGTTCACACCGCAGTAGTCTATACGTAACATTAACACTTGCATTGCATCTGCTACCATACATTTTCATAACAATTGCAATTGAGCTTAGCTAAGTTATTTGTGCTGACATTAATGTACGAAGCTTTAAATGAATGCATCCGCAGTATTTCTAGTTATAGAGGTAGTTTTGAGACCCTTAAGCACGGGTAAAGAGGCATTCAGGATTGTGGGGATAGTGAGTGTTCTACTTGTACAATTAACTAGCGCGTGGGTGTGAGTGTTTATATTTCCCCCTCATTAAATATCAATAGTAAAGTTTATCTTTGACTCAAGTTTCACCAGACCAACCAATAATTTATGAAAGTGTCTGAGATGGTTTCTTTGCCATTCCAAAATTGTGAGTTTACTTCCTCGTGAATAGGAACAGTATTTCTGGAAATATGGAAGAGACATTCTACCAGATTGGCTTTTGAATGGTCTGTGGATTCTTTTGAATCTGATGAGCCCAACAGACCCCAGTATTATGGAACCAAAGTTAAACAGGTTAGACTGATTACAGAGTAATTATGTATGAGAAATTGCTTTCCTTTTATATGAACTTAGTCTAGATTTTAGGTTCCATTGCAGCCTTTATATAACATGTTGAGGGAAAACAAAAATCTGCCTTTTCATTTTGTAAATGGCCAATGTTTATCTATAGTGATTATTTGATTTCCAGGACCCTGTGACAGACGAAGATATCTGGTATTATCCTTCATGGATAAGAATAGCCAAATTCCTAGCATCAGTTGGATTTGTATTGTTTATGGCAAGTTTTTTCATTTTTATAAAAAAATGTTAAATAAAGTCAATACCGGTAATAGTTGTGTACGTTTATTAAGAAAGAAGATTCAGGAAATACTCTGCCTCTTCTGATCCTATCAATATCAGATGCTCATTCTACAAAAAAAATTATTGTCTCTTACCTTACACTTTGAAAAAGGTTTTAAATGATGTTGACAATAAAAACAAAATGTATAATGAAAGACTTCTTAGCCCTGCAGATATTCATTATTATTGAACACATATTTTGGGATTTTTTTACCAACATTGCAGAAAATGATAGTTTGTACCTAATGGGTTGGCTGGTCCCGCGGTCAATCAATATGTTGCAGGTTTTTTCCCTCCCACCCTGCAGGAGCTTTGGGCCTAGTGGATGTTATAAATTTCTATCTAGAAGGAACGTCTGTAAAATTGTTAAGACCTTACTCAGTGTGTATTTTAAATAAAGTTGAATAATTATGTCCACAAAAAAAAATACATTGCTAAATATATATTGACAACCCCTTGGCACGCTGATAAGGCGTGCGTGTAACATAGGGTGCGGTCTCCTCAGCCACATGCACTACATTACTTTTCCCCACTGCAGAATTCCCATCGGATCATTCAGGCATTGAATGGGCTCATGTCAACAAAAACCAAACTAGTAAACATCACTCAAAAACCTAAAATTTATTAAAATGCAAAACTAGACTCAAATCACTGATGAAAAATATAAATGTACTTATGACCCTTTTACTGCTAACCATTCGCATTGTTAGTGACTATTATTAAGGACATCAGGACAATAAGGACAGTTCTAGAAATTCCCTTAGTTAATAGTAAATGAAATGTATTAATTCACAATAATATTATACACTAAATACCTATAGATCTGAGCATCTTGATTTTCTTTTCAACAACTGCAGGTTGCTTTGGTCATCAGCAGTGTTTCAGCCATTATTGTCTACAGATCTGTAATGAATATTGATTATTGTCCAAATATGACAGAGGCACAATGCTTCTTTCTGACGACTGTGTGCTCCAGTATCCTAAATGGTCTTTCTATCCAAATACTGGTTTATGTAAGTATATTTGTAAGAAATGCTTTTAAAATAAATTGAAATATTTTATTCAAGGTTGAAAAAACAAAAAGAGAAATTGATTAATAATTATTTCATAAATGTATAAAACCAGTAGCTTTGGGCAGATGGGGCTCTCAAACCTTGATAGGTAGGTCATCTAGAAGAGGGAAACTCTGATCTTAAACCTCTGCTGTCTTGCAGCTATACCTGACAATGGAGAGGCTAAGGAAGTAAACCGGAACAGAAAATCAGGAGATGAGAGTCCCTAGGGCCGTCTTATAGTGAGCACGCTATCTCTCTGGAAACTCCTGCTGCGCAGATGTTCCTTTGCTGTATCAGCTTAAATGTTCCCCTGGAATCACCATCTACTTGGAGAGAGAAGGGCCTGCTGCCTAAGCAACAGCTGGTCCTTTAAAAGCATCGCCTAGGCTATCATGGCCTCCTTTTACAAAGGGGGATTATGCCATCGCCCTTGAGGACGGACAGATTCCATATATATATATAATATATAACACAATATTTTGGTAAAATCTTATAGAGAGAATGATTAGTTGTGATGCAACCCCATGGAATGGTACTGAAGTAAGCAAAAGAAGATATTTAGTTTCAGGTGTCAAATGGAAGCCGATTCATTTATCTATATATTGGTTAAAAAAATCTCTAAAATCGATTAATTAGTTCAAAAGGTATTCAAAATTATATAGGTAAAGGTAAGAGAGTTTGTTTTTTTCTGAGAAAAATGAAAAAAAAAACAGTACTGATTTTTTATAAATTTAACAGATAAGTAATTATTACTAGGATAAAAAAATATTAACTAATCGCCATGAGATTTTGCAAGCACACTCATTATGAGTCATATAGTTACACATTGTCATGCTGTTAAAGTCTTAAATATTTTAAATAATATTTATTTGACTTTTAAAGAGGACATTTTGCTTGATCTTTTACTTAATCTGCATGAAAACACATTTTTATTTTTAAGAAATTTTTAAAAATAATTTTACTTTGAAAATTTTACACCTATGAGTTGAGACATTTATAATTACAAATCAATAATAATTTTAAAATACCATTTTTTTCACATTATTTTGCATTAATTAAAAAATTAGTTTTATTGACTTCCTTACTAGTTCATGAGGTAGTATCACAATTAAGTAGAAAAACAATAATTTAAAAACCACAAACTTAAACTATTTGAGCCTGTGATTTTCTTGTGCTGGTTTTCTGTTAAATTATTTTTTTCAGGTATATGATAAACTTGCAGTAGTGCTGACTGACTGGGGTGAGTCAAGCTGATTACCATATATACTCGTGAATTAGTCACACTTTGTTTTACCAAAAATTTCCACAAAAGGTAGGGGTGCAACACACTCGACCCTGTTTTTGAAAGTTGTTTTAATTAGCCCAACTTAAGACCCTGTTTTGATACTACATCAGAAGTTGACATCTGTAGTTAATCCAACCAGCATCTTAAATTGTAGGCTTGATTAAAAATTGAATACTATTTATAATGATGGAAATATTCTGTGATGTTTTACTGAGATAAAAGAAAAAAACATTATGAATGTAGAAGATAAGGCAGGGAAATACTGAGATATGCAAACTTAGTAAGTTCTTAATTATATTTCCTTGTATTAGTTCAGAAGACAGAGACTATATCATTATTGCTGTAAAATTATTTTAAAAAAACATTTCATATTTCCCTTCCACAGAAAATTACAGAACTCAAACTGATTATGACAACGCTCTTATAATAAAGCTGTTTGCATTTCGATTTGTGAACAGTTATAGTTCTTGTTTCTACATTGCTTTTCTCAGAGAAGTAAGTGCTAAGTGAAGCCTTGAAATATTTTACTGGCACTGTCTTTTATTTGTGCTACTTTTGTCTCTTATTATGTTCACTACTACTGATCAGTTTTGTGCAGTGATACCTTCAGATGTAAAGTAAACAAAATGAAAGTTTCCGTTTCACACTATGTTGATCCATGAGTCTAGTGAAGCAGCATGACATGCAAGGGGATGGTGTGATCAGCAGATTGCACAGACGCCTTTAATTTTCCCTTACACATCTCAGGTAGCCATCAGAGCTGGGTAGCCTTTGGGCACACTTCAGTGCTTGGGGAAAAAAAGAACCTGGCAGTTCCCTGGAATCAAACCCTAGTCCTTTGGAATAGACCTTGAAATTAAATGACTTATAAATGTGTTGGAGTTGATATTTACATACATTCTGTCTTGTAATGAATGAACTTTATATAGCCTTCTGTAATGTTTAATTGTATTGGATTCATTGTTAAGTATTATGTAGATTTCTGTATCATATCATTCTGTTGGGGTCATTAATGAATGTCATGTAGTTTCCTGTAATATTTCAGTCTGTTGGAGTAATTGATGCACGTTACGTGGATTCCTGCCAAGGTTCATGTATGACCCAGTTAACTTTTCAAGTCATGGTGTTGATTATAACCAGTTCTTTGCCCAAGCTTGCCAATGACATAGGTTTTTCGTAAGTAGACACAGTCGATTTTTTATTACCGTTTGCCTCTCTGTGCTAAAATTGGTAAAACTCATAGATTAATGCCCACAAGGTTACTAAAAACCACAAAAACTAAAGAAGAAAAAATGGTTTTGGTTTTCTGGTTTGTTCAGGCAACCCATTCCATGCCCGAATGCCACTCGGGAAGAAAGAGTACTTATGTTAGGCTTATGTTATAATATGTTTTTAAACCACTGGGAACAATACTACTTTTGCTTGGGTGCTACTTTTCTTCTACTTTGTAGTGTTTTGGCTGGATGAGAAAAAAACTATAGTTTTGTTATCTTTTATATTTTCATTTAAAATCTACACTCATATCCTATGTTGATTAGTTGGCCAACATTTGTTTTAAAACATTTTTTGCTAAGCTCAGATAAACATAAAGACAAAAACACTTTCCTTATCCCTTATGCGAGAACAAATGCATATAAGTACTCTTTCTTCCCGAGTGGCATTTGGGCATGGAATGGGTTGCCTGAATAAACCAGGAAAACCAGTAACTTAACATCATTTAAAACACTAATAAAAATGCAAGACTAGACTCGGACCACGGAGGAGCGTAGGACGCAATAATTTTCTTTATAGAAGGAGCGTCTGTAATGTATAAGATAAGATAACATTTTACCTTAAGCTAAATAAAAAAAATGTTTAATTAATGTAAACCTTAAATCAATGTGTTGTGTTCCAGTGTACTCAGACACTTCTGGCTAAAAGTAGTCCTTTGGTACAAAGCTGAAATTGTTGAGGAGAAAGAAGATCAGAATGATTGGCTTCTTCAATATATAGAGAAAGAGAGGTCGAAGCGAGATTCTGGTGACCTAACCTTGGCAGAGTTCACAGAGAAAGTCATACTTTATGGATTCCTAATGGTATCATTGTGGTGTTCCGACATTGAAACACGCGACAGATAAACATGCAACACTTAACCAAGCAGACACTTAAACATGAAGACACTTAATCATACGACACTTAAACATACGGACAGATAATCACAGTGACAGATAAACTCACATTTCTTGCTATCTGCCATACCAACATAGGTCTTTATCATTTCCTGTTTTTATTTTGACCCCATTATTAGTACAGGTATTAACATAGGTCTTTATCATTTCCTGTTTTTATTGTCCCTCCCATAATGCTAAAAATGTACATCAGTTTTATATTCTATATCCAGCTTTTTAAGATAACTGGGCACAGGGAACAACTGGAAGAAAATTGTACAAGGAAATGAATCAGCCCAACAAACAAGACAACATAAAGTTTCTCCCCCGCAAAGAACAATGTACTATATTCCAGTTGAGAACAGGGCATATAGCAGTCAACTCATACCTAAATAGAACACTTATATTTAAACTATTTATCTTACTGTACTTTTACATCAATGTAAATATGTATGCATCTAATCTTTCTGCTTCAGATTGATACACAGAGTAAATGTTTCGATGTATGTTGGTGTACTGAATAAATAAATACTTTCACACAGATATTTGCCGCCTCATTCCCACTGGCTCCCATGTTTGCTGTGGCCATCTGTTTCTTTGATGTGCGTTTGGATGCCTCCAGATTGCTGAGGTTCTATAGAAGACCAATAGCCCACATTTCTCAAAATATAGGTAAACATTAAGTTAACACTGCAAACAGGCTTCTTTTTTTGCCCACCTCAAGTGAATATATATATACTGTAGGCCTATATATATTTTTCCTTTCAGCCTAGGCCTACATTTTGTTAAAATTTAAAGTAGCCTTTATGATATTTTTATGCTTCAAACATCATAACAGAACTAGAACATGTTCACTGCAACAACAATACAAAAAAAACAAGCCTAAAGCAACATATTGATTCATATTGTTAATACTACAATTCATAAAAATCAATTTATAAATTTATGACTTAAATGTAATGTCATTCAGAATTTCCTTCCACTAAACTTTTTATTATTTTATTGATGATGTAAAAATCTAGCCCAAAACCACAATGTACTATGGACAAATGTTGTTCAAATTGTCAATGTCAGCCCAGTGATGCTTCAACTATAAAGCTTAGTATCAACAATATTCAATGAAATCTCAATGCTAGTTTGACTTGTCATTTCAGTGCTAGTTGACTTGTCATTTCAATGCTAGTTTGACTTGTCATTTCAATGCTAGTTTGACTTGTCATTTCAGTGCTAGTTTGACTTGTCCTTTAAGTGCTAGTTTAGCTTGCAGTGTGCCAAAGTTTTGGCACAATAATTGTAGTCTAATCTAATACAGTGTTAAGTTTTGTGAGCGTTTAAACTTGTCCTTTGAAACATGTAAGCCAGTGGAACACTGCTTCACTGGCCCTATGGCATTGCCTATGGTTTAATTTGGTCTGAGGGAATTTCTTTACTTTTTCATTAATTTTATTGAAACAAGTTAACTTAGTATTTTTTCAAATAAACCGGTAGGTTTTACCACCTATTTTGGCCTATGTTTCAAACAGATGGGCTTCATTGTGATAGCAAGACTTTTTTTAGTTGTTAATTTTTTGTCTGTGTGTATATAGCTTATGCTCCACTTTATGTTAAGCAATCTCAGATATAGCCTTATATTTATTCAATAAGTCAACCTCCTGCTGAAAGAAATGCCAACATATTTTCCAGGAATCTGGTTTACAATCCTCCAGTTTTTAAATTTTGTGGGTGTGGCAAGTAATGCTTTTCTCATTGCATTCACTTCAAGCTGGGGTGAACAGTTTAACCTTACAGAAAAACTTATTGTAGTTTTAGTATTTGAGGTAAAGTACACTTTTGCATTGTTTGAAAATGTTTCCCTTTTGTTATCTTTCATTTGGATTTGTTAATGTGTGCATCATATTGTAACAATACAACTTAGGTTAATAGACCTAAAAAAAAAACAATCTATTTTTTACTCAAGGCAGAAAGAAATATTAACAGCTTTGATGAAATTTTTTTTATTTTCACAAGGCTAGTGCATATTGTAAATTTGGAATTAATGAAATTTTAAAGTAATTAAATTAAATAATGCTATGACTGTTACAGAAAATGAGTTGTTACTATACATTTTTTGTTGAATTATATACTTCACTAATTATATACTATTTTTTTTTACTACATTTTCTATAATATAATATGAAACAGTTGATAAGGGTAGGGTTGTTTTGAAATACTCATATATACTCGCATATTTTCAATTAGCATTTAGTACTTTAATATATTTATTATCTTTATATAATTGAAATAAAGAAATATTTTTGTGTGTTTTTTTTAAGGAAAAATTCAAATAATGCGGAATATTTAGTAACTTTTATGTTTAAAAAGAATGAATTTTTTTAGAAATTGTAACTCCCAAATTTTTGGGAGTGACCTTTTTAAGTCTTTTTTTACTTGTTAGTTTATTTTAAATCTAAACCAGTGCATCACCATGGCTTTTAAAAAAAGGCTTCATTATTATTCTATTTTAGCATGTTGTTTTCGCCCTGAAGTTCATCTTGGCAGCCTTAATACCTGATGTGCCTATTGATGTTACCCTTATGAAGCAAAAGGTAGATTTACTTGTGTTGTGACTTCACTTGTAAGTTGAAAGACGTTCCTTCTGGATAGAAGATTATTATTGCGTCCTAGGCCCCAAAACTCCTGCAGGGCTAGAACCCGGGGCTGTCTTGTTGACAGTCTGGTGTACTAACCGCAGGAGTGAATTTAAAGTATACAAATAATATACTTGTACCCCAGCTGGCTGTGGGCTATGGACCTTGAGTTTTGACACCTGTATTGTAGACCTATGCCTTAAATGAAATTTTAAAGCAATGTAGGTTTTTAATCTTTCTATTTTTTTTTTATTAGAAAAAGCTAATGGTTTTAAAGAGATTGGAGATTGATAATGCGATCAACAACCAGCCAAGTCCAAGGTAAATCCTTTTTTTAAAAAAATTAGGATTTGTTCTTTTTAGATTTTTCGACATGTTATAATGTAAATGTTCTAAAAAGATGTTTCAATAAAATGACATTTTTTTTAAATACCAGTAGGCTCTGCCTATCATAAAGTGAAGACAAGCTTCATCTTTACAAATAAATATTTTCAGTAGTTTTATGGGGAGCAAACTAGTTTTGATAGACCAACATCATGCATAGGGAATTTTGTAAACATCAGGATTTTTTTCCAGTGGGCTGCTGAAGTTTTGTGTGACAAACAGTTACCATATTATTTTTTTATTTGCAAATCTGGTACAGATGATTTGTAAAAACTTAAAAATCCCTGATTTCATCCCTGACACTATGTCAAGCCACCTTTGCTTTTTCACAAAAATATTGAGTTTTTGAGTGCCCTTTAGAGCTAGGTAGACTACATGGTTAGTTCCCCTAAAGTAAATCTCTAAGAGTTGAATCAGAGACACCCCCCTCCCACCCCGGTATGGCAACTAAGGCTGAAATGTTTCACCATCACAAGACATAGTTTAATTTATGTGTTTATTTACAAAAGATATAAACGTAAAATTGTCCACAGATCAATGAGTTCTTTAATATATACATCTGAGCATTTAACTTATTGGTTTCTTCAATAAAAAATGTATTGTTCAACACCACATGTAAAAAAAACAACAACTTTACTTTCACAACACTATAACAAATTATAAGTTAGTCAAATTGGACTCAAAACTACACACCAGTTGTTTTTTTTAAACCACATGGCTACAATATCGTGTTTGAAATTCAATTTTGACAAAAACATTAAATATTGCATTGACATTTTAATTCAAATTTTTTTAATCAGAGAAAATTTTTTTTGATAAATGTGTTTGTACAGTAGATTTAAAAAAAATTTACTTTTGTTTACAGGATGGGTGGCATTGGCAAAAATGTGGAAAATCCAGACAGTCAACTTCCAACAGTTTTAGATCCCAAAAGCCTTTCTACATTTATTTGACAGTTGAATCCAATCCTAGCTTTACTGTTGTTTTTTTTTATGGCCATTATATATTAAATGCTAGACATATTTCATTTTAAGAAAAATAACTCCCTCATTAATGTGAATTAGTATATTCAGCGTTATATATTTCAGACAAGATTCTGTAATATTTTAAGAAAAAAATTAAAGAAATTTGATAATGTTCACATAATTATAGAAAACTTTTTGTTTGTTGTTATTTATTACAAAAACTAGACTAATCCAAGAAATGTCTTCATTTTGTGGCAGTAAATAATAAAATGAAAATATTTGTTAAAAGTCATTAAAGGGAAACAAATCTAGAAACTATTCTATAGAAACAAAAAAATGAAGTGTAGTGGTACAAATTCAATGTGTAGTTTACCAATGAATAAAAAATAGAATAAAAACTACACTAGTTAATATTTCACTTTTGGTCCTAGTCCACTCCTGGCAATGTTCTGCAACTCTCCATGTTGACATGCTGCCAATTTCCCTTATTTTACTTAAACTCCAATGATATATTTAAAAAAAACATATATACATTTGGATTAAAGCCATGTTAAAAACATAACTTGTTTTGCAGTGAAACAGGACGAACTTGTGAATAAAGTTAAAATGGATTTTATAATCTCTGGAATTAAAAAAAAAATAGTTACAAGCTGTCTTAAATTGAAAAATTCTTCTTCTGGTACATAGATACCATCTTAAGATTAAAATGTATCTGAATAACGTAAGATCATTGAAACTGGATAAATGAATATTTCCTTATTAAAGAACATTGTAAAATCTAGATCTAGTACTTTCTATTTCTTTTTGGTTATCGGTTTTCAGGTATTTTAGGACATTTAGTCATTGTGTGATAAAATTAAGAAAAAATAAAGTATATTCCATTACATATCTACATTGAGTACTTATAAAAATAGAAGTTTCACTCTATAAAAAACATCTTTGAATTCTTTGTATGTACAAAACAGTAATTGTTTAGGCTATGTTAGTTTCTGCTGTATATTTTTTATTTTAATCCCAAAATTCGTGCAGGCTTACCTGTCCCCAACTAAAACAAACTTATTAAATGTATGACCAACTGGGTTTAAAATTTAAAACTAAATCCTTTAAACTATTTAAAGCAAAGTTTATGAAAAAAATTCTACATTCTAAATCAAAAGTAAATAAGCAAATAATAAAACTCAAGTATCAATAAATAAAAATTAAAATATATATTGATACATGCAAAAAAGAAAATTCATTTAAAAAAAAAAAGTAAACGTTATACAGGACTAACAGATCTTCAAAAATGTATTAAAAATTTATGGAAATATCAAAGCAAGAGTATTTAACCTTAGACTAAAGTATGTATCTTGTCATAAACCTCTTGTCTAAAAAATCTCAGTGTACTGATCTGTAAGATCTATATTTAAAAATAAAAGGGGCCGTATTAATTTTTGTCTTTGGATGAAAGACAGATGTGTTCCTAAACTGATTACATTTGTAATATTTTTCAAATAAAAATACACACTATATTTTTGTGCTCAATTACCATTGTCCTAATACTAATAATGCCTAAGGATGTGATGGATTTCTCAGGGTCTGAGTTGACAATTTTGGTAAAGCCCAGAATGTCAATATTTGGATTACTATTACTATTTGCAGACTCTGGGTACAATTTGAACACCGACAGTACCTTAAATTTGCAAATATAAGTAAATTGTACCCCTTTAAAAATCCCCCCACTGCCCGGATCAAGGCTATTTAAAGTTAGGCCCTACCGGTAATTAAGATGAAACAGGCCGATGTTTATACGTTTGACTCTAAAAATACCAAAATATTTGTTTATATGTAAAAAGTGATAAATGAGATTGAATTCAAAAATGTATAATAACGCATCACCATATAATACTATTATCACTCTTCTCTTTTTTAACCATAAAGTTTTGTTTGAAAAAGAAATTCAATTAAAAAATAAACATCAAAACATACTTTGTCAATAAAACAATTTCTTATTTTATAAACTGCATGAGTGTTAAAAAAAAGGATAGAAAGAAGAAAATAAAGGACAATCACATTTGACAATATATGTAAAATGCAAATTAATGTAAGAAAATAAATGTTTTTTTTAATTCAGTCAAAATGACAAAAAAACATTAAATATCACTTGGAATGGTTGATGTCTGAAATATAAAGATAAACATTTCTATATTAAAATAGGTGAGGTGTGTGTATACATTTTTTAAAACAAAATTAACTCTTTTAGGGTTGAATTCATTGTTAGCCCCAGAGCTGCATATTTTTGGCTAAAATAAAAAAAACAGTTTTAAAAACACTTTGATTTTTTTTTTTACATTTATGCCAAATAAACAGAATGCATTGACATGTTTATGGGGGGAGCAAAGATCAGTTTACAATGTTGTATTAGTCTACACCTCATTAAGCATCTTGCTAGATTAGAGTATACAGCATTCTAAGCAGATAGTTAGAGTACAGTAAACAACAATGTACATTAAAACAGTGCAAAATCAAAGCTGTAATATCTCTGCTAGTGATTAGGGAATAACGGGAACTCTCCTAAGACATTCAAAGTGGCAGAATATTCTTGTTTTTCTGCACTTCTTGCCTCGGTAAATAATATGCACACAAACTGTTTCAACTAAAACAAAACATGGAAAAGTTTTATATTTCTATAGGAATCAAACTTTTAAATGCATAATCCTGACTTTATCAGTTTTGGCAAGACCTGACGGCATAACATGACATTGGAGGAAAAACATAAAAAAATAAGAACAACTTTAATTATGTTGGCGAAACAAAAAAATCGCCACTACCTTAAGAATCGCCACTACTATTCAGTTTGTATCTGGCTTTGGCAAATAGTGCGCCCTAAAACTCGGATTTGGTACTCTGCGGAAATGGAATACTTAGTGACCTAACTCATAAGTAAGTTGCTAGGCAATATTTTTTGTTTTTTAACATTTACTGTTGCTAGCTTTCCTTCATCACCAGAAGTAAATTTTATTTGATCACAGCCCCATGGCTATAATGTTTGATTTTCCTCCCAACCTACAAGAGTGCCCCAAAAGGTTTTCGGTGAGATAAATGCATACCTTCTATCCTATTGTGAAGTTCACAACATAACAGGCTATCTGTCCCTTTGAACTATCAGTTATTGTGGCCTGTGCTTGATAGTTTCCAGTGAGAAAGACTTGAGCATCAACCTCTACATCATAGTTGTCCAGTTTGTATTCCCCCTGTAAAAAAAACAATGTATACCATCAACCATCTCTATGTTTCCTTTTTCTACTGATGATGCAGCAACAAAGTAACAAGCATCAACATGAATATTGACTTTGTGCTTTCAATCTGACATGTACCTTGTTGAATGGACAAGTACAGGGAATCCCTTTCTGTCTGAGATCGTCAGGACACTGGATCATCTTGGTCAAAGAGCAAAAGTCATTGTAGGTGCAGGAACCTATTTGTCCAATGCATGGTATGGTAATCCAGCTTCCGCCACCTTTATTAAACTGAAGCTGAATGCTAGCCTGTAATTAGATAAACAATCAGCATTAACTGATGTACAGTTTCAAATATCTGTAGTTTATAGTTTAAATCCAAAATAAATGCTAATAATCTTATTACAATAAAAGCATTGACATATCTAATAGGCCTATTTAAATTTCACACCTGAAAAATTTTGCACTAAATGAGTAAGGTAAGGTAGATTTGAATTATTTTGTATTATTTTCCTATTTTTTAAAGATGACTTAAAGAACTTCTATAAACAGCTAATGCTAAATAATGGTAATTTCTTACAGAAACTGATGCATCTTCTAGCACAGTATCATGAAACAGAATATCGAAACCAAAGCTTAGCTTTCCAGGAAAATAAAGTGGTGATGGTTTTATTGTTAGGTTTCGTATGTCAACAAGCTGATCTGCTGGTCCACAGGATTTCCACCGAAAATCATCAGTCAGAATACGAGAGACATCTTTGTTGTTCTGTGGTTTAAAAATCAAAATTAAACTTGAGAGAAAAATTAGAAAATGTTGAGACACTAGATAGTTCTTTTAAATCATCAATTGTGTATCAGAATTTTTTCGCTAAGTGAGATAGACTGCAATTATTGAACAATTTAATTTTTAAAACAGTGATGAAATTTAAAAGTGAATAGAGCACATAATCAATTTTTTTACCCGGAATAAAGAGGCCTTTTTATGCTACCCCACAAACCGGTATGGAAGTCTGCAAAACTACCTTTTTACTACAGGCAATATTATGACAAAAAAGGGCCCTTGGTAATTTACAAATATTTTAATTGAATTTTAATGATTTTATTAATATGTCTTTAATTTCTAACCAAAATTGTTTCTAAAAATTACATTAAAATGTGTTTTTATGCATATAAATTATTTAAAAGTAAATTTTATATATTTTAAACTAGTATAGTTTGTGCATTGACACATTATAATCAGTACATTTATTAAATTCATGGCAATCGGTTAATCCTTATCATCCAGTTAAAGACCAAGTGAAGAGCTTTTTATAAAAATTGAGTTAACAGTTGATTTAGACAGTAAATAGTATAAAAATCTTATGTTGAAAGTTTGAGATTTCAAAAAAAGGTCTTTGTATTTTAAAAATGTAATTTAAAGGGGTCCGAAGCGACGAGATTTGGAATAATTCATTTACGCATTTCATTCAGCCTAAACCGGAAGTGACGTTAGTTGAAGGAGTAAACAAAGCTTGGCTACATTAATTTAAACCCCTACGCTTTTGATCCTCAACATAATGCAAGTTCAAGCGAAGATAGTGATTCCGATGACAGCTGTATCACAATTTTAAATGATTCACAAGATGTATTGGAGGAGCAAGAGCAGGAAAATAACCTATGGTAATTATTTAGCGTCGTATAAATATATAATTTACTATACTACCGTACGCTATAGAATAGACACTATTTCTATGACTATGCACTATACTATGCTATGACTGCTATGCTGTAACACCTTACTAATACTATAGTACTAGTAGACTATAGTAAATAGTTTATAGTATAGATCTAGTCATCTAGTACTAGTAAACATAACCTAAAGTCTAAAGGCGTCTATGCTTCTATAAACTATAGTATTTTAACTATTTATATTTATACTTAACTATCATCATTCTGCATGATCCTAGGCCGACCTAGGCCTACTCAGTTTACTGGCATTACTATTTTATTTTTATGAATTATGAGTTTATATAGGCCTATACTTAGTACTATAATTAGTATAATTAATAATATTATTAATATATAGGCCTACGTTACTATTTTATTTAAGACTTACAAAGTAGGCTAATCCTATATTTTAAATAGTTATATAGGCCTAGGCTCTGCTTTATAATTATAATTTATGGAACACTATTAGGCCTACTGGTGAATGCCAATAATTGAAATATTACTGCCTATTTAGCCTACCTTATAAAAATTAAATCCTAATATTAATATGTCTTTAACTTTAATAATGAATTAGTTTTTCTGTCTTTGAAATCATGAACAGCTTAGGGTCTATACTCATCTCTTGTATGGGCTATAGTCTATTACCGGTATCTCTATAGTAGGTAATATAATATAAGCAAAGGTTTAGGGCTTATGGTCATGGTGCTATAGGTAAAATCCTACCCCCCCCCCCCAATGCTATTACTATTATGAACATAATTAAGTTCTTTTATAGATACACTAGTAAAGATTAATTACTCAATTATAAATATAATAACATCTCATCAATTTAAATTTTGATATACCAGTACTTAAGGAATTTATTTTGTGAACAGGTGTGCATGTTTAAATTGTGGAGTGCCAGCAGCTAAGGTAGAACGAAAGTGCTGCCATGATGAAGAAATAATCCTACAGAAAATGGAAGTGACCAAAGTAAGCTGCATTACGGGCCACCCCGACTTTGATGCTGCATTCCTAAACATGACAGTGCTAGAGATAGCATTCTTTCAATATTGTGAAGACCATGGCTATCGACCAGATCCAAGGGACATACACAGGTAAATAAAAGGTCTATTGCTTTACAGTGCACTAAACATTTGCAGCTTGGGTATTTTTTTTTATTATTTAGGTGCATATATACAGTCTCAATCTCATTTAATATATTATGACAAAACACCAACAAATATTATTGTTTTAAATATTTTAGTTCAAATGTTATAATTATAACTAAAAACAAGACAATGACAATAGGCACTCTCAAATTACCGGTATAATTATTATTAAATATATTATTTTTATTTGAAAAATAAATACAGATAGATATGTTATACATATTGTTAACATTTTCAGAAAATACAGATATGTGGCATACAGGCTGTTTGCCAGATGGATATGGCAACGACTAGGAAAAAGAACAAGACTCGTACTACCCGCCTGTGTGGTTAAAAAAATAAGAGAAAGATTTCCAAGTGAGGTGTATACTGGGTTCAAGTATCCTCGATATTTAAGAATGTAAATAAATTATATAGAAAGTTTTGCTTCGTTTTTATTTGTTATATTTATAAAATGAGCTTTGTATTTAATTACACTATCAATTTTCATATGATAGATAAATGACATGAATAAATACCGTATTTGAAAATAATTGTAATGTAATGACATCAAGAGTACCGTAATAAAGGGCAATGATGGAGACATTTTTCATGGCCAATGATACATTAAAGAAAACATGGTTTATGTATGAAATAAAGAAACATTTTTTTAATCTCAAATAACAAAGAAAACAAAACACAAAAAAAGATACAACATGGTTACGATACCATAAATAAATACTATAATGATCTGAAATTAAATATAAAGTAACATAGTCTATGTCTAAAGTAACACAAGAAAATCAATTATAAATCAAAAACAAGCTGAATTCCCCGGCCGGTTATAAGCTACAGATCCTACAGATAAACAGTTCATAAACTACAATAAACAGAAAGATATATAAACTAGATGTAATATTTTTAAAATATAATTATTATTTACTGAAAACATTTAGGAAATTAATTTAAAATCAGGTTAAAAATAAGCAAGTCTTTTTAATAAACCAAAAAGTTAAATTGCAATATCATTTTTTTTTTAATATAGAGCTAAAAAATTGGTTAATGAGTTTCACAATATCTTATTAAATTTTCTAACTTCCTTTGTTGATGTCTTTAAACAACTTTTGTGGGCTAGCATCTTTAAAATTAACTTAACATGTATAAGCATCAATGATAGCAATTTATTTTGTAGTTTAGAGTAAAGCTAATTCAACAGATATTTCTTTAAAAAAATGTAGGTACTATATGGCTTTCAATTATCTTAATTACAAGTGTAAATAAGTGTCATTACTAACACAAGAAAGTTAAATGATTAAATAAAAAATGTCTTATTTTCACTAAACATTTAGTAAGATTCACCCAGTTTCTATGGCTAATCATAAATTACTAATAAAATATTAGGCATAACTTTAAATAAAAAACTTTAATATAATTGTAAACTTAAATGCATTACTCAATTCTATGTAGTTAAAAACAACCATATCATCATAAAGTTAAAGCCAATCCCATATGTAAAGACACTTTTATTTAATGAGACCTATTTGCCATCATGCAATTAAGAAACATTTTTAGAAATAAATTATTACTATAAACATAATTAATTATTAACAAGAAATTTACTACATTCCTAAGTTCTATGTAAATAAAAAAAATACTTTAATATGTAAACAATGCTTTAACTTAAATTTAAACAATGTACTTGAGACGTGACTTATGTATAACAAAATAGATAGAGTAAAAAATTATGCTGTCAACATCCAGAATCATGAAACTAAGACACTGCACATCAGGATTTATAACATGGCAAACAAGACACCGTGCAAACAGTTGCAACAAGCATGTCTCAAAGACAATATTTTTTTCTGTTAGTGAATTTTTGTCCCCATTACTGTAAAATCTTTAAAATTATTGCTATCATTGATGCTTGCAGCAAAGTCTTCTGAATTAGAATAATTAGATTCACAATAGTTTTCAGAAGATTCAAAGGAAGTTTCTAAATTTAAAAAAGTGTTATCAATATCATTAACCATTTTGCGCTTTTTGGGTGTTGAACAGCTTTGCGGTTGAAATTCTGTATGTTCAGTCTGGGTCTTGGTGGATTTAAAATGTTTCACTGATGCCTTATGCGGTGGTATGTCAATTTGTACAACTCTACTCCTCTGGCATTGTTTCTTACTTGTCTCCTATTGACAAATTATATAAAATATATTTATACTATCAGTCAATGTGTTTGCAATAAATAAATTTTTAATTTCAAAATGATTTACATTCAACAGATAATGAACAATATAGCATTAAATTATATACCTGTAATTCAAAATTCTCCATAGTTTCTACAGATGCTTCTTGTTCGCATGGTTGCATTTCATCACCCTGTTTTAAAATAAGTAATGTTCATTTTACTTTTTTTTTTTAAAGGCAAACGTAAAATGAATTTAGTACAGAAATTCAATAATATTTTGTGTTAGCTAAATAAAAAATTCAACAATGCTTTGTAAATAAAAGCTAACTGGCTGGTCCTGCAAAAGTTCACCGGACTGTAAACAAAACAGCCGGGTTCTAGCCCTGCAGGAGTTTTTGTTTTTGTCCCATAATAATCATCTATCTATAAAGAACATCGGTGAACTTCAATTTTTCTTTAAGAATTCATACAACTGAAAAATAGAAGCCTACCTTTAACACCATAGGCACAGGTATCAATGTATTATCAATGTCCTTGACATCATCGGCTGGGTTCAAAGAGTCCTTTAACACCATAGGCACAGGTATCAATGTATTATCAATGACCTTGACATCATCGGCTGGGTTCAAAGAGTCCTCGCCATCTTTATTAGAATTCTAAACAATAGATTTTTTGTAAAAATTATATAAATGTATAAACTATTTTAAATATCATACATTTCGCCGTTGTCAGGTGCAAACCGGCCAAGTCTGAAATAGCAAATTCATCAGGAGAAGCAAAGAACAACATATATCAAGTAAACGAATCAAAGTAGCCGCTTTAATAAGAAATAAAATTGTATAAAATGTATTGGACAATACAAGATATTTTTAGACTTGTGGGATATCCCAAGGAACATTTTGGTTAAAAAAAATAATTGAAAATTTCCTACTTGGCCGGTTTGCGCCTGACAACGACAATTTTACTTTTCATTTAAAAGTGCATCAGCTTTATGATGTTTCAAACATCATTACATATCAGTAAGGTTTGTTACTTAACGAATGAATGTAAACTTTTATTTAAAAAAAAATACAACAGAAAAAAAGAAGCCTACCTTTAACACCACAGGTATCAATGTATTATCAATGCCCTTGACATCATTGGCTGGGTTCCAAGAGTCCTTGCCATCTTCTTCAGAACTCTAAACAATAGATTTTTGTAAAAAATTTTATATAGGCCTAAATCATACTAAATGTATTAAATATTTTATGTCTAGCAACCAGATTAATAGTCTGCATGATATTGTTCTGGCTGGCATGTATGGAAATATATCTTGTGAATATTTGTCAGGACGCGCAGATGCTTCTTTTAACATATATTAAACAATGTCACACAATTATAATAAAATATATATATTTTAATATATGATTAAATTTATTTTGCATTAACATCAATTATTGTTGATTTTAACATACCATTTTAGTTTCCGAAGCTTTGCTTGGCACAGCAGTATTAATACAATCAGGTGGAGGTCTTGAGCCTGAGGTTCCAGATAAATCCATTTCTGATAAAACCTGAAATAAAATTTTAGTCTATCTAATTATAATCTAAAAGGCCTACAATATATTTGGACTATTAGTTAATAGCCTATGTTTTAAGTTTAATATTTAAAAGTAAAAGCAGTAGGCTTAGGCCTAATTATTATTTCTTACTGACTAATGACTAGTCTAGATAGGCTAATGTTTTTTTTTAACTTACCCTTAAATGCTCTCTTTTCTTTACAGCTCCACTCTTATTTTCGTTGGCTTAGATGATTTATCTAAACCGCTACCGGTAAATAAATTATAGTGGAATATAGTAGGTACTGCACCAGGGAGCAATCTAGGTCTAATAGATTGAATTTTCTCTTCAGGCATTGACAATGATCTCAGAAAAGATGGGCGAGTGGATAGCTCGAAGTCATCTTCTATGAAATGATCACTGCACAACAATGCCACATTGCTTGGTTTAAAATTAGCTCTTTTAGTTTTGATTATCCACTGTTTTCGTACACTGGGATCCTTAGGAAACTGGAAGAAACTTATTCCTGGTGATAAACCACTGTTTTTGCAACCGAAAGCACTACAGTATCGAACCATTTTCGAACATATAAATAACCTCCTAGTTCCGAGTCAGAGAACTGTACTGCACACTATGAAGCATGAAGTTTTCCTTCCACCTTGGTGTGACGTCACGAGAATAAATTGCAAATCTCGAATGGCTACGAGATCTGTTTACTTCATCCCCACAAAAAACACACATTTAAATGATAATATTGAGCTAATTACTTGAAATTTGAGTTTAATATTTTGTAAAAATGACTTTTTTAGCATTTGGATACTAAATACACGCATTAAAATAGTTTGCGCGATTGACACGGAAACATGTTCACTTGGTCTTTAACATTTATTTATCTGTTGCAATGTAAAGGGGTGAAACTCTGTACTGCTTTCTTGTTCATTTTCTCAAAAATGACTTCCCTTATCTTTACTTATGTTATATTATTCTGCATAATAAATTATATAATATTTTTCTATTAGCCAATAGAGGTTTGTTATCTGCCACACACAGAGTATGTCATAATAAATTAAGGTTTTCAAACTCTCAAACCTGAAGTAATCTGTTTGATTACTACCTGATAAATATTTTAGCTGTAAATTTACATCCCTGTACAAGCAAGCCAACTTATTTGGACAAACAGAATAGGTGCATTTAGATATGTTTCTCTCTGACGACCGTTGGCCTTAGAGCCTTCTCAGTATCCGATCCGAAGGTGTGGAATCTACTTTCCATTCAACTCAGGCTAACAAGCTCTATTGATACTTTCAAAAAGAACTTAAAGATTTACCTTAATTAACATTCTTTACACCACTACTGTCTTACTTATAGATTGGGTCAGTTAATGCTACATTTATTTGATTTGTATTTCTTAAATCATCAATCAGCTTTGTCTCCTAGCCTAGAGTAATGTCCGTTTTCTTAGTTGTATGTTAAATGTGCTCTGAGCTTACATTATGTTTGTTAGCAGCGCTATACAAATATTATTATTATTGTTTTAATTTTGCTATGGCAAAGCTGATTTGCCAGTATTGTGTGTAGTTATGGTATAATCAATTTCAATTTTCCTCACAAGGCAACACACACGCCATACCTAGGCTTTGTTCAGCATTGATTCTGTCTTCACATTTCACTAACTAAGATAAGAATAAAGGCAAAGGCCTATGGACAGTATGGAATGACTAAGGAAAACCAACAACTTAGCACAACTTAAAACCCTTAGCTTTTATCAAAATGCAAAACTAAACTCAACTCAACATCATTATAATGCCTTTTAGCATTTTAGCCTATTTAAAAATGCATAGGCTACAAAATAAAATTAAAATAGGCCCGCTAAGTAGGCTACTTACTTACCAAAAACAATTTTCTTTTTAACAGATTCAGCAATGAATTTTGCATATAATCATCAGGAAACGATGGAAGGCCGTTTGCTATTTTCTGAGCGTCTATGTTCACAGAATCGTCGCCATCATTTATAACAAAAGTTTCCACTTTGTTATATTTAAAACTTACTCCATTAACAAAGACTAGGCTTGTGCCCAACACAAGAGCTAGCTGGTAGATTTCGAACATGACTAAAATGACGAACAAAAACTATTTCAGTTGTTTTAAGTACGCCTTGAGTCGCCTTGACTGTGTGCAAGTAATCAGAGTAATGAAAGTAGGCCTAACTATGACTATGGCTATAATTAAAATACTGCTCAATAGTTGTTATTATGACAAAACGTTTACGGAAAAACTGTTAATTAGTTGTTTATTTCCTTCCTTTACTTCCTCATACAGACTCATACAGTTTAACAGTTGCTAGTAACAGTCATGTGATGTGTATCGTGTACTGACCCATATAGAATAGTAATAACCGGAGTAAAACAAATTCGACGTTTTATATACGATTATAATGCATAATGTTTCTTCTTTTTCTTCTTCATTGTAGGCCTATTTTAGGCCTACTGTACTGTGGAGACCCGTAAGATCCGAGGAAAAAGTCCACAAATTAAGGTTGATTTGACGAATGCGAATACCCAAAAGGGTTCATTGACTACTTATAATATTTTATGACATACAAACAAGAGTTATTGGTATTTAGTCCAGCCCTTCGGTGATGATTTGAAAGCCGGCACAGAGGGTAGGCCTACAGTGATGGAGGCGTGGTCCAGCTTAGTGTGTCGAGTCTAATGGCTGACGAAAAAAAAAAAGAATATTTGCAAACATCGGTGTGTGCGTGTGTAACACACAGTTTGAGCTGATGACCTTTGGTAGAGCGGGACAGTTGTTGGATGCGACATGGCTCTGTGGACATGTCCACGTGGCGATTCATGATCTTGTACAACATGGTGACTTTGTCTACCGCTCTGCGGTGTTGCAGGGGCTCCAGATGGAGTTTGGCCACCAAAGCAGAGGCGCTTGAGGCCGTATAGTTCTGTAGGATATACGACGTACCTCACGTCGTCGTTGTGTCATCTCCAACATGGAGATCAGGTGTTGTTGGTGGGGATCCCACACCGTCAATACATAGCCTATTCCAAGATGGGTCGAGCTAATAATTCTTATAGAAATGGATCGATCTGGATCCTTGTGGAGCATCCCTCTTTATCTTTACAATGTTTATCTGAGCATTGCAACAGATTGATATTGTTACGATCCCTATCTGCGATTTAAGTACTAAGTATAACTTAATTAAATAGTCTCGTCGTCTAAAGTAATGGTGCGCGCGACCTATACCATTGGCATGTGGCCTCATATGGGAGGGGGCAGGCATACGCCAGGGAGTCGACAAATATAGCCTAAATATAGCACTAAACAAAGCAGTTACAGTATGCAAGGGGGCGTCGCTACATAGGCTTGTGCCTATACGTCCCTAAACCTATATATAGTTATTGGTCAGTTGTGATTATGCCTGCTGTAGGCTACACGGTAGGCTAACTATACTATTTTTCTTAAGGAAAAAAATGTATTGAAATAATTTCAATTTAAAGGATGACTTTTTAAAGTCATTTTTTAAAATTTATATATATTTTCTCATTTTAATTGTTTCCTTCTATTTATCCATATTGTCTTAAAAATTAACATAGCCAACAGTAAAACAAAACATAGACTAACAATTCGACACAATATTTATGTAATACAACGGTACAACAAAAACCAAAAATAAAACAACCAATTATGGCATTTTTTAAATACATGTATTACAATTCTGTAATAAATTATGAAAATTGTCAGGTTGGATCATAAGAAATCAACATTTAAACGTACATAAAATGAAAACACAATTTTAGAAGTAAATTAAATAAATATTAAACATTAACAAAAAATATAAATTTATTAAAAATTATAATTATAATGTAAAATCAAATATACAATTACTGTTTTTGTTTTTCTGGTTTTGAGAGACAAGTTGAAATAATTTCATTTTCTTGTTAGACTATAGTTCAGTCCATTTCTTCTACCGTTGGACCTCCTTGATGACCATGAGAGTGAGAGTGACTGTTAGAAGAGGAACCAGCTTGAGAATGTAGTTTTGCCATTACAGAGGAGCTCATTTTTTGAATCTCTTTTAACTTTTCTTCAAATTCCTCCTTCTCGGCTAATGAATTATTATCCAGCCATGTCAATGTAGTGTTACAAGCATTCAAGACAGTGTCTTTGTCAGTGGATGATAATTTGTCACTAGCGGCGTCTACTGCCTGTTTAACACTGAAGACATAACTCTCAAGCTGATTTCTGGCAGATACTCTCTCCTTCTGTCTTTTGTCTTCATCTTTATATTTCTCAGCTTCAGCCAACATCCTGTCAATATCTGCTTGGCTCAACCGACCTTTGTCATTTTTTATAGTAATGTTATTGGACTTGCCTGTACTCTTGTCCTGAGCACTGACATTAAGGATGCCATTGGCGTCAATGTCAAATGTAACTTCAATCTGAGGTACACCTCTGGGTGCAGGGGGTATACCTGTCAGGTGAAATTGGCCCAACAGGTTATTGTCTTTGGTCATGGCTCGCTCACCTTCATATACCTGGATGTCAACACCTGGCTGGTTGTCTGAGTATGTTGTAAAGATCTGTGATGTTTTCGTGGGTATGGTGGTGCCTCTTTTGACGAGTGGTGTCATGACACCGCCTTCTGTCTCAATACCTAGTGACAGAGGAGCAACATCGACCAGCAAAACATCTTTAATGGTGTCACTAGTATCACCTGTCAGTACAGCAGCCTGAACAGCAGCACCGTAAGCTACTGCCTCATCTGGGTTGATAGATTTGTTCAGCTCTTTGCCGTTGAAGAAATCACTCAGGAGCTTCTGAACTTTAGGTATACGAGTTGATCCACCAACGAGCACAACTTCATCTATTTTACCTTTGTCTAGTTTGGCATCTCTTAGAGCTGTCTCCACAGGCTCCAGGGTTGATCTGAAGAGGTCACCACAAAGCTCTTCAAATCTGGCTCTTGTGATTTTAGTGTAAAAGTCAATACCTTCATAAAGAGAGTCGATCTCTATGGATGATTCGGAGCTGCTTGAGAGGGTTCTCTTAGTTCTTTCGCAGGCTGTTCTTAGACGTCTGATTGCCCTTGGGTTAGTGCTAATGTCTTTGTTGTGTTTCCTTTTGAACTCCTGTACAAAGTGGGTGACCATTCTGTTGTCAAAGTCTTCACCACCTAAATGTGTGTCACCTGCTGTGGCTTTCACTTCAAATATGGACCCTTCATCAATTGTTAAGATGCTGACATCAAAGGTACCACCACCCAGGTCAAAGATCAGAACATTCTTCTCTCCCTTCTGACCTTTATCAAGTCCATAAGCTAGGGCAGCTGATGTGGGTTCATTGATAATTCTGAGGACATTGAGTCCAGCAATAGCGCCAGCATCTTTTGTTGCTTGCCTTTGGGAATCATTGAAATAAGCTGGCACTGTGATCACAGCATCTGTCACTTTCTGGCCCAGGTAAGCCTCTGCTGTTTCTTTCATCTTTGTGAGAACCATTGAACTGATTTCCTCTGGAGCAAACAGTTTTTGTTCACCTCTGTATTCTGCTTTAATTTTCGGACGACCGTCAACTTCCACAACCTTGAAGGGCCAATGCTTCATGTCGCTCTGTACTGTTTTGTCATTAAACTTTCTGCCAATCAGTCTCTTGGCATCAAAGACTGTGTTGCTTGGATTCATGGCAGCCTGATTTTTAGCTGCATCACCCACAAGACGTTCAGTGTCAGTAAAGGCAACATAGCTGGGTGTTGTTCTGTTTCCTTGGTCGTTGGCAATAATTTCTACTTTGCCATGTTGAAACACACCCACACAGGAGTAGGTGGTTCCAAGATCAATACCAATAGCTGGGGCTTTGTTTCTTACTGGCATCTGTAAAAGTAAACAAATGAAACTTGTCAATGTTAATAGTATGGCATTTAATGGCATAGCGCCTTCTTAATTAATGCTAGATCTACTGATTTTTTTAAAGAACAAATTGTTTATTGTTATAAGTAAGTCTGCTAATTAATTTCACAATCAAATTATAAGTGCTGCACCACGTACGTCAATTTTGTATTAAACTAAATCATAAAATATATACATGTAATAAAAAAAAGATTTGAATGGGAATGCGGAAAATGTTTTGTAAGAAATATTAGTTTTATTTTAATGCAGGCCTACATTACAAGCCGCTGTTTTTAGATTTAAATTCAAAAACAGTTAAACAGTTTACAATTAATTCATTTATATAGGATATATAATAACTTTATTCTAGTGAGGCAGGGAATGCTACTCCCGGGTTGGCCTACACAGCCATTCTCGGCGGTGCAGTTGGATACCTCACCCATGGAGCAACACAATCGTCTCTCGAGACAGACGGATGCCGACGACGACATAATAATTTTATAATATATATCCTAAAAAAAAATTAATTAAGAATTTTAGCTTACCTTAATTATTGACCAGGCTTTAATGAAGTAATAGGCCTATAGTCCCTATCGAAGTATAGATCCTATGCCTATAGACTATAGTCCCTATCGAAGTATAGATCCTATGCCTATAGACTATAGTCCCTATCGAAGTATAGATCCTATGCCTATAGACTATAGTCCCTATCGAAGTATAGATCCTATGCCTATAGACTATAGTCCCTATCGAAGTATAGATCCTATGCCTATAGACTATAGTCCCTATCGAAGTATAGATCCTATGCCTATAGACTATAGTCCCTATCGAAGTATAGATCCTATGCCTATAGACTATAGTCCCTATCGAAGTATAGATCCTATGCCTATAGACTATAGTCCCTATCGAAGTATAGATCCTATGCCTATAGACTATAGTCCCTATCGAAGTATAGATCCTATGCCTATAGACTATAGTCCCTATCGAAGTATAGATCCTATGCCTATAGACTATAGTCCCTATCGAAGTATAGATCCTATGCCTATAGACTATAGTCCCTATCGAAGTATAGATCCTATGCCTATAGACTATAGTCCCTATCGAAGTATAGATCCTATGCCTATAGACTATAGTCCCTATAGAAATGCAAATGGATAGATTCACTATTGAATTATATTTCACTTTTAATACTTGGCTTCTATAGCAGAGTGTAGATCGCACACGGTAGAATGTTTATCACTTTGATCTTCTTTCTAACCAAGCTTTGCTGTATTCTGAGTTCTGAGCTTCCAATTCAACGTTACGACTTAAATACTAGCGATCGTGGAAACCCCGAGAATTCTCGAAGCCTGCACAACAGTGTAGTAGTTTCTGGATGACCTCAATAGCTATATTTTGTGTATTTCTATTGGCTGGCCTCAAGTTAACAACTTCTGTTATGACGTTATCAGCTAAAAATAGTAGCCTTATTTTTCGAGAAACGTCCTTGTAGAAATGCTTTTCGGTAAACGTTTTAGTCTTGAATTGAATAGGGTCAGACTATAGTGATTGTTTGTAGGCCTACGTGTGAAATCCAATTTACCATTAGGCCCTATATTAATTAATTATTTAAATTACACGAACAAATTCGATTATTAAATCTAAACACAAGAATTGCATGTCGTGAGTCGTGAGGTTTGCGAATAGCGACCCCGCATACCGCATAGCCTATTAATTATAGATTATAGGCCAATATTCAATATAGGCTTACTATTATATTCTCACTCGGGCCCTATCTCCCCCCCCCCCTTTTTTTTTTCATTTATATAATTAAAAGAATATTTGAACGCTTACAACGCTATAGGCCTATTTAAAAATAAATAAGCCGTCTCGTCCAGCGGTTAGTTCACCGCCCGGGACACCGGACTGTCAACCAAAAAACCATGACTGACACGTCGCGGGTTCTATCCCTGCCACCGACGGATCCCTTTTTTGCTGTCGCCCTGCTTTGGGCCTAGTGGACGTAATAATCTTCTATCTAGAAGGAACGTCTGTAAACTTACAAGTCAAACTTTAACAGTTTTCAAATTGAAGGATGAAGGCTACCTAGACTGAAAAACAATAAACATAAAAACCACATAGTAATACTATATTATAGATGTAGGCTACATACTATATATCTTATCTTAAATAATACCTAATATAAGATAATCTTATAGGCCTACATAACTGACGCTATTTAGGCTCCTTCTATAAAGAAGATTATTGCGTCCTACGCTCATCCGTGGTCCGAGTCTATATACATCTCTTGGTCTCGCTCTCTCTCTTCTAACTCTCTACAATATAAAGTAATAATTAGCCCTGTGTTTATATTTAATTATCGAACTTGCTGATGTAATTTAAATTAATATAATTGCAAAACCATAAGTCTATTTAATTCAAGACTAAAACACAATCTACTCAATAGAGAAAAAACATTTCTACGCCGACGTTTCTCGAAAAATAAGTGGGTTTTTTTTAGCTGATCTCATCACAACAGGTTCGTCAGGTTGTCAACTTGAGGCCAGCCAATAGAAATACACAAAATATAGCTATTGAGGTCATCGAGAAACTACTACACTGTTGTGCAGGCTTCGAGAATTCTCGGGGTTTCCACGGTCGCTAGTATTTAAGTCGTAACGTTGAATTGGAAGCTCAGAATACAGCAAAGCTAGCTGAGAACGAAGATCAAAGTGACTTTGAATCAAAGTGATTATAACCATCTACACTCTGCTATAGAAGTTAAATATATTATAAGTGAAAACTAATTCAAGCATTTCAACCGTGTGCATATATATTTATTATTTAGCCTATTCATATAATATGTCATATTAGTCATAATTAGTCATATTCATTGATTGTTTAGGCCAGTTAACGTTTATAATATTATAGTAAAAAAGTCAAGTGAACTATAGACTATAACTATAGGACAGTCACTATATATTTAAGACTATATAACAGTACGGTCTATAGGCCTAGCTACTACTGCCGTCTTCATTAAAGCCTGGTCTTTTCTTTATAATTAAGGTAAGCTAAATTTAAAATCTTTATTGAATTAGCTAACTAAATGCAATTACTTTGTAAATATTATAATTTTATATAGGAATATAGGCTACATTAACTACATGTAAACCGTTTAAATGTTTTTGAATTTAATAGTAAAACAACGGCTTGTAATGTAGGCTACATTAAATAAAAACAAAGTTTATAATTTATGTATGCCTACCTGCCTAAATATAGCGTCCACAAATAATAAATCATTTAATTAAACCTCTTATTTTTCATTCGTCATAAAACTAACTAGGCCAAATATAATATATTTGTTATAAGTTATAATACATTTTCCTAATTCCCAATCGACTCTGTTTTTTATTGATATTTTATGATTTTATCACTTTGACTTGAATATAAAATTTATGTAGGCTACACTTATTCTTACTTAAAACTATTAAAAACTTTTTCTTAAAAAAACCAGTAGATCTAGCATGAATTAAAAATGCTATGCCATACTATTATCATTGACAAGTTTCATTTGTTTACTTTTACAGATGCCAGTAAGAAACAAAGCCCCAGCTATTGGTATTGATCTTGGAACCACCTACTCCTGTGTGGGTGTGTTTCAACATGGCAAAGTAGAAATTATTGCCAACGACCAAGGAAACAGAACAACACCCAGCTATGTTGCCTTTACTGACACTGAACGTCTTGTGGGTGATGCAGCTCTAAACCAGGCTGCCATGAATCCAAGCAACACAGTCTTTGATGCCAAGAGACTGATTGGCAGAAAGTTTAATGACAAAACAGTACAGAGCGACATGAAGCATTGGCCCTTCAAGGTTGTGGAAGTTGACGGTCGTCCAAAAATCAAAGCAGAATACAGAGGTGAACAAAAAGTGTTTGCTGCAGAGGAAATCAGTTCAATGGTTCTTACAAAGATGAAAGAAACAGCAGAGGCTTACCTGGGTCAGAAAGTGACAGATGCTGTGATCACAGTGCCAGCTTATTTCAATGATTCCCAAAGGCAAGCAACAAAAGATGCTGGCGCTATTGCTGGACTCAATGTCCTTAGAATTATCAATGAACCCACAGCTGCTGCCTTGGCTTATGGACTTGATAAAGGTCAGAAGGGAGAGAAGAATGTTCTGATCTTTGACCTGGGTGGTGGTACCTTTGATGTCAGCATCTTAACAATTGATGAAGGGTCCATGTTTGAAGTGAAAGCCACAGCAGGTGACACACATTTAGGTGGTGAAGACTTTGACAACAGAATGGTCACCCACTTTGTACAGGAGTTCAAAAGGAAACACAACAAAGACATTAGCACTAATCCAAGGGCAATCAGACGTCTAAGAACAGCCTGCGATAGAACGAAGAGAACCCTCTCAAGCAGCTCCGAAGCATCTATAGAGATCGACTCTCTTTATGAAGGTATTGACTTTTACACTAAAATCACAAGAGCCAGATTTGAAGAGCTTTGTGGTGACCTCTTCAGATCAACTCTGGAGCCTGTGGAGACAGCTCTAAGAGATGCCAAACTAGACAAAGGTAAAATAGATGAAGTTGTGCTCGTTGGTGGATCAACTCGTATACCTAAAGTTCAGAAGCTCCTGAGTGATTTCTTCAACGGCAAAGAGCTGAACAAATCTATCAACCCAGATGAGGCAGTAGCTTACGGTGCTGCTGTTCAGGCTGCTGTATTGACAGGTGACACTAGCGACACCATTAAAGATGTTTTGCTGGTTGATGTTGCTCCGCTGTCACTAGGTATTGAGACAGCAGGCGGTGTCATGACACCACTCGTCAAAAGAGGCACCACCATACCCACGAAAACATCACAGATCTTTACAACATACTCAGACAATCAGCCAGGTGTTGACATCCAGGTATATGAAGGTGAGCGTGCCATGACCAAAGACAATAACCTGTTGGGCCAATTTCACCTGACAGGTATACCCCCTGCACCCAGAGGTGTACCACAGATTGAAGTTACTTTTGACATTGATGCCAATGGCATCCTTAATGTCAGTGCTCAGGACAAGAGTACAGGCAAGTCCAATAACATTACTATAAAAAATGACAAAGGTCGGTTGAGCCAAGCAGATATTGACAGGATGTTGGCTGAAGCTGAGAAATATAAAGATGAAGACAAAAGACAGCAGGAGAGAGTATCTGCCAGAAATCAGCTTGAGAGTTATGTCTTCAGTGTTAAACAGGCAGTAGACAACGCTAGTGACAAATTATCATCCGCTGACAAAGACACTGTCTTGAATGCTTGTAACACTACATTGAAATGGCTGGATAATAATTCATTAGCCGAGAAGGAGGAATTTGAAGAAAAGTTGAAAGAGATACAAAAAATGAGCTCCTCTGTAATGGCAAAACTACATTCTCAAGCTGGTTCCTCTTCTAACAGTCACTCTCATGGTCATCAAGGGGGTCCAACAGTAGAAGAAGTGGACTGAACTTTAAGTTTTTATAGTTATAACAAGAACATGAAATTATTTCAATTTGTCTTTCAAAACCAGAAAAAGAAAACAGGAATTGTATATGAAGTAAATGCAATAATTGTAAATGAATTACCGTAGCTTACACTATCGCTTAGTTTTAGTCATATCCGTTTTTTTTAACCCTCCTGAAATTTAGTTTTTTGTAAGAACCTATATCATAATAATTATATATATGTATAAATATATTTTCTTATAAATTATTCTTCTATTATTAAAAAGTTGTAAAACAGTTTTTCAATTTTTTTGGAAAAAAAATGTGACAACCCTCTTTATCTTATAAAACATTAACTATTTTTGTTTAAAAAAAAAAAATTGAATATAGTTTTAAAATTTTCCTCTGACAACAAAAATTAAATTATAAAATATTTAGTTGTTGATTTTGCATTATAATTATAAATATCATTTTTAAATAGATTTTTTTGTTAGTGTTTAAAGTCTTATTTAATTTACTTCTATAAAAATTATGTGTTTTCAATTTATGTGGACTTATGTTTATATTAAATACTCAAATTTGATGATCCAAACTGACAATCTCTATATTTTATTACAAAATTGTAATAAATGTATTAAAAAAACCCATCGTTGGTTGTTTTAGTTTTTGTCTTAAATTGTTATTGTGTCAAATTGTTATGTTTCGTTTTACTGTTGGCTATGTTAATTTTTAAGGCAATATGGATAATATAAGGAAACAATTATAATTATAATGAGAAAAATAAATATAATTTGAGAAAAATTTGATTTTAAAACAGTCAACCTTTAAATTTAAATTATTTTAATAAATTTATTTTTGTTCCTTAAGAAAAACATAATAGGTTCCAGTACCTTATATAGCAGGCATAGTCACTAAAATATCTATAATTATAGGCACCTAATAGGTCCTCTGTCATGGCAAAAATACATTTCCAAGCTGGTTCCTCTGCAAACAGTCACTCTCATGGACATCAAGGAGGTCCAACAATAGAAGAAGTGGACTAAACATTTTTTAAATTTATAGTTATAACAAAATGAATTATGAAATGTGTTATTAAAAAAAATAATTATATTCAACTTGTTTTTCAAAGAATAATTTTTTAAAGTGTATTTAAATCGAACTTTTGTTAACGGCTATACTAAAAGTTGTATTTAGTTTACTTTAATGAAAAAAATTTCATGGCAACAAAAATTATGTACGCAATAATATAAAATGTCTATTTTGTTCTTTTCAATTGTGCTTTTTTTTTTGGTTAAATATATATTTTTTTAATGGCTACTATTGTTAAACTTTGTTTAAAATAATTGTGTTCAATTTGAGTATGTTTGATCATAGTTTCTTAAATCTGTGACCAAACTTGACAATCCATTCGATTTATTACAGATGATTAATAAAGGTATTAAAACACATTTTTTCTTTTAAGTTAGTTTAATTATTTTTGTTTTACATTTTTTTTTATAATTACGAGGTCTTAAATTGTGTTTTGCTCATTTTCAAAGCATGGAATAATACAAGAAAATAATAAGCAAAAAAAAAAAAAGAAAAAAAAGTTTAATACTTCTTTTTTTCTAACCCAGTCATACTTGATATTATGCCATACATTGTAATAATAATGAATACAAAAACATAGGCTAATATTTTTAGACTCTGTTAAAAAGGTTTTGGCCAAGAGCTATCATCACCATCATCATCTGTCTTTTGGGTTCCTTGTGGAACATAGGGCCTCTGTCCACGCCACTCTCCTTGGTATCTTGCCAGTTGCTTCATTTCTTCCCAGCTCTTTCCAGTTCTTCTAGTTTCATTTTATACTGATTCAAAATATATTTAGAGGAACATTTTTTTTCATAAAAAGGCACATACAAATTAATACTTCGATATAAAAACCTACATAGTCTATTGCTTGAAAAGAAATTCATGTGTTAGATAATTTAACTATTTGAAAATTTAAACCTGAAAATTTGGCACTACCAATTTGGAATAAAACAATGTTTCTTTCTCTGCTTAAAATATTTTTTTTTATATAGAGTTACATCATACTAGTTTTAATATTTATTCACAAATAAATTTTCAATAAATCTTTAAATGAATTCTGATTTTAAATACTGATTTTTTTATGAGTTTGCCTATGGTACCCTGTATGTGTTCAAATATACTTAGTGTGTGGAGGTGAACATTTCATAACATTAAAACTTTTGGTAATTAAACAAAGAAAAAAGTTATTGTTTGCAAGAAAATATTTTATTGATGTTTATATTCATTTTTTTCTAAATAATTTCAGTTAATTAAAATTGAAAATACATAAGCATTACATCAACACTACATAAACATTCACAGTCTTGAAAATATTAAATCTGAAATAAACAAAAAAAAATAGCTTTAATGCAACACATTCATAAACAAGTGAAACACAAATAAGCAACACATTCATAAACAAGTGAAACATAAATAAGCAACACATTCATAAACCAGTGAAACACAAAAAAACAACACATTCATAAACAAGTGAAACACAAATAAACAACACATTCATAAACAAGTGAAACACAAATAAACAACACATTCATAAACAAGTGAAACACAAATAAACAACACATTCATAAACAAGTGAAACACAAATAAACAACACATTCATAAACAAGTGAAACACAAATAAGCAACACATTCATAAACAAGTGAAACACAAATAAGCAACACATTCATAAACAAGTGAAACACAAATAAACAACACATTCATAAACGAGTGAAACACAAATAAAGAACACATTCATAAACAAGTGAAACACAAATAAACAACATATTCATAAACAAGTGAAACACAAATAAACAACACAGTCATAAACAAGTGAAACACTAATAAACAACACATTCATAAACAAGTGAAACACAAATAAACAACAATTCATAAACAAGTGAAACACAAATAAACAACACATTCATAAACAAGTGAAACACAAATAAACAACATATTCATAAACAAGTGAAACACAAATAAACAACACATTCATAAACAAGTGAAACACAAATAAGCAACACATTCATAAACAAGTGAAACATAAATAAGCAACACATTCATAAACCAGTGAAACACAAAAAAACAACACATTCATAAACAAGTGAAACACAAATAAACAACACATTCATAAACAAGTGAAACACAAATAAACAACACATTCATAAACAAGTGAAACACAAATAAACAACACATTCATAAACAAGTGAAACACTAATAAACAACACATTCATAAACAAGTGAAACACAAATAAACAACACATTCATAAACAAGTGAAACACAAATAAGCAACACATTCATAAACAAGTGAAACACAAATAAGCAACACATTCATAAACAAGTGAAACACAAATAAACAACACATTCATAAACGAGTGAAACACAAATAAAGAACACATTCATAAACAAGTGAAACACAAATAAACAACATATTCATAAACAAGTGAAACACAAATAAACAACACAGTCATAAACAAGTGAAACACAAATAAACAACACATTCATAAACAAGTGAAACACAAATAAACAACAATTCATAAACAAGTGAAACACAAATAAACAACACATTCATAAACAAGTGAAACACAAATAAACAACATATTCATAAACAAGTGAAACACAAATAAACAACACAGTCATAAACAAGTGAAACACAAATAAACAACACATTCATAAACAAGTGAAACACAAATAAACAACACATTCATAAACAAGTGAAACACAAATAAACAACACATTCATAAACAAGTGAAACACAAATAAACAACACATTCATAAACAAGTGAAACACAAATAAACAACACATTCATAAACAAGTGAAACACAAATAAGCAACACATTCATAAACAAGTGAAACACAAATAAGCAACACATTCATAAACAAGTGAAACACAAATAAACAACACATTCATAAACGAGTGAAACACAAATAAAGAACACATTCATAAACAAGTGAAACACAAATAAACAACACATTCATAAACAAGTGAAACACAAATAAACAACATATTCATAAACAAGTGAAACACAAATAAACAACACAGTCATAAACAAGTGAAACACAAATAAACAACACATTCATAAACAAGTGAAACACAAATAAACAACACATTCATAAACAAGTGAAACACAAATAAACAACACATTCATAAACAAGTGAAACACAAATAAACAACACATTCATAAACAAGTGAAACACAAATAAACAACACATTCATAAACAAGTGAAACACAAATAAACAACAATTCATAAACAAGTGAAACACAAATAAACAACACATTCATAAACAAGTGAAACACAAATAAACAACATATTCATAAACAAGTGAAACACAAATAAACAACACAGTCATAAACAAGTGAAACACAAATAAACAACACATTCATAAACAAGTGAAACACAAATAAACAACACATTCATAAACAAGTGAAACACAAATAAACAACACATTCATAAACAAGTGAAACAAAAATAAACAACACATTCATAAACAAGGAAACACAAATAAACAACACATTCATATGCAAGTGAAACACAAATAAACAACACATTCATAAACAAGTGAAACACAAAAAAACAACACATTCATAAACAAGTGAAACACTAATAAACAACACATTCATAAACAAGTGAAACACAAATAAACAACATATTCATAAACAAGTGAAACACAAATAAACAACACAGTCATAAACAAGTGAAACACAAATAAACAACACATTCATAAACAAGTGAAACACAAATAAACAACACATTCATAAACAAGTGAAACACAAATAAACAACACAGTCATAAACAAGTGAAACACAAACAAACAACACATTCATAAACAAGTGAAACACAAATAAACAACACATTCATAAACAAGTGAAACACAAATAAACAACACATTCATAAACAAGTGAAACAAAAATAAACAACACATTCATAAACAAGTGAAACACAAATAAACAACACAGTCATAAACAAGTGAAACACAAATAAACAACACATTAATAAACAAGTGAAACACAAATAAACAACACATTCATAAACAAGTGAAACACAAATAAACAACACATTCATAAACAAGTGAAACACAAATAAAGAACACATTCATAAACAAGTGAAACACAAATAAACAACATATTCATAAACAAGTGAAACACAAATAAACAACACAGTCATAAACAAGTGAAACACAAATAAACAACACATTCATAAACAAGTGAAACACAAATAAACAACACATTCATAAACAAGTGAAACACAAATAAACAACACATTCATAAACAAGTGAAACACAAATAAACAACACATTCATAAACAAGTGAAACAAAAATAAACAACACATTCATAAACAAGTGAAACACAAATAAACAACACATTCATAAACAAGTGAAACACAAATAAACAACACATTCTTAAACAAGTGAAACACAAATAAACAACACATTCATAAACAAGTGAAACACAAACAAACAACACATTCATAAACAAGTGAAACACAAATAAACAACACATTCATAAACAAGTGAAACACAAATAAACAACAAATTCATAAACAAGTGAAACACAAATAAACAACACATTCATAAGCAAGTGAAACACAAATAAACAACACATTCATAAACAAGTGAAACACAAATAAACAACACATTCATAAACAAGTGAAACACAAATAAACAACACATTCATAAACAAGTGAAACACAAATAAACAACACATTCATAAACAAGTGAAACACAAATAAACAACACAGTCATAAACAAGTGAAACACAAATAAACAACACATTAATAAACAAGTGAAACACAAATAAACAACACATTCATAAACAAGTGAAACACAAAAAAACAACACATTCATAAACAAGTGAAACACAAATAAAGAACACAGTCATAAACAAGTGAAACACAAATAAACAACACAGTCATAAACAAGTGAAACACAAATAAACAACACATTCATAAACAAGTGAAACACAAATAAACAACACATTCATAAACAAGTGAAACACAAATAAACAACACATTCATAAACAAGTGAAACACAAATAAACAACACATTCATAAACAAGTGAAACAAAAATAAACAACACATTCATAAACAAGTGAAACACAAATAAACAACACATTCATATGCAAGTGAAACACAAATAAACAACACATTCATAAACAAGTGAAACACAAAAAAACAACACATTCAAAAACAAGTGAAACACAAATAAACAACACATTCATAAACAAGTGAAACACAAATAAACAACATATTCATAAACAAGTGAAACACAAATAAACAACACAGTCATAAACAAGTGAAACACAAATAAACAACACATTCATAAACAAGTGAAACACAAATAAACAACACATTCATAAACAAGTGAAACACAAATAAACAACACATTCATAAACAAGTGAAACACAAATAAACAACATATTCATAAACAAGTGAAACACAAATAAACAACACAGTCATAAACAAGTGAAACACAAACAAACAACACATTCATAAACAAGTGAAACACAAATAAACAACACATTCATAAACAAGTGAAACACAAATAAACAACACATTCATAAACAAGTGAAACACAAATAAACAACACATTCATAAACAAGTGAAACAAACATAAACAACACATTCATAAACAAGTGAAACACAAATAAACAACACAGTCATAAACAAGTGAAACACAAATAAACAACACATTCATAAACAAGTGAAACACAAAAAAACAACACATTCATAAACAAGTGAAACACAAATAAAGAACACATTCATAAACAAGTGAAACACAAATAAACAACATATTCATAAACAAGTGAAACACAAATAAGCAACACATTCATAAACAAGTGAAACACAAATAAACAACACATTCATAAACGAGTGAAACACAAATAAGCAACACATTTATAAACCAGTAAAACACAAATAAACAACACATTCATAAACAAGTGAAACACAAATAAACAACACATTCATAAACAAGTGAAACACAAATAAACAACACATTCATAAACAAGTGAAACAAAAATAAACAACACATTCATAAACAAGTGAAACACAAATAAACAACACATTCATAAGCAAGTGAAACACAAATAAACAACACATTCATAAACAAGTGAAACACAAATAAACAACACATTCATAAACAAGTGAAACACAAATAAACAACACATTCATAAACAAGTGAAACACAAATAAACAACACATTCATAAACAAGTGAAACACAAATAAACAACACATTCATAAACAAGTGAAACACAAATAAACAACACATTCATAAACAAGTGAAACACAAATAAACAACACATTCATAAACAAGTGAAACACAAATAAACAACACATTCATAAACAAGTGAACACAAATAAACAACACATTCATAAACAAGTCAAAGACAAAAAAGCAACACTATTAAATGAACTATAATCTTGATTAAAAAAGAAGACTATTACCAAAGACTATATTAGATGGACCACTTGCTTTAACATTTCTGCTATTTTACAACTATTTGAGATTGAATAATTGAAAAAAAATATTAAGGACTCCTTTACAAAACTAACTGTTATTCACATTTTTGTGAGTTTAAAATTTGTTTGTGTGTTTGTTCGCAAACTTTCCCCCCTAACTAGAAAAATAATGTAAATCTTCTCCAGCTTTTCCAAGATTTTAACTCTTTCTATACGTTTCGCCATACTGTATGCCATAACATTATGGCTCTGCTTGATTTTACGTATCGAAAGAGTTAATAAACTCTGATATTATACAAGAAGTTAGGTTTAAAACAAATATTTCAAAATAAAAGAATTATTAGAAAATAATATAGGCCCAGTAATTATTATACTAAACATAACATTTTTGGTAAAAGTCTACACATAATTATATTTATTGTGTTATAAAATGTTTAGCAAAATAAATGAATACCTGAATTTCTTGTGCTTTCAACACAGGTCCTTACATTCTGGGCAAACATCACATAGAGTGGAATTTTTATGGGTTTGAGATTGATAAAAGACTGTCACTTGATTGCCTGATTGAAAAAAAAAGCATATAAATTCTACTTCAGAATAATTGTCAATATTCTTATAAACAGATTTTAATATTAATAATAGGTTAGGTTGAAACTGTATGCATATAATGATGATAAATTCTAAACCTGCTTAAAACAATGAATTAAAAAAGCTATCTTCTGCCAGTTCGAAGAGTTTAAATATATTGCTCTTAAACTTAGTAGCAGAGCTAGTTTGCTGGAAAAAGATGAAAACCCACAAAAGGAGAAAACAAACTATTATTTTATTCAACTTTTTGATGAATTTACCCCCCTCCCCCCCCATCAAACTTGAAAGCAGTTGAAAAAGGTTAGCCTGAAAGTAGCCTGTGTTTATTATATAATTAATAAAAAATAAAATTCTTTTTAAGTACATACGAGGTTCGTAGTAGTCGTAGACTCTGATTACAGATGGTTGACTTTTAGCTATTGGTCCTGTTCTTCTAATTCGGAAACGTAAGCAGACAGGAAGAGTACCAATCTTCAAATTTTCAAAACAATTAAAAAATGAATTAAAAACCAATTATAAAAAATATAAGGAATCTCAGCAAATTTGTTTGTATACAAGTATGAAAAATGTTAGTAGAGATTCTCAAAGATTTCTTGTACTGGTCAAAGTAAAGAAACTAGATTCAACAATTTATTACCTGGTCAAAGTAAAGAAACTAGATTCAACAATTTATTACCTGGTCAAAGTAAAGAATCACTTTTTTATTCTCAGTCTCTATACGCTTCAGAATGTTCATTTTTGGGAAACTTTCCATGTCAGCTTCAAACCATGATGGGATACCTATCTCTTGTATTGCCATGGCACTGCTTGGTCCATTTCCTAACCATCTTTAGAAATTAATTTGATTAGTTGAAAAAATAATATTTAACAATTTTTTTAAAGACATTTGTGATGCAACCATTAGGAATGGTACTGAAGGAAAAAGAAATAATTTTGTTTAAAGTGTTTTATGGAAGCTCATTAAATTTTATCCATAAATATGTAAAAGTGCAAAGCTACACAAGTTGAGGCAAGGGCAGTCAGTCATTTTTTTTTTGAAGTGCCAATTTTCAACACTTTAGCATTAAAACTGTAGAGTGAAAATTAAACGAATAAGATATTTCAAAATAATTTTTAGAGACATTTTAGTTAAAAAAATTTTAAAGATAATATGGCTTTCAACATAAGAAAATAATAGAAATCTCACTAACTAACTAGGATTCTTATTATATTTTTGTTACCTTATTTTTTAGATAATGAGAAATCAGATTTGGTGAGGCTCTAGCATACATTGGAATAGTGCAATATATAGCATCTTAAGTTTATTTTATAATTTAATTGTTGAAATTTTCAACTGCTTTCAAGACAAGAAATTCTAGATACTTATTAAAACTTGTATTATTTCATTTTAGACAAAAGAATGTATTTAGTGGTAAACATGGCATTCATTAATATTTTCAGTTATTTAAAAAAACAACTAGTTATGACAATTAAAATGAGAATTCTAAAAAAAGTTATCCACAATCTGAAATGCAATGAGAGTGCATAGAATAAACTTACTTAGCGCAGGTTTCAACTATCAAGTAATTCAATGTGTCTTCAATAAGTTGAACTGTCAGGTTGAAAGTGGTTTTAAATATTTCTGACTCTACATTAAAGAATACAGCAACCTGAAAAGTATGATGCATCTTAATTCTATTCTTGAAAGTTTGAAAACTTGATTTTAACTGGGTTCTTATCAGTTTTAAATGGATAAGCATTAGATGCAATAAACTTCTGTATAGAATTAAGTGTTAAGCACGCAAACTTGTTACAGGTAGTTTATATCTAAAATCTCTACTTGTAATTCATTAAATGGTTGCTTCTTTTAATTATAGATTCCAGGTCTTTTAAGACTCAAAACCATGACCGTACTTAGGATCGTGGGGGTCCTGTTCCCTAATTTACGTGGGGGCCCCTCCTGGCCTCGCCCCTGCCTTCCACACACCTCAGAAAAGTGTCAATTCATGTTACATTCTGTAAAATCATAAATTTTATGTTGTGCTTAGCTTAGTTTGGACTGGAGCGCTTAAAATTGTAGGGGAATAAATACATTTTATTTTACATTTTCAACAAAAGAATAGGGATATCACTAAAAAATTAATTTTCGTGAAGTGTGGGGGCCACTGTTTCACTGGAACATGCCTAAATATGCCACTGCTCAACACACATGAGGTTTTGGAAGATACAAATTTAATCTAGCTATCTCGCTTACAGCTTCAGTCCCTTTGTTTGCCACTAATACATTAACCACCTCTCTTGCCAAAACTAAAAACCAACTGTCTAAAACAACACACACACTTCAAGAAAAAGTACCCGGTGTTCGGGTGTTCGTGTAAAAAAAAACAACTGTTTGTTACATTTAATCATGTGCTACTCGGTGAACATAGCGGTCACCCCAGTGAGAAGGGGAGGCAACTGGTCACACAGTTCAAGATCTAGTTGACCCCCTAAACTAAGACTGTAACAAAGAAGCATTTTCAACTAAACTTATTTAATGAGCATAAAATATGTTAAAATGTCTTGATCCAACCTGAACTAAAGCCATGCCTGAACCTGTTGCATCAATCTTGACTTGACTTGGAACATCTGATGTCTGTTGGAAATTATCATTTTCTTCAAAGAGTTTTTTAGCTAACACAAATGAAATAATATTAGTATTGAAACATTTTACTAAGGCTATATATATATACAATTTATATCAAGTATAAAGAAACTCTAGATTAGTTTCAATGCAATGAATTATTCTATTCTATACAAAATAAAAATAATATAGTATTTAAAATAAAATCTTTGCTTTAGTTTAACAAAAAGAACACTTACTTCTATAGTCTGTAACAATAGAGAATTAGTTTTGTCAATGTTAAAAGTGTAGGATGTGGTGTCATTCAGTTGTGTTGTGATCTGAACATTGAAGTTGTTGCTGTAAGTTTTTTTGGCAAACTCTGACAAGGCATTCAGAGCAATCACAGTATCCTGTGGGCGAACATTTGAAATGTTCATGTAAAATAAGGAATTTAAAAATGAAATATTTTTTTTTTAGCTACAACTATTGATTATTGCATTACATTTATCTTAGAAATTTTGCTTTCAGGCTGAATGACTTCTTGGACTTCCAGAACTTACCTGTGTAGAGGAGAAACCACCCATAGAGTTTCTCTGTTCTGTCAACCACTGCATGATGCCCTTCCCTGCAATAATGTCACCTCTGGCAGCATATGTCAACAAAGCATAGGCTGTCATCTCAATGTCAACAGCTTTAGTTGGGCTGGGATAATCCCAAGTGTTAGTTGTCTTGGGCTGTTCGGGTTGGTGCCAGTACTTACGTCCATCTGGTAAAAACATAATGAGACAGTTAATGCATATTATGTTGTCAGCATATGTCAGTTAGAAGTCATTAAAAAAATGTCATTGCTGTGATCTAAGCTCCTGATGTAACAGTGTATTTACTGCAACAAACTTTCTATAATGTCTAGACCTATAGCAATATTATTTATTCTGTTATAATATTAATTATTAGTAAACAAACAATTGTATACCTTTAACAGTTGCTTTAAGCTCCAGTTTGTTAAGTACTGACTGGACATGACTACTACCAGCTAGTTGAAAAGCATAGGCAGCCATGTTCAAGATGTAGAGGTCATCAAGTTTGGTCACCTCTTGCTCAGCATAAGCTAAAGCTTTATTTCTGGCCACTGTAACATTCTGTAGTAAAAAAAAAAACAACATACTACTAACTATATTACCATTTTTGTTGTTAATATTACATTGAGTTTTAATTAGTGAACATTTTCTTACTTTAACACATTTGAATCCACAGAACTAAAAAGCTATTCTTAAACTAATTAACTGGTTTCAAAGGCATTTGTTTGTTTTTTTCTTAAAGTAAAAAAAGGTTCAATGAACTCACTGAATCAACCAAGTCCTTATTCTCCAGAAGTGAGATCAAAACATACAAGGTCAGTCCAAGTCCTTTACCAGCCTGACTCTATCAAAATGTGATGGATAATACAAACAAAATAGGAGACAAGTAAATATTTTGATCACATCATATATAGAACACACAGATGGTATACCTTAACTACTCAGAATATAAAACAATAGCTTTACAGCCAACTCAAATATTTGTGCTGGCAAAACAAAGTTACAAAATGGCTTTTTTTTTTTTAAAGAAAAAGATTAAGTATACAAAATGTTCATTGATTTCCATAAATATTTCATTATCAAAATAAATCAATAGATCAATAAATAGTTAATAATAAATAAAAAGGAGCCAGTTTATAACACAAGAAAAAACATTGAAAACTTTATAGTGTGATCAAGCATTACAAGAATAATTATAATCTTGCCTCTGGTATTTGTGGTGGAGCATTTGCTGTCCACCAATCCAGTGCATATACCCAGGTCACAGAAAAGGGAGTCAAGAGGAAAGAAAACACCCCGGACAGACCATGTGAACATGTTTTGTGCTTCATGAAACTGCCTTCCATGTATAGCCAGGACCTGGCAGATTAACTTACAGAGGCTTTATCTAAGGGCCTACTGGTAAAAAGGCAGAAACAGTCAGGGTACTAAGGAGTGTAAATTGACTTTAAAGTTTGTAGACATTATTTCTAGATAATAATAATAATAATAACGGTGCTTATATAGGGCATATCCCGTTTGTGACAGTTCTATGCGCAGACGACAGTTACAGAATACAGACAGACAACAAAATATGTAGTAATACGCTAATTCTGCTGACGAAATAGGTGAGTCTTCAGCCGGCTCTTGAAGGTGTCATAGCTAGAGCTCTGGCGAAGCTGTAGTGGGAGGTGATTCCAAGCGGACGGTCCTGCGTAGGAAAATGAACGTTCGCCAGCGGACACTAGCCTCACACGAGGGATCCGCAGATTAAGCGCAGAGTAAGATAGAAGATTATTAAGTCCTAGGTCCAAAACTTCTAACAGGAAAGCAGGGATTGGTTGGCAGCAGGGCTAGAACCCAGGCCATTTCGTTTACAGTCTGGCATACTAGGCAGAGAAGATGACCGTAGAACATCCACTGCAGCATAATTCTATCTCAAACTATTTTCACTGGAACAATACATTTTCTATAAATAGCCAGTTATAGACAGTTATTTGTATACAGAGTCCTTTATTTAATATACTTTGGTCCATAATGTTTCCATTACTCAAAAAGGTTTGTTTAAATTTGAATTGCTGAATTAATATGATTTTCAAAAGTTCAGCAATTTGATTACGTCTTTTATTTATTTTATTGCACCCACTCAAGAAGAAAGACAACCTATATAAATTTGAAAAACAAGTGTTATTTTAAAAAGATGTTGCTATTAATAACATAATTATCATCATTGAAGAAATCAAAAGTTATTAATTTGATTTCATTGTTATAAGTTTAGAGTTATAACTTAATTTGCATTGTGTATTTCAAAAATTGAAAAATATTACTTCTGTATAATTCTCTATGATCATGTACAGTTAAAGTTACCTGCATCTTCTTATCAAGAACATTCCCAGGTTCAGGGAAGCTTCCATCTGTGTTCTGTTTTCCTATCATCCACTGAACAGCATTTATAAGGACCTTGTCATCAATGTAGATGTGGGCCTTAGCTTGATGGAAGACTTTAACTACAAAGGCAGTTAACCTGAAACAATATACATTCTCTTTAAAAAAAAACAAAAAAAAAACAAAAAAACACATCATTGTATTGACAATATTTCCCGATGTTCCAATATCATCCTCTATTAGCCAGCTCTGATACTAATGCAGGTAGCCTAAAGTCTTTAAGACAACCTGAATGTATTTTGTCCTACTGTAGAACTGCTTGACCTAATCAACTTTCAACAATGTTGAACTTTATTTTCCCATTATGATTAGGTTAGCCACTGTAATCTTATCTTATATATTAAAGACCCTCCTTCTATAAAGAAGATATTGCGCCCAACACTAATCCGTAGTCCAAGTCTAGTCTTGCATATTTATTAATAATACAATCTATAACAAGCCAGTTGTTTTTAATATTTAACTTAGAATATTTAGGTCACATGAACTATTAACAATCAAATACTAACAAGGCTGTCATTGAAAGTCAAGTAGAAGATAAAAATTGATATGTTTAATAGCCAGGTGTAATCTAAATTTTATTCCAAAGTAGATATGTTATTTTTTCCTTTAGTTTTGATATCATGTAGGCCTACTGATAAGAAGTCTTGCTAAAACTTTAAAATGAAACAAATAATGTTTTTGTTTACACACTTAATTTCCCCTTTTATTCAAACTACTGTGCTATGTAGTTTATTTACATTTGCATACAACTTACATCCTGAAATTCTATCTAAAGGAGAAAACAAAACTTGCAAAGGACATTACACTGTATTCACACCTATAAAAGTGACAATATGTTTGATGATGGAAGGCTACTGCACATAATAGCAACTAATGACATAATGAATCAAGCTTTATATAACTCATACATGGATACCAGTAAATTTTCATATCTTGCTGGCTCAAAAGGCTATTTTAAGATCTTAACTGGCTTTTGACATGTAACGTACATTTAGACCAGATAAAGTGAGCCTGTATGTAGATGTGTGTAACACCGTACTGATGGTCCAAAAGTATAATAATACTGACAGATACCAAGGTATATATAACTTCAATGAGGGTTGACTGTATGAAAATTATATGCAAAGAGCTTACCACATACTGCCTGATGAATCACGATTACCAAAAGCACTAAATGAACCATCTTCATGTTTATAGGTCAGTTCTCGTTGGTAACCTGAACAGAGATTAAAAAAAATTAGTTCCACTTAAGGGAATTGCTGACATGAATATGAAGAGTAGAATGTGAGGATACATTGTGTACTTACCACTTTCCATAAAACCTATGGCTTTAGACTGAATGTCCCCGCTGAGTTGATTAACAGATTTAAGATAGTCAGTTACATACACATCTGGGGCTAAACCAATCATATTTTGTTCACCACAACCATATGGCAATTTTAGAAGTGAATCTAATCCTGCGATTGTTGGGCCCATCAAATCACCTGCACAAAAAATGAATCAGAAACAGGCATTAAATTTTTGTTATGAAATGATGGTAATATATAAAACATGGCTAACTAACTAACTAACCAACACTAACCGACAGCAGAGATTCTGGCCAGTTTTGAGCCTTTCACAGTGTTAGGAGGTAAAGTGATATTAACAGTCTTAGAAAATGAAGTTTTGCCTTCTGTAAGGTCAATAAGTACTGGTACATTGTAGGATTTTGGAACACCTTCAGCCTGTAATGAACAAAACAAAGCCAAATAAGAATATTTTTTTTTCAAAATAAACATTTCATTTTTTTTTTCAAAGGCGATGTACATTAGTCGGAATATTTTAAAGATTTAAAAAAATCAACTAATTGAAATAAAAAAACAACTTGAAAAATAATAATTTATGATAAGTAAAAAAAAACATAGAATTTGTGTTTTCTTTTAATTAAAAAAAGGATTCCTTGACATGAAAAATCTTAACCAAAAAATATTTCAGGAGTACATGCCCTTTACCATTTTTGGAAAAGTCAGTTTCAGAACTTTCCTGATTTTTAGTTAATAACCATTGAGAAGAAATGACATGTTTAATGAATAAAAAAGATTGTTAACATTAATTTTAGTATTATATATAGTGATATAAAAATAATTAAAATTATAACAGTGGCAAAGACAAAGTAGATTAGCCATTATCCTAGATGCTAATCTAATGCAGTACCTCCTTAAACATTTACATGCAGACTTCACATTCTGTATCAAATATATCCAGTCCATAACACATTTTCTCAATAATACTGTTATAAATATTAAGTAGCATTATATTATTAATACATTGAAAATATATTTCTTATACGTACAAACCAGTACGGAAATTGTCAAAAGTGATTATTAACAAAATATTGTGTAAAAAGGCTCCTAGATCATTTTTTATATTATGATTGATTTATAATGTTGAATGTATTAACTTATATCGGTAAAATTGTAAAAAAAAATAATTTTTGTACAAAGTTCTTTGAAATGTGTTTTTTTTAATATAAAATCAAGCAAAATGTTCTATAACGATTAAATTATTTTTAAGTCAAATAAATATTTAAAATATTTTAAACTTTAACAATGTCTCATTATGTGTGTTTGCGAAATTTCATGGTGAATGTATAATATTTATTCATCGTGGTTAAAGTACCCATCAAACCAAATTGATCCATAGGTCCCCCTCAAGCAGCGTTCACCAGTTTGTGCGGCCACGGCATACTAGGCCAGCACTATGCACAGCCGCCTTTACTTTACCCCAACTAAGGTCAGGTACCATTCAGAGCTGGGTAGACTCAGGGACACCCTCCAGACCCGGGAAAAAATCCTAGCCTGCACCAGGACCCAGGTACACCAGCCGACCACCGTGGCCCCATTCATCCTGGTAATAATTATTTATTTCTAGCTATTCTTAAATGTAAAAATTCGTTACTGTTTTCTTGTTCATTTTTCTCCAAAAGAACTTCTCTTGCCTTTCCTTATGTAATTTTTTAATAACTTTTGGACTAATAAACCTATTTTTAAAGATTTTTTCACCAATTTAAACATCAATGAAATAGCTTCCATGAAACACGTAAAATTATTATCTTATTTTACCTACTTCCATACAATTCTGTATTATATTTTGAATTGCCTTTGTAGAAGGATGTTTAACATAAGTATATTTTTGTAAAATTGGGTGCACTGAAATTTATTTGACTTTTAAAAAAAAAAACTACATGGTATTACCTCCACCAGGAGTTGTCTCCTAACAGCATCAGCCGCTTTAGTAGATTGAGCCTTTACTTCAACATCAATTTTGCCCAAATCAGCAGGAACTATTGGGAAGTAAACAGACTTGGCTTCACCTGCCTTGATCTAATGTTGGATGAAAACAATATATATATATAGATAGGCTATATATATTAACACTATGAGATTAAGTACAAACATTGTTTAACTTTACAACCATTATTGCAATGATTTTGTAACAGAAATGTAAAATTTACCATAACATCTTGAACACTATCAATTTGTTTCAAGGCTTGAGCTCCATTAGCATCAACTTCAATGTTAAAGAAACTGTTGGATTTGGACAATGTTACACGGGCCTAAAAAGAGAAGATATAACTAGTTATTATAGTAAAAACTTAAAATGTAATAGGATATTTTAAAAGGGATTTCTAAATATTGCTTAGGTTACACAAAAGATTTAAAGTGAATCATTTCAATCATAAACAAATTAAGACCTGCTGTAAATGAAAACCTAGTTTGTTTTTTTGTCTTTTTTATTGCCTCATGTCATTGCTTAAATTAAAAGATCAAAGCAAAGATATGTTTATATTTATCATTAAAAAAATGCATGGAGTATTTATTTTCTGAATAGCAAAAACTATTAAATAAAACCTTTGCACAGATTCAAGTTTTAGTTTTAGTTAATATCACTGACCTGCATATCTTCAGTCATGTAGTTGAAAACATTAGCCTGAAGTGCCAACTGTTCACTACGAGTTACAGAGTAGGGCAAATTGAGACTTACAAAAAAAGGTCGGAACACTGTCAACTGTTAAAAAAAACAAGAATCACATTGAAAATTTTTTTTTAAGTCTAAAAGGAATTTTTTTAATGAAATAATTATGTAAGAAATGTAGCTCCTAAATATATACCAGCCATACAATTTACAGATTTCGTATTTCTCTAAGTTTTATTTTAAGTATATTGAATATTTATAATTAATTATCATCTATGATAGCAGAACATTAATATCATTATATGTTGTGTTGTTATAACTATATTTTGTGCTGGTTCCTTAGAAATAATTGTGATAGTTATGTGTTTGTAGTTTCCCTTGATGAGATAATTACAATTATTTGTTTTGTTGTTTCCCTTGAGGAAACTGTTATAATTATTTGTTGTGCTGTTTCCCTTGTTAACTTTACCTGGATTCTAGCCCAAGTAAACCTTCAGAATAGAAATCCAACCCACTAAGATTAGTTAATTTGGATTTATCAGATGATTGCACATGAGTTACATTTATGAGTTAAAAAAAAAATTCAATTTGTATGCTATTGAAATCTAACTCTTAATGAATGATTAAAATATATCAACTAATCAATACTTACATGTGCTTGAGTTGGAGCTACACCAAGTCCTGAATCTGAGTTGATAGCAAAAGCACTGGCCACCCAAGATGTAATAGTGTCTGGTACTGTTGCACTAATGGATGCTGATCCGTTGGCACTGGGAGTAAATACTTCAAATTTCAAAATCTTCAGCCTGATTCTACAGTCGTTTAATTACTAAAACGTTTTATTTTTTCAACAATATAATTATCAATTAGTAATACTTATTATATTCTAAATTTTATTTAATATTTAGTTGGAATTAAATGTTTTACTCAATTTAACTTTTCCTATATTTTCTGCTCTAAAAGAATTCTTTTTTTTTTGTGAGAAACAATGTAGGCAGCTGTCACTTGTAAATGCAAAAATTAATCTAACCCCTTCATACTCTAATAGTGCCAATAGAACAGTGAATTGGTTCTAGCCAGAAACAAACGGGGCAATTTTAAGAGATGAAAATAGTGTGTAGTCCAATAGATGGTTAAATAAAAAAACTTGAAAAAATTTTTATGTGAAAAAAAATCAGCTTTTCTCATCCTTTGTGACCAGTTCACAGTTTTTGCTGTATGATGAGAAATGTTTATGTTTATGCCAAAATAAGATAAATATTACATTTATTGCCACTTTAAACTAGTCAAAGAAATAATAGCAAATATCAACATCATAATAGATATAAAAAAATATATATCATAGGTTTTAAAATTATTCTATAAAACAAGAAGTAAGTTTTAGAAAATACATACTAGTTTTATTTACTTAGTTTATACATACAGTTGTCATATTGTACATAATAACTGAAATAACTTTATTATTCAATTGTTTGAGAAGATTGAATAAACTGTAAAAACAAAAGCATTACGTCAGACCAAATTGATCCATAGGGCAGCTGAAGCAAGGTTCACCAGTTTCTGTGGCATGTTAGGGGATTGTGTGGTCAGCACAATGCCCAGCCACCTTTACTTTACCCCAACTAAAGTCAGGCACCCATCAGAGCTCAGGCACACCCTCCAGAACCAGGAACAAATTCTGGGCTTCACTAGGAATCGAACACAGAACCTTTAGTATGCCAATTAAATGTGCTGTACTCGGCCACAAAGTCCCATCATAAACTGCAGATATATTGAATTAATCTTTCACCATTGATGCCATTTGACTTGATATTGACCTCACTTGACTGCATACAAAGATTAAAGAAAAAAAGTGTATTTAAAAAAAATATACAATGCTTGAGTCATTTTTATTTACCCAACAGATAAATCCGACCAAAGAAAGGTTTCAGTGAAAACTGTTCGTGTCCGTGTGGGTGCCATTAGTTCAACTGAAGGTGATGATACTCTTTGATCTGAAATTGGCTCCTTGTTTATGTTGGCAATGGAATTAGTGTTTAGCTCACTTCCTGTGGAATGAAAATGTACATTTTTTCAAAGCATAAGAAATGTGTGTATTTGGATATATGATATATATATATATATATATATATATATATATATATATATATATATATATATATAAAGCACCATTTTTTTAAAAGTGAATTTATGAATATAGGAATGTTTGCAAATCTCTTCTTTTTTTTATTTGGCTTGAATGTACAGTAAATTAATCATTCTAAATGTTTCTATAAACCATATTATGGCTTATATAATTATTGATAAAGAATAAATAGTAATAAATGATTTTTTGATTAAGTTAGTTTAATTATTTTTGTTTTACATTTTTTTTTATAATTACGAGGTCTTAAATTGTGTTTTGCTCATTTTCAAAGCATGGAATAATACAAGAAAATAATAAGCAAAAAAAAAAAAAGAAAAAAAAGTTTAATACTTCTTTTTTTCTAACCCAGTCATACTTGATATTATGCCATACATTGTAATAATAATGAATACAAAAACATAGGCTAATATTTTTAGACTCTGTTAAAAAGGTTTTGGCCAAGAGCTATCATCACCATCATCATCTGTCTTTTGGGTTCCTTGTGGAACATAGGGCCTCTGTCCACGCCACTCTCCTTGGTATCTTGCCAGTTGCTTCATTTCTTCCCAGCTCTTTCCAGTTCTTCTAGTTTCATTTTATACTGATTCAAAATATATTTAGAGGAACATTTTTTTTCATAAAAAGGCACATACAAATTAATACTTCGATATAAAAACCTACATAGTCTATTGCTTGAAAAGAAATTCATGTGTTAGATAATTTAACTATTTGAAAATTTAAACCTGAAAATTTGGCACTACCAATTTGGAATAAAACAATGTTTCTTTCTCTGCTTAAAATATTTTTTTTTATATAGAGTTACATCATACTAGTTTTAATATTTATTCACAAATAAATTTTCAATAAATCTTTAAATGAATTCTGATTTTAAATACTGATTTTTTTATGAGTTTGCCTATGGTACCCTGTATGTGTTCAAATATACTTAGTGTGTGGAGGTGAACATTTCATAACATTAAAACTTTTGGTAATTAAACAAAGAAAAAAGTTATTGTTTGCAAGAAAATATTTTATTGATGTTTATATTCATTTTTTTCTAAATAATTTCAGTTAATTAAAATTGAAAATACATAAGCATTACATCAACACTACATAAACATTCACAGTCTTGAAAATATTAAATCTGAAATAAACAAAAAAAAATAGCTTTAATGCAACACATTCATAAACAAGTGAAACACAAATAAGCAACACATTCATAAACAAGTGAAACATAAATAAGCAACACATTCATAAACCAGTGAAACACAAAAAAACAACACATTCATAAACAAGTGAAACACAAATAAACAACACATTCATAAACAAGTGAAACACAAATAAACAACACATTCATAAACAAGTGAAACACAAATAAACAACACATTCATAAACAAGTGAAACACAAATAAACAACACATTCATAAACAAGTGAAACACAAATAAGCAACACATTCATAAACAAGTGAAACACAAATAAGCAACACATTCATAAACAAGTGAAACACAAATAAACAACACATTCATAAACGAGTGAAACACAAATAAAGAACACATTCATAAACAAGTGAAACACAAATAAACAACATATTCATAAACAAGTGAAACACAAATAAACAACACAGTCATAAACAAGTGAAACACTAATAAACAACACATTCATAAACAAGTGAAACACAAATAAACAACAATTCATAAACAAGTGAAACACAAATAAACAACACATTCATAAACAAGTGAAACACAAATAAACAACATATTCATAAACAAGTGAAACACAAATAAACAACACATTCATAAACAAGTGAAACACAAATAAGCAACACATTCATAAACAAGTGAAACATAAATAAGCAACACATTCATAAACCAGTGAAACACAAAAAAACAACACATTCATAAACAAGTGAAACACAAATAAACAACACATTCATAAACAAGTGAAACACAAATAAACAACACATTCATAAACAAGTGAAACACAAATAAACAACACATTCATAAACAAGTGAAACACTAATAAACAACACATTCATAAACAAGTGAAACACAAATAAACAACACATTCATAAACAAGTGAAACACAAATAAGCAACACATTCATAAACAAGTGAAACACAAATAAGCAACACATTCATAAACAAGTGAAACACAAATAAACAACACATTCATAAACGAGTGAAACACAAATAAAGAACACATTCATAAACAAGTGAAACACAAATAAACAACATATTCATAAACAAGTGAAACACAAATAAACAACACAGTCATAAACAAGTGAAACACAAATAAACAACACATTCATAAACAAGTGAAACACAAATAAACAACAATTCATAAACAAGTGAAACACAAATAAACAACACATTCATAAACAAGTGAAACACAAATAAACAACATATTCATAAACAAGTGAAACACAAATAAACAACACAGTCATAAACAAGTGAAACACAAATAAACAACACATTCATAAACAAGTGAAACACAAATAAACAACACATTCATAAACAAGTGAAACACAAATAAACAACACATTCATAAACAAGTGAAACACAAATAAACAACACATTCATAAACAAGTGAAACACAAATAAACAACACATTCATAAACAAGTGAAACACAAATAAGCAACACATTCATAAACAAGTGAAACACAAATAAGCAACACATTCATAAACAAGTGAAACACAAATAAACAACACATTCATAAACGAGTGAAACACAAATAAAGAACACATTCATAAACAAGTGAAACACAAATAAACAACACATTCATAAACAAGTGAAACACAAATAAACAACATATTCATAAACAAGTGAAACACAAATAAACAACACAGTCATAAACAAGTGAAACACAAATAAACAACACATTCATAAACAAGTGAAACACAAATAAACAACACATTCATAAACAAGTGAAACACAAATAAACAACACATTCATAAACAAGTGAAACACAAATAAACAACACATTCATAAACAAGTGAAACACAAATAAACAACACATTCATAAACAAGTGAAACACAAATAAACAACAATTCATAAACAAGTGAAACACAAATAAACAACACATTCATAAACAAGTGAAACACAAATAAACAACATATTCATAAACAAGTGAAACACAAATAAACAACACAGTCATAAACAAGTGAAACACAAATAAACAACACATTCATAAACAAGTGAAACACAAATAAACAACACATTCATAAACAAGTGAAACACAAATAAACAACACATTCATAAACAAGTGAAACAAAAATAAACAACACATTCATAAACAAGGAAACACAAATAAACAACACATTCATATGCAAGTGAAACACAAATAAACAACACATTCATAAACAAGTGAAACACAAAAAAACAACACATTCATAAACAAGTGAAACACTAATAAACAACACATTCATAAACAAGTGAAACACAAATAAACAACATATTCATAAACAAGTGAAACACAAATAAACAACACAGTCATAAACAAGTGAAACACAAATAAACAACACATTCATAAACAAGTGAAACACAAATAAACAACACATTCATAAACAAGTGAAACACAAATAAACAACACAGTCATAAACAAGTGAAACACAAACAAACAACACATTCATAAACAAGTGAAACACAAATAAACAACACATTCATAAACAAGTGAAACACAAATAAACAACACATTCATAAACAAGTGAAACAAAAATAAACAACACATTCATAAACAAGTGAAACACAAATAAACAACACAGTCATAAACAAGTGAAACACAAATAAACAACACATTAATAAACAAGTGAAACACAAATAAACAACACATTCATAAACAAGTGAAACACAAATAAACAACACATTCATAAACAAGTGAAACACAAATAAAGAACACATTCATAAACAAGTGAAACACAAATAAACAACATATTCATAAACAAGTGAAACACAAATAAACAACACAGTCATAAACAAGTGAAACACAAATAAACAACACATTCATAAACAAGTGAAACACAAATAAACAACACATTCATAAACAAGTGAAACACAAATAAACAACACATTCATAAACAAGTGAAACAAAAATAAACAACACATTCATAAACAAGTGAAACACAAATAAACAACACATTCATAAACAAGTGAAACACAAATAAACAACACATTCTTAAACAAGTGAAACACAAATAAACAACACATTCATAAACAAGTGAAACACAAACAAACAACACATTCATAAACAAGTGAAACACAAATAAACAACACATTCATAAACAAGTGAAACACAAATAAACAACAAATTCATAAACAAGTGAAACACAAATAAACAACACATTCATAAGCAAGTGAAACACAAATAAACAACACATTCATAAACAAGTGAAACACAAATAAACAACACATTCATAAACAAGTGAAACACAAATAAACAACACATTCATAAACAAGTGAAACACAAATAAACAACACATTCATAAACAAGTGAAACACAAATAAACAACACAGTCATAAACAAGTGAAACACAAATAAACAACACATTAATAAACAAGTGAAACACAAATAAACAACACATTCATAAACAAGTGAAACACAAAAAAACAACACATTCATAAACAAGTGAAACACAAATAAAGAACACAGTCATAAACAAGTGAAACACAAATAAACAACACAGTCATAAACAAGTGAAACACAAATAAACAACACATTCATAAACAAGTGAAACACAAATAAACAACACATTCATAAACAAGTGAAACACAAATAAACAACACATTCATAAACAAGTGAAACACAAATAAACAACACATTCATAAACAAGTGAAACAAAAATAAACAACACATTCATAAACAAGTGAAACACAAATAAACAACACATTCATATGCAAGTGAAACACAAATAAACAACACATTCATAAACAAGTGAAACACAAAAAAACAACACATTCAAAAACAAGTGAAACACAAATAAACAACACATTCATAAACAAGTGAAACACAAATAAACAACATATTCATAAACAAGTGAAACACAAATAAACAACACAGTCATAAACAAGTGAAACACAAATAAACAACACATTCATAAACAAGTGAAACACAAATAAACAACACATTCATAAACAAGTGAAACACAAATAAACAACACATTCATAAACAAGTGAAACACAAATAAACAACATATTCATAAACAAGTGAAACACAAATAAACAACACAGTCATAAACAAGTGAAACACAAACAAACAACACATTCATAAACAAGTGAAACACAAATAAACAACACATTCATAAACAAGTGAAACACAAATAAACAACACATTCATAAACAAGTGAAACACAAATAAACAACACATTCATAAACAAGTGAAACAAACATAAACAACACATTCATAAACAAGTGAAACACAAATAAACAACACAGTCATAAACAAGTGAAACACAAATAAACAACACATTCATAAACAAGTGAAACACAAAAAAACAACACATTCATAAACAAGTGAAACACAAATAAAGAACACATTCATAAACAAGTGAAACACAAATAAACAACATATTCATAAACAAGTGAAACACAAATAAGCAACACATTCATAAACAAGTGAAACACAAATAAACAACACATTCATAAACGAGTGAAACACAAATAAGCAACACATTTATAAACCAGTAAAACACAAATAAACAACACATTCATAAACAAGTGAAACACAAATAAACAACACATTCATAAACAAGTGAAACACAAATAAACAACACATTCATAAACAAGTGAAACAAAAATAAACAACACATTCATAAACAAGTGAAACACAAATAAACAACACATTCATAAGCAAGTGAAACACAAATAAACAACACATTCATAAACAAGTGAAACACAAATAAACAACACATTCATAAACAAGTGAAACACAAATAAACAACACATTCATAAACAAGTGAAACACAAATAAACAACACATTCATAAACAAGTGAAACACAAATAAACAACACATTCATAAACAAGTGAAACACAAATAAACAACACATTCATAAACAAGTGAAACACAAATAAACAACACATTCATAAACAAGTGAAACACAAATAAACAACACATTCATAAACAAGTGAACACAAATAAACAACACATTCATAAACAAGTCAAAGACAAAAAAGCAACACTATTAAATGAACTATAATCTTGATTAAAAAAGAAGACTATTACCAAAGACTATATTAGATGGACCACTTGCTTTAACATTTCTGCTATTTTACAACTATTTGAGATTGAATAATTGAAAAAAAATATTAAGGACTCCTTTACAAAACTAACTGTTATTCACATTTTTGTGAGTTTAAAATTTGTTTGTGTGTTTGTTCGCAAACTTTCCCCCCTAACTAGAAAAATAATGTAAATCTTCTCCAGCTTTTCCAAGATTTTAACTCTTTCTATACGTTTCGCCATACTGTATGCCATAACATTATGGCTCTGCTTGATTTTACGTATCGAAAGAGTTAATAAACTCTGATATTATACAAGAAGTTAGGTTTAAAACAAATATTTCAAAATAAAAGAATTATTAGAAAATAATATAGGCCCAGTAATTATTATACTAAACATAACATTTTTGGTAAAAGTCTACACATAATTATATTTATTGTGTTATAAAATGTTTAGCAAAATAAATGAATACCTGAATTTCTTGTGCTTTCAACACAGGTCCTTACATTCTGGGCAAACATCACATAGAGTGGAATTTTTATGGGTTTGAGATTGATAAAAGACTGTCACTTGATTGCCTGATTGAAAAAAAAAGCATATAAATTCTACTTCAGAATAATTGTCAATATTCTTATAAACAGATTTTAATATTAATAATAGGTTAGGTTGAAACTGTATGCATATAATGATGATAAATTCTAAACCTGCTTAAAACAATGAATTAAAAAAGCTATCTTCTGCCAGTTCGAAGAGTTTAAATATATTGCTCTTAAACTTAGTAGCAGAGCTAGTTTGCTGGAAAAAGATGAAAACCCACAAAAGGAGAAAACAAACTATTATTTTATTCAACTTTTTGATGAATTTACCCCCCTCCCCCCCCATCAAACTTGAAAGCAGTTGAAAAAGGTTAGCCTGAAAGTAGCCTGTGTTTATTATATAATTAATAAAAAATAAAATTCTTTTTAAGTACATACGAGGTTCGTAGTAGTCGTAGACTCTGATTACAGATGGTTGACTTTTAGCTATTGGTCCTGTTCTTCTAATTCGGAAACGTAAGCAGACAGGAAGAGTACCAATCTTCAAATTTTCAAAACAATTAAAAAATGAATTAAAAACCAATTATAAAAAATATAAGGAATCTCAGCAAATTTGTTTGTATACAAGTATGAAAAATGTTAGTAGAGATTCTCAAAGATTTCTTGTACTGGTCAAAGTAAAGAAACTAGATTCAACAATTTATTACCTGGTCAAAGTAAAGAAACTAGATTCAACAATTTATTACCTGGTCAAAGTAAAGAATCACTTTTTTATTCTCAGTCTCTATACGCTTCAGAATGTTCATTTTTGGGAAACTTTCCATGTCAGCTTCAAACCATGATGGGATACCTATCTCTTGTATTGCCATGGCACTGCTTGGTCCATTTCCTAACCATCTTTAGAAATTAATTTGATTAGTTGAAAAAATAATATTTAACAATTTTTTTAAAGACATTTGTGATGCAACCATTAGGAATGGTACTGAAGGAAAAAGAAATAATTTTGTTTAAAGTGTTTTATGGAAGCTCATTAAATTTTATCCATAAATATGTAAAAGTGCAAAGCTACACAAGTTGAGGCAAGGGCAGTCAGTCATTTTTTTTTTGAAGTGCCAATTTTCAACACTTTAGCATTAAAACTGTAGAGTGAAAATTAAACGAATAAGATATTTCAAAATAATTTTTAGAGACATTTTAGTTAAAAAAATTTTAAAGATAATATGGCTTTCAACATAAGAAAATAATAGAAATCTCACTAACTAACTAGGATTCTTATTATATTTTTGTTACCTTATTTTTTAGATAATGAGAAATCAGATTTGGTGAGGCTCTAGCATACATTGGAATAGTGCAATATATAGCATCTTAAGTTTATTTTATAATTTAATTGTTGAAATTTTCAACTGCTTTCAAGACAAGAAATTCTAGATACTTATTAAAACTTGTATTATTTCATTTTAGACAAAAGAATGTATTTAGTGGTAAACATGGCATTCATTAATATTTTCAGTTATTTAAAAAAACAACTAGTTATGACAATTAAAATGAGAATTCTAAAAAAAGTTATCCACAATCTGAAATGCAATGAGAGTGCATAGAATAAACTTACTTAGCGCAGGTTTCAACTATCAAGTAATTCAATGTGTCTTCAATAAGTTGAACTGTCAGGTTGAAAGTGGTTTTAAATATTTCTGACTCTACATTAAAGAATACAGCAACCTGAAAAGTATGATGCATCTTAATTCTATTCTTGAAAGTTTGAAAACTTGATTTTAACTGGGTTCTTATCAGTTTTAAATGGATAAGCATTAGATGCAATAAACTTCTGTATAGAATTAAGTGTTAAGCACGCAAACTTGTTACAGGTAGTTTATATCTAAAATCTCTACTTGTAATTCATTAAATGGTTGCTTCTTTTAATTATAGATTCCAGGTCTTTTAAGACTCAAAACCATGACCGTACTTAGGATCGTGGGGGTCCTGTTCCCTAATTTACGTGGGGGCCCCTCCTGGCCTCGCCCCTGCCTTCCACACACCTCAGAAAAGTGTCAATTCATGTTACATTCTGTAAAATCATAAATTTTATGTTGTGCTTAGCTTAGTTTGGACTGGAGCGCTTAAAATTGTAGGGGAATAAATACATTTTATTTTACATTTTCAACAAAAGAATAGGGATATCACTAAAAAATTAATTTTCGTGAAGTGTGGGGGCCACTGTTTCACTGGAACATGCCTAAATATGCCACTGCTCAACACACATGAGGTTTTGGAAGATACAAATTTAATCTAGCTATCTCGCTTACAGCTTCAGTCCCTTTGTTTGCCACTAATACATTAACCACCTCTCTTGCCAAAACTAAAAACCAACTGTCTAAAACAACACACACACTTCAAGAAAAAGTACCCGGTGTTCGGGTGTTCGTGTAAAAAAAAACAACTGTTTGTTACATTTAATCATGTGCTACTCGGTGAACATAGCGGTCACCCCAGTGAGAAGGGGAGGCAACTGGTCACACAGTTCAAGATCTAGTTGACCCCCTAAACTAAGACTGTAACAAAGAAGCATTTTCAACTAAACTTATTTAATGAGCATAAAATATGTTAAAATGTCTTGATCCAACCTGAACTAAAGCCATGCCTGAACCTGTTGCATCAATCTTGACTTGACTTGGAACATCTGATGTCTGTTGGAAATTATCATTTTCTTCAAAGAGTTTTTTAGCTAACACAAATGAAATAATATTAGTATTGAAACATTTTACTAAGGCTATATATATATACAATTTATATCAAGTATAAAGAAACTCTAGATTAGTTTCAATGCAATGAATTATTCTATTCTATACAAAATAAAAATAATATAGTATTTAAAATAAAATCTTTGCTTTAGTTTAACAAAAAGAACACTTACTTCTATAGTCTGTAACAATAGAGAATTAGTTTTGTCAATGTTAAAAGTGTAGGATGTGGTGTCATTCAGTTGTGTTGTGATCTGAACATTGAAGTTGTTGCTGTAAGTTTTTTTGGCAAACTCTGACAAGGCATTCAGAGCAATCACAGTATCCTGTGGGCGAACATTTGAAATGTTCATGTAAAATAAGGAATTTAAAAATGAAATATTTTTTTTTTAGCTACAACTATTGATTATTGCATTACATTTATCTTAGAAATTTTGCTTTCAGGCTGAATGACTTCTTGGACTTCCAGAACTTACCTGTGTAGAGGAGAAACCACCCATAGAGTTTCTCTGTTCTGTCAACCACTGCATGATGCCCTTCCCTGCAATAATGTCACCTCTGGCAGCATATGTCAACAAAGCATAGGCTGTCATCTCAATGTCAACAGCTTTAGTTGGGCTGGGATAATCCCAAGTGTTAGTTGTCTTGGGCTGTTCGGGTTGGTGCCAGTACTTACGTCCATCTGGTAAAAACATAATGAGACAGTTAATGCATATTATGTTGTCAGCATATGTCAGTTAGAAGTCATTAAAAAAATGTCATTGCTGTGATCTAAGCTCCTGATGTAACAGTGTATTTACTGCAACAAACTTTCTATAATGTCTAGACCTATAGCAATATTATTTATTCTGTTATAATATTAATTATTAGTAAACAAACAATTGTATACCTTTAACAGTTGCTTTAAGCTCCAGTTTGTTAAGTACTGACTGGACATGACTACTACCAGCTAGTTGAAAAGCATAGGCAGCCATGTTCAAGATGTAGAGGTCATCAAGTTTGGTCACCTCTTGCTCAGCATAAGCTAAAGCTTTATTTCTGGCCACTGTAACATTCTGTAGTAAAAAAAAAAACAACATACTACTAACTATATTACCATTTTTGTTGTTAATATTACATTGAGTTTTAATTAGTGAACATTTTCTTACTTTAACACATTTGAATCCACAGAACTAAAAAGCTATTCTTAAACTAATTAACTGGTTTCAAAGGCATTTGTTTGTTTTTTTCTTAAAGTAAAAAAAGGTTCAATGAACTCACTGAATCAACCAAGTCCTTATTCTCCAGAAGTGAGATCAAAACATACAAGGTCAGTCCAAGTCCTTTACCAGCCTGACTCTATCAAAATGTGATGGATAATACAAACAAAATAGGAGACAAGTAAATATTTTGATCACATCATATATAGAACACACAGATGGTATACCTTAACTACTCAGAATATAAAACAATAGCTTTACAGCCAACTCAAATATTTGTGCTGGCAAAACAAAGTTACAAAATGGCTTTTTTTTTTTTAAAGAAAAAGATTAAGTATACAAAATGTTCATTGATTTCCATAAATATTTCATTATCAAAATAAATCAATAGATCAATAAATAGTTAATAATAAATAAAAAGGAGCCAGTTTATAACACAAGAAAAAACATTGAAAACTTTATAGTGTGATCAAGCATTACAAGAATAATTATAATCTTGCCTCTGGTATTTGTGGTGGAGCATTTGCTGTCCACCAATCCAGTGCATATACCCAGGTCACAGAAAAGGGAGTCAAGAGGAAAGAAAACACCCCGGACAGACCATGTGAACATGTTTTGTGCTTCATGAAACTGCCTTCCATGTATAGCCAGGACCTGGCAGATTAACTTACAGAGGCTTTATCTAAGGGCCTACTGGTAAAAAGGCAGAAACAGTCAGGGTACTAAGGAGTGTAAATTGACTTTAAAGTTTGTAGACATTATTTCTAGATAATAATAATAATAATAACGGTGCTTATATAGGGCATATCCCGTTTGTGACAGTTCTATGCGCAGACGACAGTTACAGAATACAGACAGACAACAAAATATGTAGTAATACGCTAATTCTGCTGACGAAATAGGTGAGTCTTCAGCCGGCTCTTGAAGGTGTCATAGCTAGAGCTCTGGCGAAGCTGTAGTGGGAGGTGATTCCAAGCGGACGGTCCTGCGTAGGAAAATGAACGTTCGCCAGCGGACACTAGCCTCACACGAGGGATCCGCAGATTAAGCGCAGAGTAAGATAGAAGATTATTAAGTCCTAGGTCCAAAACTTCTAACAGGAAAGCAGGGATTGGTTGGCAGCAGGGCTAGAACCCAGGCCATTTCGTTTACAGTCTGGCATACTAGGCAGAGAAGATGACCGTAGAACATCCACTGCAGCATAATTCTATCTCAAACTATTTTCACTGGAACAATACATTTTCTATAAATAGCCAGTTATAGACAGTTATTTGTATACAGAGTCCTTTATTTAATATACTTTGGTCCATAATGTTTCCATTACTCAAAAAGGTTTGTTTAAATTTGAATTGCTGAATTAATATGATTTTCAAAAGTTCAGCAATTTGATTACGTCTTTTATTTATTTTATTGCACCCACTCAAGAAGAAAGACAACCTATATAAATTTGAAAAACAAGTGTTATTTTAAAAAGATGTTGCTATTAATAACATAATTATCATCATTGAAGAAATCAAAAGTTATTAATTTGATTTCATTGTTATAAGTTTAGAGTTATAACTTAATTTGCATTGTGTATTTCAAAAATTGAAAAATATTACTTCTGTATAATTCTCTATGATCATGTACAGTTAAAGTTACCTGCATCTTCTTATCAAGAACATTCCCAGGTTCAGGGAAGCTTCCATCTGTGTTCTGTTTTCCTATCATCCACTGAACAGCATTTATAAGGACCTTGTCATCAATGTAGATGTGGGCCTTAGCTTGATGGAAGACTTTAACTACAAAGGCAGTTAACCTGAAACAATATACATTCTCTTTAAAAAAAAACAAAAAAAAAACAAAAAAACACATCATTGTATTGACAATATTTCCCGATGTTCCAATATCATCCTCTATTAGCCAGCTCTGATACTAATGCAGGTAGCCTAAAGTCTTTAAGACAACCTGAATGTATTTTGTCCTACTGTAGAACTGCTTGACCTAATCAACTTTCAACAATGTTGAACTTTATTTTCCCATTATGATTAGGTTAGCCACTGTAATCTTATCTTATATATTAAAGACCCTCCTTCTATAAAGAAGATATTGCGCCCAACACTAATCCGTAGTCCAAGTCTAGTCTTGCATATTTATTAATAATACAATCTATAACAAGCCAGTTGTTTTTAATATTTAACTTAGAATATTTAGGTCACATGAACTATTAACAATCAAATACTAACAAGGCTGTCATTGAAAGTCAAGTAGAAGATAAAAATTGATATGTTTAATAGCCAGGTGTAATCTAAATTTTATTCCAAAGTAGATATGTTATTTTTTCCTTTAGTTTTGATATCATGTAGGCCTACTGATAAGAAGTCTTGCTAAAACTTTAAAATGAAACAAATAATGTTTTTGTTTACACACTTAATTTCCCCTTTTATTCAAACTACTGTGCTATGTAGTTTATTTACATTTGCATACAACTTACATCCTGAAATTCTATCTAAAGGAGAAAACAAAACTTGCAAAGGACATTACACTGTATTCACACCTATAAAAGTGACAATATGTTTGATGATGGAAGGCTACTGCACATAATAGCAACTAATGACATAATGAATCAAGCTTTATATAACTCATACATGGATACCAGTAAATTTTCATATCTTGCTGGCTCAAAAGGCTATTTTAAGATCTTAACTGGCTTTTGACATGTAACGTACATTTAGACCAGATAAAGTGAGCCTGTATGTAGATGTGTGTAACACCGTACTGATGGTCCAAAAGTATAATAATACTGACAGATACCAAGGTATATATAACTTCAATGAGGGTTGACTGTATGAAAATTATATGCAAAGAGCTTACCACATACTGCCTGATGAATCACGATTACCAAAAGCACTAAATGAACCATCTTCATGTTTATAGGTCAGTTCTCGTTGGTAACCTGAACAGAGATTAAAAAAAATTAGTTCCACTTAAGGGAATTGCTGACATGAATATGAAGAGTAGAATGTGAGGATACATTGTGTACTTACCACTTTCCATAAAACCTATGGCTTTAGACTGAATGTCCCCGCTGAGTTGATTAACAGATTTAAGATAGTCAGTTACATACACATCTGGGGCTAAACCAATCATATTTTGTTCACCACAACCATATGGCAATTTTAGAAGTGAATCTAATCCTGCGATTGTTGGGCCCATCAAATCACCTGCACAAAAAATGAATCAGAAACAGGCATTAAATTTTTGTTATGAAATGATGGTAATATATAAAACATGGCTAACTAACTAACTAACCAACACTAACCGACAGCAGAGATTCTGGCCAGTTTTGAGCCTTTCACAGTGTTAGGAGGTAAAGTGATATTAACAGTCTTAGAAAATGAAGTTTTGCCTTCTGTAAGGTCAATAAGTACTGGTACATTGTAGGATTTTGGAACACCTTCAGCCTGTAATGAACAAAACAAAGCCAAATAAGAATATTTTTTTTTCAAAATAAACATTTCATTTTTTTTTTCAAAGGCGATGTACATTAGTCGGAATATTTTAAAGATTTAAAAAAATCAACTAATTGAAATAAAAAAACAACTTGAAAAATAATAATTTATGATAAGTAAAAAAAAACATAGAATTTGTGTTTTCTTTTAATTAAAAAAAGGATTCCTTGACATGAAAAATCTTAACCAAAAAATATTTCAGGAGTACATGCCCTTTACCATTTTTGGAAAAGTCAGTTTCAGAACTTTCCTGATTTTTAGTTAATAACCATTGAGAAGAAATGACATGTTTAATGAATAAAAAAGATTGTTAACATTAATTTTAGTATTATATATAGTGATATAAAAATAATTAAAATTATAACAGTGGCAAAGACAAAGTAGATTAGCCATTATCCTAGATGCTAATCTAATGCAGTACCTCCTTAAACATTTACATGCAGACTTCACATTCTGTATCAAATATATCCAGTCCATAACACATTTTCTCAATAATACTGTTATAAATATTAAGTAGCATTATATTATTAATACATTGAAAATATATTTCTTATACGTACAAACCAGTACGGAAATTGTCAAAAGTGATTATTAACAAAATATTGTGTAAAAAGGCTCCTAGATCATTTTTTATATTATGATTGATTTATAATGTTGAATGTATTAACTTATATCGGTAAAATTGTAAAAAAAAATAATTTTTGTACAAAGTTCTTTGAAATGTGTTTTTTTTAATATAAAATCAAGCAAAATGTTCTATAACGATTAAATTATTTTTAAGTCAAATAAATATTTAAAATATTTTAAACTTTAACAATGTCTCATTATGTGTGTTTGCGAAATTTCATGGTGAATGTATAATATTTATTCATCGTGGTTAAAGTACCCATCAAACCAAATTGATCCATAGGTCCCCCTCAAGCAGCGTTCACCAGTTTGTGCGGCCACGGCATACTAGGCCAGCACTATGCACAGCCGCCTTTACTTTACCCCAACTAAGGTCAGGTACCATTCAGAGCTGGGTAGACTCAGGGACACCCTCCAGACCCGGGAAAAAATCCTAGCCTGCACCAGGACCCAGGTACACCAGCCGACCACCGTGGCCCCATTCATCCTGGTAATAATTATTTATTTCTAGCTATTCTTAAATGTAAAAATTCGTTACTGTTTTCTTGTTCATTTTTCTCCAAAAGAACTTCTCTTGCCTTTCCTTATGTAATTTTTTAATAACTTTTGGACTAATAAACCTATTTTTAAAGATTTTTTCACCAATTTAAACATCAATGAAATAGCTTCCATGAAACACGTAAAATTATTATCTTATTTTACCTACTTCCATACAATTCTGTATTATATTTTGAATTGCCTTTGTAGAAGGATGTTTAACATAAGTATATTTTTGTAAAATTGGGTGCACTGAAATTTATTTGACTTTTAAAAAAAAAAACTACATGGTATTACCTCCACCAGGAGTTGTCTCCTAACAGCATCAGCCGCTTTAGTAGATTGAGCCTTTACTTCAACATCAATTTTGCCCAAATCAGCAGGAACTATTGGGAAGTAAACAGACTTGGCTTCACCTGCCTTGATCTAATGTTGGATGAAAACAATATATATATATAGATAGGCTATATATATTAACACTATGAGATTAAGTACAAACATTGTTTAACTTTACAACCATTATTGCAATGATTTTGTAACAGAAATGTAAAATTTACCATAACATCTTGAACACTATCAATTTGTTTCAAGGCTTGAGCTCCATTAGCATCAACTTCAATGTTAAAGAAACTGTTGGATTTGGACAATGTTACACGGGCCTAAAAAGAGAAGATATAACTAGTTATTATAGTAAAAACTTAAAATGTAATAGGATATTTTAAAAGGGATTTCTAAATATTGCTTAGGTTACACAAAAGATTTAAAGTGAATCATTTCAATCATAAACAAATTAAGACCTGCTGTAAATGAAAACCTAGTTTGTTTTTTTGTCTTTTTTATTGCCTCATGTCATTGCTTAAATTAAAAGATCAAAGCAAAGATATGTTTATATTTATCATTAAAAAAATGCATGGAGTATTTATTTTCTGAATAGCAAAAACTATTAAATAAAACCTTTGCACAGATTCAAGTTTTAGTTTTAGTTAATATCACTGACCTGCATATCTTCAGTCATGTAGTTGAAAACATTAGCCTGAAGTGCCAACTGTTCACTACGAGTTACAGAGTAGGGCAAATTGAGACTTACAAAAAAAGGTCGGAACACTGTCAACTGTTAAAAAAAACAAGAATCACATTGAAAATTTTTTTTTAAGTCTAAAAGGAATTTTTTTAATGAAATAATTATGTAAGAAATGTAGCTCCTAAATATATACCAGCCATACAATTTACAGATTTCGTATTTCTCTAAGTTTTATTTTAAGTATATTGAATATTTATAATTAATTATCATCTATGATAGCAGAACATTAATATCATTATATGTTGTGTTGTTATAACTATATTTTGTGCTGGTTCCTTAGAAATAATTGTGATAGTTATGTGTTTGTAGTTTCCCTTGATGAGATAATTACAATTATTTGTTTTGTTGTTTCCCTTGAGGAGACTGTTATAATTATTTGTTGTGCTGTTTCCCTTGTTAACTTTACCTGGATTCTAGCCCAAGTAAACCTTCAGAATAGAAATCCAACCCACTAAGATTAGTTAATTTGGATTTATCAGATGATTGCACATGAGTTACATTTATGAGTTAAAAAAAAAATTCAATTTGTATGCTATTGAAATCTAACTCTTAATGAATGATTAAAATATATCAACTAATCAATACTTACATGTGCTTGAGTTGGAGCTACACCAAGTCCTGAATCTGAGTTGATAGCAAAAGCACTGGCCACCCAAGATGTAATAGTGTCTGGTACTGTTGCACTAATGGATGCTGATCCGTTGGCACTGGGAGTAAATACTTCAAATTTCAAAATCTTCAGCCTGATTCTACAGTCGTTTAATTACTAAAACGTTTTATTTTTTCAACAATATAATTATCAATTAGTAATACTTATTATATTCTAAATTTTATTTAATATTTAGTTGGAATTAAATGTTTTACTCAATTTAACTTTTCCTATATTTTCTGCTCTAAAAGAATTCTTTTTTTTTTGTGAGAAACAATGTAGGCAGCTGTCACTTGTAAATGCAAAAATTAATCTAACCCCTTCATACTCTAATAGTGCCAATAGAACAGTGAATTGGTTCTAGCCAGAAACAAACGGGGCAATTTTAAGAGATGAAAATAGTGTGTAGTCCAATAGATGGTTAAATAAAAAAACTTGAAAAAATTTTTATGTGAAAAAAAATCAGCTTTTCTCATCCTTTGTGACCAGTTCACAGTTTTTGCTGTATGATGAGAAATGTTTATGTTTATGCCAAAATAAGATAAATATTACATTTATTGCCACTTTAAACTAGTCAAAGAAATAATAGCAAATATCAACATCATAATAGATATAAAAAAATATATATCATAGGTTTTAAAATTATTCTATAAAACAAGAAGTAAGTTTTAGAAAATACATACTAGTTTTATTTACTTAGTTTATACATACAGTTGTCATATTGTACATAATAACTGAAATAACTTTATTATTCAATTGTTTGAGAAGATTGAATAAACTGTAAAAACAAAAGCATTACGTCAGACCAAATTGATCCATAGGGCAGCTGAAGCAAGGTTCACCAGTTTCTGTGGCATGTTAGGGGATTGTGTGGTCAGCACAATGCCCAGCCACCTTTACTTTACCCCAACTAAAGTCAGGCACCCATCAGAGCTCAGGCACACCCTCCAGAACCAGGAACAAATTCTGGGCTTCACTAGGAATCGAACACAGAACCTTTAGTATGCCAATTAAATGTGCTGTACTCGGCCACAAAGTCCCATCATAAACTGCAGATATATTGAATTAATCTTTCACCATTGATGCCATTTGACTTGATATTGACCTCACTTGACTGCATACAAAGATTAAAGAAAAAAAGTGTATTTAAAAAAAATATACAATGCTTGAGTCATTTTTATTTACCCAACAGATAAATCCGACCAAAGAAAGGTTTCAGTGAAAACTGTTCGTGTCCGTGTGGGTGCCATTAGTTCAACTGAAGGTGATGATACTCTTTGATCTGAAATTGGCTCCTTGTTTATGTTGGCAATGGAATTAGTGTTTAGCTCACTTCCTGTGGAATGAAAATGTACATTTTTTCAAAGCATAAGAAATGTGTGTATTTGGATATATGATATATATATATATATATATATATATATATATATATATATATATATATATATATAAAGCACCATTTTTTTAAAAGTGAATTTATGAATATAGGAATGTTTGCAAATCTCTTCTTTTTTTTATTTGGCTTGAATGTACAGTAAATTAATCATTCTAAATGTTTCTATAAACCATATTATGGCTTATATAATTATTGATAAAGAATAAATAGTAATAAATGATTTTTTGATTAATAAAAATAAGAAATTAGTTGTTGATATATAAACCCTTACTCAATAACTATAACTACAATTTTATTTTCAAATGTTATAAAAAGTGGTCAATTTTTTTTTTGATGTTACTGATATGGTTCTTTTTTTTATATTAGCAATCTGTGTAGAAAATGGATAAACAATTCAACAGTAGCATTGTGAAAAGGCATCTTCTGCTTTTTAAAGGCTTTAGTAAAAAAATTTACTAATTAAGAAAGCAAAATATTCAAAAATCATTGCTGTAAAATCTTACCAATAACAATATCTTGATTTAATGCCCACTTCTAATGGCTAATAAAAAAAAAATTTTTAAATTCAAAAACAAATTTTTTTATAGAATTTTACATTTCCATATCAACTAGTGATGGGACAATTAATCTGAATCATATCGGAATAATTGAAATATTGGGATTTTTCCAAAGCTTTGGGAAACGGTATCGGAGCTGAATAATTCAGACCCAATTCCGATACCAAAACAAGTCTTAGCTCATTAACTACCACTGGAGAGATGCTTATGTTTTTGCACTATAATTTGCAAGTGCTTCAATTTGACTATGATTAAATGCATATTCTTACTATCAACTGATTGAACTGAATGAAGTTTTTCTCATGAAATGGAATTATTTATATTATTAGGAATACAATACTACATCTTTGTATTATTAAAATGGAATTATTGATAGATGTGTTTATATAAAACCTTTCCAATATATTTTTATCTAGCATATTGTAAAGCTTCAATTGACAAGTCTTAACAAATATGCATGCATAAAAGGTCGACATAAAAGGCATTTCCGGTCTTATTCAGTAATTTAATTAAAAAACCATGTCTGTGTGCTACATTACTGGTTGTAGGAGATGTAGGAGATTAAATTTTATTTAATTTCCAAAAGATGTTGCCAAAAGAAAACGATGGATTGTGAAAGTCAGAAGTGAAATTTCACCTTTTTATAATATCAAACTTAATGCAAAAGAATTTTTGTTATTTTGTTTTTATGAATCTACGCATTGTGTTTTTTATTATCAAAGAAACGCAACTCTTGACTAATTTATTTATAAACAAAAGCTAAATTTAACCTAACGCGACTAACATTTTAGTATTAATTATCGCCTACTCACTTTTGATGTTAAAAACGGATTCCTCATAACTAATCTTGTATCCTTTGTATATTTCTAAAAGACTAGAACTGGCCGTCGAGGTTGAAATCAATTGTCAAACACCAGCAAAAGGATGCTTTTTTTGTTTACCAATTTAAAAATAGAACCGGAAGTTAAAGATCTCTTCCATTTGAAAAGGTCCCTCCTCATTAAGACTTGTCAATAGCAAATTAATAAACTTTTCTAATCAATTCTCAACTTTTATATTAATTAAATATGTTAATACCTGGGCACAGTAATACATATATGTAACAATGGCCCGGAATCATAATCGGAATCGTATCGGGAATCAGGATGATTTGGTAGAATCAGAATCGTTAAAAATTTTGGTATCATCCCATCACTAATATCAACCCTGTAAAAATTTCCTGAAAATCTTTCATAAAAATATTATAATTGAAAAATATTATTGATAAAAATTGTTACTTTTGAGGGTCCCAAGGGTAATAATGGTGACCAGATTTTTTTCCATAAAATACAAAAAAGACAAAGAAAAAAATCTAATAATATTTAAATGTAAACAAATGGTTATGTAAATGGAAAAATAAGCTCTTTTCAGTGTTATCCAATTGAATTTCTCTAACTTTTGTTCTTCATAATTCAGATATTTGTATACTTATTCTTTGGGAACAACTAAAAATTTTTTATTGCCTATATATACTTGTCCATAAGTAGCATATACTAAACATACGAGTCTCCTCACAATTATACTTCTTTTTGTGACCAGGTAATTTAGCTTTCATGGCTTGGTACCGATTGTCGCATCGCGGTGTTTGGAAAACTAAACACCGTAAATTAGTATAATGAATAGAACATTTTACGTTGGATTTCGTATGTTAAAGTGACATTGAAAAATTAAGATTTTTTAAAATTAACCTAGCTACTAGCATTCAATCTACTTTATAAATAAATACATTATGCAGTATCAAATTACCAAAATGAGGCTTAAAACAGATTAACTATTGGAATACTGATCCTAGTAGTGCTTAAATGTTTAAAGTCCTAATTGTTATAAGTATACATCAACTATATTTACTGTAGACATTTATAGTCACTGGAGCTAAGTTTACTTCAGGGTTGACAGAAATATTTTACATTTTGTTAGCAACTCTTTTATCCCTGTGCTCTATCAATATCTTGCCAGATAGGACTATAAATATGTGCCAAATGTTTCTAATGTCCATTAACAAACTTGCCAGATAGGACTATAAATATGTGCCAAATGTTTCTAATGTCCATTAACAAACTTGCCAGATAGGACTATAAATATGTGCCAAATGTTTCCAATGTCCATTAACAAACTTGCCAGATAGGACTATAAATATGTGCCAAATGTTTCTAATGTCCATTAACAAACTTCCCAGATAGGACTATAAATATGTGCCAAATGTTTCCAATGTCCATTAACAAACTTCCCAGATAGGACTATAAATATGTGCCAAATGTTTCTAATGTCCATTAACAAACTTGCCAGATAGGACTATAAATATGTGCCAAATGTTTCCAATGTCCATTAACAAACTTCCCAGATAGGACTATAAATGTGCCAAATGTTTCTAATGTCCATTAACAAACTTCCCAGATAGGACTATAAATATGTGCCAAATGTTTCCAATGTCCATTAACAAACTTCCCAGATAGGACTATAAATATGTGCCAAATGTTTCTAATGTCCATTAACAAACTTGCCAGATAGGACTATAAATATGTGCCAAATTTTCCAATGTCCATTAACAAACTTCCCAGATAGGACTATAAATATGTGCCAAATGTTTCTAATGTCCATTAACAAACTTGCCAGATAGGACTATAAATATGTGCCAAATGTTTCTAATGTCCATTAACAAACTTGCCAGATAGGACTATAAATATGTGCCAAATGTTTCCAATGTCCATTAACAAACTTCCCAGATAGGACTATAAATGTGCCAAATGTTTCTAATGTCCATTAACAAACTTCCCAGATAGGACTATAAATATGTGCCAAATGTTTCCAATGTCCATTAACAAACTTCCCAGATAGGACTATAAATATGTGCCAAATGTTTCTAATGTCCATTAACAAACTTGCCAGATAGGACTATAAATATGTGCCAAATGTTTCCAATGTCCATTAACAAACTTCCCAGATAGGACTATAAATATGTGCCAAATGTTTCTAATGTCCATTAACAAACTTGCCAGATAGGACTATAAATATGTGCCAAATGTTTCCAATGTCCATTAACAAACTTCCCAGATAGGACTATAAATATGTGCCAAATGTTTCTAATGTCCATTAACAAACTTGCCAGATAGGACTATAAATATGTGCCAAATGTTTCCAATGTCCATTAACAAACTTCCCAGATAGGACTATAAATATGTGCCAAATGTTTCTAATGTCCATTAACAAACTTGCCAGATAGGACTATAAATATGTGCCAAATGTTTCCAATGTCCATTAACAAACTTCCCAGATAGGACTATAAATATGTGCCAAATGTTTCCAATGTCCATTAACAAACTTCCCAGATAGGACTATAAATATGTGCCAAATGTTTCCAATGTCCATTAACAAACTTCCCAGATAGGACTATAAATATGTGCCAAATGTTTCCAATGTCCATTAACAAAAAACAATACTTTTACAGTAATTAATAAAATATAGATAGGAAAATGAAACTGTTTATCCTTAGTTGCCTTTGACAAAGCCTAGAAATAAGAAGGAATGACTTCATCCCAAATGAAGAAGTTGAAAGAAGAGCTTTGCTTGCGGATTGGTCACACTCTAAGAAGAAAACCAGACATCATAGCTCGCCAAGCACTAGAGTGGAATCCCCAGGGAACCAGGAAAAGAGGCCAGCCAAATACCACCTGGAGGAGAATGCTGAATATAAAGAACAGAAAGAAGCTGGAATGCAGTGTCAAGAGATGAATTGACTGACTCAAGACCGAAAGAAGTGGATAAGCATTGTCAAGGTCCTATGTCTAACTGAGGAATTAAAGGCAATTGATTGATTGATTGAATAAAGATAACTTGTATTGAAATGAGATTGGTAGGAGAATAAAGTTTATATAGTATTAAGAGTATTGGTAGCCTTCTATATGAAACAGCTTGCTTCAGACACTAAGAGAGTCTGAGACAAAACATTTTTTTTTTAAAAGAGCTTAAAGACCTTTCTCTTTGGATAGTGGCTGTATGCCTTACATACCAGTACCCACTGCTACTGCAATTAATTTCAAGAGTGCACTGAGCATGCCTAATTTAATAGCATGGATACAAGCGCTATATAAATAACCATTATTATTATGATGATTATTACTATAAGTTACTCACTTAAAAAAGCTATGGGTTCATATCTTGGACTTTCCCATATCCATTCATCAAAATACTGATAAACTAAGGCATCTGTGAGAACCACTACACCGGAATTCTGAAAAAAAGTTGATAATTTGTGAGTCACTTAGTAATTTAAAATTGTATAAGGCAGACTTTACATCAATTAACCTGTGAGTAGATAGCAAGAACATAGCCCTCAGCTCTAAAATCAGGCTGGTCCCGTCCATATTCCTCTATGCCTGTGTCATTAACAGAAGAACTCTATAAATAAAGAATCAGGCTAGGGTGATGAGGTGCTGCAGAAGAATATATAGCTATGTGCTACTGAGCTCTCACCTCCAACAAAGAAGTACAAGATGGCATTAATCAAGCAATTTGTTACCAATACAAGACAAAATTAATCTTACCATTTGGTGCCAATACAAGACAGAATTAATCAGTCCATTTGTTGCCAATACAAGACAGAATTCATCTGCAGGCCATTTGTTGCCAATACAAGACAGAATTAATCTGCAGGCCATTTGGTGCCATTACAAGACAGAATCAATCAGGTCATTTGGTGCCAATACAAGATAGAATCAATCTTGCCATTTGGTGCCAATACAAGACAGAATTAATCAGGTCATTTGGTGCCAACACAAGACAGAATCAATCAGGCCATTTGGTGTCAATACAAGACAGAATCAATTAGGTCATTTGGTGCCAATAAAGACAGAATCAATCAGGCCGTTTGGTGCCAATACAAGGCAGAATCAATCAGTCCATTTGTTGCCAATACAAGACAGAATCAATCTGCAGGCCATTTGGTGCCAATACAAGACAGAATTAATCAGGTCATTAGGTGCCAATACAAGACAGAATCAATCAGGCCATTTGGTGTCAATACAAGACAGAATCAATCAGGCCGTTTGGTGCCAATACAAGGCAAAATCAATCAGTCCATTTGTTGCCAATACAAGACAGAATCAATCTGCAGGCCATTTGGTGCCAATACAAGACAGAATTAATCAGGTCATTTGGTGCCAACACAAGACAGAATCAATCAGGCCATTTGGTGTCAATACAAGACAGAATCAATTAGGTCATTTGGTGCCAATAAAGACAGAATCAATCAGGCCGTTTGGTGCCAATACAAGGCAGAATCAATCAGTCCATTTGTTGCCAATACAAGACAGAATCAATCTGCAGGCCATTTGGTGCCAATACAAGACAGAATTAATCAGGTCATTAGGTGCCAATACAAGACAGAATCAATCAGGCCATTTGGTGCTAATACAAAATAGAATTAATCAGGTCATTAGGTGCCAATAAAAGACAGAATCAATCAGGCCATTTAGTGCCAATACAATCTCCTGCCAATAAGTACAAACTAAAAGTTAATGTGCTTTAAGAAATTAACCAACAGGAGCATGGTGGTAGAGCGGCAACACGTTCAGTTGTCGTACCAAAGGTCCTGGGTTTGAATCAGGGTATAGGCTAGGATTTGTTACCCATGCTGGAGGGCTCCATGACTCTACTCAGCTCTGATGGGTACCTGACATTAGTTGGGGATAATGTCAAAGAGACTGGGCATTGTGCTGGCCATACAACCGCCTAGTATGCCATGGTCACAGAAACTGGTGAAAGTTGCTTCACCATCCCTAAGATCAATTTGGTCCGAAGGGTACTTTACAGAAAGACCCATTAGGCAGTGAACAACACAATGGGCAGGGGGGAGTAGGGGCCAGCGAGAGAGACAAGGAAATTGTCATCTCGAAAAGGAAAGGAATGACTCTGGGTGACACCATGAGAAAGACGTACAAGAAGGAGAAATATAGGAGGAGGATATTGAGAAAAGTCAGGGATTTCACTATGATCAATTATAAATGATGTCAAATAGTTCACTTACACTAAATATTTCAGTTGCATCCTCTCCTCCAAAGTAAGTCAGATAAGGCCACCACATAAATCTATTTCTCCTATTGCAACTAAGGCAGTCAGTAATGGTATCATATTGCTCAATCTCAGCATACACCTGTTGTTAATTTTGTTATAAGAAAAAAAAAAGAGAAAGAAATATAACTGTTAAAGTATATAATATTAAATCAATGGATTTAATACCAGAAAGAAAGAGATTATATTTCAAAGCAATGGAGAAATAAAAAACATATCAAAAAAGGAAAGAGCCCAATCAGAATTAATGAAGCCATTAACATTGTGGGAACCCATGCTTTCAAATATTTTCCAGAGTGGGTTTTATGACAAGCAGTCAGTTTGCAGATGGACGCATGGTAATTTTTGGAGTGTATATATTTTATTAAGTCCTAGCCTCATTCCAAGTGTATGTTATCTTTTTCTTAAATTAATACCTGTACCAGAACGTTATGGACAACATCTTTTTAGTTTATTGGTCATATTAATATGTCCTAGCAATGTTATGTCTAAAAGAAAGTCTAAAAGTAATAATAGAAGCCTTTTGTTGATAAAAACAAATTGCAATTAAGTGTGTGCTGTGTGCAAAATAAAATTTATTGACAACATGTGCAATAACTTACATCCGTTTCCCTGACATTCATCCATGACAGACTGAACTATTAATTAAACATGATAATTCATAATGCTTTACTCAATGACAACATGTGTAATTACTTACATCCGTTTCCCTGACATCATTGTCTCCTCTAAGCAGAAGGACACTCTGATCAATGGCTAGAAGATGGGCAACGGAATCAGGGTCTGCTCTCACAGTTACTGTAACATTAGCTCCTGGCTCTACTTTTGTTTCATTTATGTAGACAGACACCTAGTGAATTTATACAAATTACTTTAGCCCATGTTCCGCTGACAACTTTAAATTAGTTATCTTTGAATATTGGCTATTTGTAGAAATGGATGCTGTTTCCTTACAATAAAATTATTTTACCAAACTTTCAATTAGTGTAGATAGGTGGAAATGTTTCCTGTAGCATTAAAAATATTTATAGTTTATTTGATTGATGCGACCTCATTAAGTGAGTAATTTTCATTAATTATAAATACAAATTGAATTGAGGTAGCAATGTCACATTATAATAGGTGCAATTTGAAGTACTAGTTTTGCATTATTCATCTAAGAATTTACAAATCAATTTAAATATGATTCATTAAGTATTAGCCAAGAGAAGGATATGGCAAAGCTATGTAGACACACTGACTTGTGCTACAAGTTTATATAAATCAAATAGATAGTTTAATATAAAATGAAACTGATTGAAAATACTTGAGGATAGACATTGCCAAGGGAACAAATTCTGGTCTTTGAAAAATAATGTAAAACAGGGGAGAGAACTGCTTTAAAAAAAAAACTTTTTTTTACTATGTATTATGTATCATTTAAAAAAAAAATTCAATTTAAACAATTTGGTTGATTCTTATTTGAAATAGCCAGAATAAAGCAGGCTATAAAGATGTAGAAACATAAACTGTTGAACACTACACTGACATTTGAAATGTAATGCATTAATGTTAACTTGTTTTTGTATTTATCTGATTGAATAAGAAGTGAACAAGTATCAAATTTATAAAATTTATTTTCTTCAAGATAATCTAAATACTAAAATGAGTCAATTCTTGGTTTCTTACTTTGTTTTTGAATGCTCCAGAAATATCAAAACTGATGCTGTCTGTGACAATCTCCCCATCATCTCTGACAAAGTAGACAACAGTCCTGGCATTTGGAGCCATGCTGGCATCAGAGGGAATAGAGAACTGGTAAACAAGCTGACCTTTGGCATCTACAGTTCCAGCTTTAACAATAACACCTCTAGAAAGAACCTGGAATGGATTGGAACTTAAAAGTTTTAAGTACCACTCGATATTCATGACACAGCACAACTAAGATCCAAGTTCTTATTTATATTAGACTCAATTTGAGCCAGCAATATGTTTCAGTTAATCATTAACATATTTTATATAGACTCAATTTGAGCCAGCAATATGTTTCAGTTAATCATTCATATATTTTATCTGGCACAATAATTGAATTGGCTTTATGGAATACACTGGAATGACAGCAAAGCATTGGATTGAATTCTAAAAGCCTCACATCTTGGCATGATACCACAATTGTTCAATTGTTTGCTGGGTCTGCAAGACATCCCTGACTTTACACAGCACTGATAACTTTCCATTGACAATTAAGGAACATCAAGGAGACTGGGCCTTGAAACTGACAACACAATGCCCTTGTGTTGTAATTATAATGAAGCCAACTTTGCTTCACCTGTTTATAAAAACTTAATTTACTAGGAAGCCCTAATGTTAAAAGCTAAATGTAAATATTATTATCTTATGACTTACTTGGTAGCACAACTTTGTCAATGGCTTGGTGCCTTTTACATCAAAGGAAATTAGGCCTCCTGCCTATTAAATCAGTTCCAAATGAAAAAGAACAACTTTATGTTTAATTATGTCTTAAAAAATTTTTTTACAGGTTTTTTAAACTATAATAATAAATAATATAAGTGTCAGATTTATGTCAAGTACTTACTTAGATCATTTAATATTCTAAAGTAATATTTATTTTTACTGTAAATTTAGATCATTATTTTTTTTTTACTTTGAAATTCAATTGAAACATGAGAAAATTATTACCGCAACAACAGATGATGATTTTAAAGTAAGCTGAATGTAAGAATCGCTTGGCGAGTGACTTTTTCCAATAGTTAGGTCCTCACTAACACCTTGAAATGTAGCTTCAATTTTAAGCTAAAATATAACATTGACAGCATCACTACAATTCTTTTTAATTCTTAAATATGTTGCAAGCTGACATTTTAATCATCTTAGTCTAAGTTTAAATTCATCATCACCATCATCATCATCATTGGCTCAATAGTCTCGAAAGACGATTAGATTTGCGCTCCTGTGATTTGTACACCCCTGCAGAATTGACTGTAAGTTTAAAATACAACACAGGAATCACACAAATGTGCAGTAAGGCAAAGTTTTCTTACTCATTGAAGGAAGACACTAATTCATATATTACGTTTTCTTTCTTAACAAGGGGCAACAGGGCAAGGAATGGGTTTCCTGAACTAGTCAAGAAAACAAACAACTTAAGATTGATTGTATTATGTATTACATAAAAATAAAAATCTTCTCAATGAAAGAACTATGTGCAGATGATAAGAAAAGAGAAAAAAAAGCATACAATAAGTGATTGTGTTCTTTCTTCAGACAAGATTAGCAGTCCACAATAGAGCTAATAATCATGCCAAGACAGGGGTGACATACATGAGTTTGAGGCAAAGCATTGAGCAAATTGAGAAAATCCAAAGAAGAAGAAAAGAAGTAGTAACACAATTTTCTTTTAGGACTTTTTTCATGGGCTAAACTCTAATTTAGAAATACAACACAATGACAACCTGTTGCAAAGCTCAGATAAACATAGAGACAAAAACACTTTCCTTGTCCCTTATGCGAGAACAAATGCATATAAGTACTCTTTCTTCCCGAGTGGCATTCGGGCATGGAATGGGTTGCCTGAACAAACCAGGAAAACCAGTAACTTAACATCATTTAAAACATTAATAAAAATGCAAGACTAGACTCGGACCACGGATGAGCGTAGGACGCAATAATCTTCTTTATAGAAGGAGCGTCTGTAATGTATAAGATAAGAAGATAAGAGTCCATGTAAATTTTCATACATGTTTAGAGATAATAAAAAAGCATGAATAGTAATTCTTAGATGCAACAGACAACCAACCATACAAGTTAGAACATTTGTCTAGAGTTGAATTTCCTTTCATTTGTGTGTGTTTCTTTATAAGTTTAATCCTAGTTTTTTAGTAATCACTTACATAAATCCTCATGTTCCAAGCAGAAGCTGGGATATCTATTGGGATGGCCAGTAGGCCGTTGCTTGGAATGCTCAAACTTATATCTGGTGGAGACCATACTTGATTGTATGAAAAATCTACATCATCATCTACGTCATCATACCAGCGTCTCCAGTAAGGTATTTTGAAAGGTCTCCAGTAAGGTATTCTGTAGTGACGTCCCCTGATGCTGACCTTAACTTTAACCTGCTCTGTTGTGTGGGTTATAGGAAGTCCATCAGGTTGGCTGACTTTGAGCTAATTTAAAAAAAACATACATACTGTATATTTTACTGTATAGATATAATGTAATAATAATGGATAGAAGCGGTATATAAATAATCATTATTATTATAATATACATAGATAATGTGCTGGCTCATTATAATTAGGTAATATGTTGGGTCAATATACTTAGGTAAGGTGTTATCTCGCATAGTGTTTAAGCGCATAGAACTGATTGCGGGATATGCGCTATATAAGCTTCATTTATTATTATTATCTCAATATACATAAGTAATGTGTTGGGTCATTATAAATAGGTAATGTGTTGGGTCAACTTGCATAGGTAATGTGTTGTCTCAATATACATAGGTAATGTGTTGAGTCAATATACATAGGTAATGTGTTGAGTCAATATACATAGGTAATGTGTTGAGTCAATATACATCAGTTATGTGTTGTCTCAATATACATAGGTAACGTGTTGAGTCAATATACATAGGTAATGTGTTGAGTCAATATACATCAGTTATGTGTTGTCTCAATATACATAGGTAACGTGTTGAGTCAATATACATAGGTAATGTGTTGAGTCAATATACATCAGTTATGTGTTGTCTCAATATACATAGGTAACGTGTTGAGTCAATATACATAGGTAATGTGTTGAGTCAATATACATAGGTAAAATGTTGAGTCAATATACATAGGTAATGTGTTGTCTCAATATACATAGGTAACGTGTTGAGTCAACATGCATAGCCTAGGTAATGTGTTGAGTCAATATACATCGGTAATGTGTTGGTACACATGCATTGGAAATGTGTTGGGTCATTATACATAGGTAATGTGTTGGGTCAACATACATAGGCAATGTGCTGAAGTCCAGGCTTGTAATTTTTCGGATTAAATTCAGGGAACTCCAGCTTGACACCTTTGTCATACAAAGTGACAGTGCCATTGCCAGACATCTTGACACCTGTCAAAGACTCTGTCACATTGGCAATGACAATCAAAACTTTCTTGTCTAGATTGGCGTTAATGACCTTAATCAGAGATAATGGTAAGGTCACTTTGGCCTCACCATCAAGCTGAAAATAGAAACATTTATGCAGAGCTTGGTATTGAAAATAAATATATTATGACTATTCCTTTAAGGAGGGAGGCTTTAGAAACACATACCATTTGTTCTTTGTCATTGAAAGTATATGTGTAATTCATTATTGTTGTAAAAAGGTATATTAAGAATTATATACTGTTTAATGCAATTTCAATACCACAATAGTTTTTTTTAAAATTGGTTCTGGTTGGTAAATAGAAAGGGATTGATGAAACTTTAGCACACACACACAAATTCACTAATAACAACAAAACCAAATTTTTGTTTCAAAATTTACAACAATTTTTTTAGGTGTAGTATAATGAACTTAGCTAAATATTGTCTAAGGATTGTGTTGGGGAGGAATTTTTTTTATAGATTTTTAGTTGGCGGGTTAGTACATATTTCTAAAATTAGCAGCCCCCATGTCCTTTATTCTTCTTTTTAATTTTAAACTTCTTCTTATATAAGTTTTTTTTAATTTAGTGTACAACAGTCCATTTGTTTCTTTATGGCTTGTATTTTTAATTAGTCAACTATTCAGAAAAAATATTACAATGTTTATTTATTACTTATAGCTGTGAAAGAGTAGTAAATGGAGTGAAAAGGCCTAACTTGGTTTATTATATTGACCCGCTGTAGAAGAATTTTTGTAACAGATGAGTCTGGCAAGACTGTTCACTAAGTGCACTGTCTGGTCCTATAGTTACACTTGTGTATCCATGGATCTCAAAGCTGGTGTAGTGTGTAAACCACCGATGTGCTCCTATTAAGAGTACACTGGTGGGCTAACGCATGACAGACAGCCACTGTTGTACATCAGAGATTTCATTGCACTGCCAAAAGGCCTGAGGGGGAGGGGGGGCAATGTGCGCACTAGTCAGCCTCACCAAGACCTGGTGCCTGGATGTTCAGGCCTATAGTCTGGAATTTGTGCTACTGGGTGACATTGCAGGAATACGAGCGAGCAACCACGTTAATGATCCGTGGGAAATCCGCAAGTGGGGAGGAAGGAAGAATAGTGCTTGTGACTGCAGAGACCTTGCCCTTTATTACAGGGCACGCCCTCTCAGAGTGGCGAGTCTCAGACAGGATCTTGGTGTGCTCCCAATGATCCACCCCTCTACATCATTACAACCTGTACTTAAGAGCTAGAAGACTTGTCCATTTTTTTAGACATATAAGATCAACGTAACATTTACAAATAATGCAAAACAAGAAACTAATTTTGAAACAATAAAAACTAGTGAGTATAATCAAACCCAAGTATATTTAAATCAATTATACTGTAAGGATTTTTGTGCAAATGTAATTGGAAAGATTTAATAATTCAATGTGGAGCGCATCAAATGTAAGCAAGTAACCAGTAAGTGATGTTTTTGTGTTGATATACAAGAAGTGTACTTGTTGTAGTCCCTGAGGACAGAATTCGATGTCAGTTGAACTGTGTAGTCTTTTAATAAGTGACTTTATGAGATAGAATACGTGGCTTATTGCTGTATATTGAATGGACTATACTTATGTGAAATAAAATCCCAAGTGATTGCTGTAAGATTGATTATCATTTCTTTGTGTATTGAAGTTTCAAGTTGATATGGCATTGAAGTTATTTATGCAGTTATATATACCTGTTACACCTGTCATGGTAAATCTGACTTGAAATAAGACTAAAAGGTGCCAAATATACAACTACATACAGGTACTTGTAAGGAGATCACTGGCAAAGCTTTACTGTAATCATCTGTGTCAAAATTCTCATGAAGCTTGACTAGAACATCAGCTGTTCCTTTTACTGGTTTGCCATAAGTGTATCTGTTAAAAGAGCCCACAGTTTGTAATACCTATTTAATACAATGAGTTTTACTATACAAAGATTTTACATTCACAATATATTGTAATTTTATCCTACAATGGCATGACCACTTCCACATTTTTAACTTGTTGGGGCGGTGGAATGTTGTAGGAACCAAGACTGCCAAAGAGAAGATTGAAAAAACTATAACAGAGATTAGATCAGGAAATACTAATCTAAAACTCAGATCTTTTGTTATAGCAAGTACCATGCTGGTATTAAAGTAAAGAAAAGAATATGTTTAGTTGTAGGTATATTTGTATGTGATGAGAAAGAAACAATGACCTACTTGGACTTGATTGTCACCGTGACACCAAATTCAGACGTGAGAGCATATGAAGGCATAACCACTTCCACTTCAAATTTGGGTAAAACTTGATGAAAAGAAAATCATTTATATATAACTTTACATATTATAATATGTTAACAAAAAAAAGCATATTAATAATTATCTATCCTTGCTGTTCAAAGAGCAACTATTTAATATAAGGTAAACCGTATTTACCATATTCAGCAACAGTAAAACTTTTTTCAGCCTTGGTTCTCTGTCCATAAATATAAAATTACCATATATAAAGAAGATTAGTGCCAACCAAAACAACATCAAATAAAATAAGTAAATGTTGGTTTAATGCTAAATTAAAGAAATTGGATAAATAAAAAGATTTTTTTTTCCACAGGTTTAAAGCAACAAATTCAAAAGATTACACAAAAAGTACCTAAAAATTAAACATTTGACTCAGAAACTTAGTAGAAATCTCCAAAATGAATATGCAAACAATATTATTTCTACAGACAACAATAAAAACTTATGGTCGTACATTGAATCAAGAAAAACAGAAACAAGTGGTCAAAAAGTATTATAATGTTGCACGGTTGGCTATTAAGTTAATAAAGTTTCCTTTATAGGGCTATCTTTCTACTTTTACTAATACACACCCAGCAAAGAATCAGAAATAGAATTTCTTAATTTTAGCAGTATACTAATGGGGTATCGCATATGGTGACCTAATGGTGTATCGCATACGCAACTTTTTCGGATGGGGAGAGTTTATGAGATAAGTAAAGACTGACATTATGATAACATCAAACTTATCTTTACTCTCAAATCTAAACTTTACCTGAATAAGAACACAATTTCACTAACCTAAACATTGTATTTAAAAATAATACATAGATTAATTTTTTATTTCTATTTAGTGGAAAAAAAAGTATACACATTACGTTAAATTAGTTATGGCCCATAATTTTCCTTTTTAAAAACTTACCCCAGCTTCCACTTGGATCTTCCAGTCACCAAGTACAGGCTGGGTTGACAGAGTCAGTTCTTGTGTGATGACACCGTTAGTTGGCGTCACTTTCAGCCATTGCTTTATTTTGTTGGAGTTAGCATCCTTTGAAAGAAATGAGTGTAGCTAGACTAAAATTGTTTTGCCTATTATGAAATCTTTATCTGGCTGCTTGTGCAAACCTTTTGTTTATCATTTGCTGCCAATATATTCATTAATACAGATTTTTCATTCGCTATAGTCCATAGATCTAATTAGAATTTTAAAAAACATAAAAAACACATATAGTAGGTATGTTGGTAGGTTATTGGGTAGAAGGTAGTTTTGTAGATAGGTAAATATCTGTGAAGGCTGTTGTTAAGTGTAGACAGGTAGGCTGTAAGTAGGTATGTGAGAAAATATATGGGTAGGTAAATACATCAATGGGTTGATGTATAAGTAGTTAAGTCTGTGTATGTGCAGGATGGTAGATTATTAAGTAGGTGGATGGGTAAGTGGCTGAGCAGAAAGATAGGTGGGTAAGTGGCTTGGTGAATAGGTAAGTGGTTGTATGAATGGGTGAATAGATACATTTATTGATCATTGAGTAAATGAATAAATAGATATCTACTTACATAGATATAGATATTGATGGGATCTGTGTATGACTTTAAATCAGAATACACCCCAAAAACTCTGAAATTTACTGGTTGGATAAACAAACAATTTATGTAAACAAAACATTGCTTTATTTAACAAGTTAAAACACCCAGTCTATTGATGTAATATTTACTGTACATCTTAGAGAAATTTGATATCTAAACATTAATTGTATTCCAACTATATTATCTCACCTGTGTCTCCAGGCTTAAAAATGGCTTTGTTGATCTGGATGAACACAGAAGCTTCTTTGCTGTTGTAACTCAGACTTTTGGACTTGTCGAAGGTCAGCCCGCCACTGCCTTTCACATTTAAAGTATATGTGCTGCTGGGTAGGTCAGCAGGTAACTGTAAAGAGGTACAGAGGGTCATTTTTATTAACTATTTCATAGGCAGTGCATACAACAGTAAATCAAAAGCTTTTTCCAAGAGGGGTAAATAACATTTACAAGGTTAAAAAAGGGATGATTTATGCAAGAGTTTAAAAAATGAGTATCTGTGCAATGTAAGTAAAGTAAAGTACCCTTCGGACCAAAGTGATCATAGGGCTGGTGAAGCAGCATTCACCAGTTTCTGTGGCCACGGCATACAAGGGGATGTGTGGCCAGCACAATGCCCAGCCGCCTTTACTTTACCCCAACTAATGTCAGGTACCCATCAGAGCTGGGTAGACTCAGGGACACCCTCAAGTCCTGGGTAAAAAATCCCGGCTTCACCAGGATTTGGACCCAGGACCTTCGGATCGCCAGTCGAACGCGCTGCCGCTCGGCTACCGTGCCCCATTCTGTGCAATGTACAAGGATGAAAATTCTGATGAAATGGAACATCCATCCATTTTTTCTGGATGGAAAGACATGCGGGGGGGGGGGGGGGGGGGGAGTCTAGGCAGTTCCATTTCTACCATTAGGCAAGATTAGGCAGCAGGATAACATAGTGAACCAGTGGAAGTATTAAAAAAGGAGGGGGAATGATTTTACTATTCTTTCCTAAGAGATCATAGCACGAAGCCTGACAAACAGTCCTGGATCTACTAGGACTTCATGTGATGTTGATTTAAAACCATTTATGATATAAATCTGTTCCTAGCTATCAGAAATTTCTAAACCTTAAGGTGAAGTTAACGACTAGGGCATTCTAGAACTCCTCTAGAGAATTTAAGAACTGACTAGGATTGCTCTAAGATCCCTCGGACATCAACGTTCCAGTTCGCATAAAAAGTATGTCAATAGGGCCCACCAGATCACAAAAACTTTCTTTAGAAGTGCTCATAATCTGTACAAATTCACCTGTGTTTATGGAGGTTTTGTGTACCTTGTTTTAAAATCCTGAAAGCTAGAGCAACCCCCAGCACACCAGATAATATGTGCCAAATATTTACATTTTTTAAGTCACTTAAGGTGGAGAGCGGATGAAACGCTTTTAGAAAAAAAATCTTGTATCAAGGCTTTTATTTGTTTATTATTATCAATTATTAGCCGGCTGGTTCAGCGGTTAGATCACCGGCCTGTCAACCAAAAACCAACTGACAGGTCGCTGGTTCTAGCCCTGCCACCGACGGATCCCTGTCGCCCTGCAGGAGTTTTGGGCCTAGTGGACGTAATAATCTTCTATCTAGAAGGAACGTCTGTAAACTTATAAGATTATAAGATTATTATTGGATGTATTTCAGAAGATCTATTTTTTTAAGCTGAAAGGCCACAATGCTTTGATTATGTTTATATTTTAGTTTACTTTACTAGAAGTGTAACGCTGCCAAAACTACCAGTACTACCTATCCCTAATTCTTTAAATACTGAATGTAAATCAGATTTCAGATGACAAATTGATTTGTCGTTTTTTTTTGTTCACAATTTTTGTCATAAATCCTTACTAGAAATTAATTAACAGATCACTCACCTTCATAGTAATGGTGTCAAGAGAACCTTTAACAAAAGAGAAAGTGACAAGGAGAAAAACTTCATGAGAGCATTTCAAAATTGATTTTTTTTTTAATGTAAAATTTCATTGCATCTCAATTTATTTTTTGTATTTAAAAAAAATTTTTTTTAAAGTTATTTGTAATTTAGAAACTAATCTGTAAACTACATTATTTTGAATATAACAGAGCAGGGGTGATAACCTCCATTTAAAGTAAATTAGTTGTGTGTATTCTATTGATCATATAATTATTACGTTTTAAAACTAACATAATTATAATATCTAATTTTTACTATGCTCTTTTATAAGACTACCTAAGATTTTAAAAAAAAAACACATTCACATGTATCATTGAATAGCCAATGATTTTATACAAAATAGAAAAACCACCAGTTAAGGCTGATGTGGATCCTAAGACTAATAGACTGCTGAATCCTAGAGACAAAATGGAAAGAAAATGATTTGGAAACTCATCTTGGTTATTTGCTGGTCACAGGCCAGTAGCTCTATAGGTGTTGAAAATGTTTGTGAGTCACAATGTAGAATTGTATATAAATAACCGGGTCATAGAAAAAAAATCATTTGGTAGCACTGTTATTTACTTCTTTTTCTGTTAGGCCTGCGGCGCTGTTTGCTCTCTTGTGGTCAATACCAGACAGACAAAATTACAAGTCTTTTTCAGTTGTTCAATACTGCTATGTAGTGTGTTGGTAATGGTAGGTTGAGGAGGGAGCAGTGTGTATCTGAGGTAGGTTAGCTCATGGCATTCAAGCAGGAAGTGGTCCACAGTTTTTGTGAGTAGGGGCAACATCTGCAGTTAGGTGGATGAGCTGGGTTTATTCTATTAAGGTGTGAGAAACACTGTTAAAAAAAAGGTAAGGAGTAAACATAGATCTAATGTTCTTGTCTTTTTTTTTCAAGCGTTTGTTGGTTGCTTCATTACCCACTCACCAGCTTGAAAGACTTTTGTGACACTGGACACCAATTTCTGCTCACGTAAGAGAGACGCAACTACTGTGACATCACCAGTGGCGTTGAGGATGTTGACGCTGAGGGACAGGTCCATGTTGGCTCGGACCTTGGCAGGTGCAATGATCACATAGGAACTGAGCAAAACAATGTGTGTTTTTTTTATAGATGTAACCAAAAAATGTGAAGAATAGACAAGACTTTTTATCAAAGATAGTATTATTTTAAGCTTAAAATAATTGGGCTGAGATTGAATTTAAATTTAGTGCAAACATTCATATTACTTTTTGCAGCTTTGCAAAAATAAATTTCAAGTAAATTGATTGTAGCAGAAAGGAAGACTTTTCAATTAAACATTTTATTGATAATTTACTAGATGAAGCAACTTTAATTAGTTCTTGGAAAATCAATAGTTAATTAAAACTTTGTTCGTGTTGATTTTGTTATGTAGTTTACATAATAGAGTCAATCTTTTACATGCTTTTTATAATATTAAGACAATGAAATAAAACTAAATTAAACTCTTTAATTCAGATAAAAATAAGCTGCTTGATAACTTTAAATAAAAATGAATGAATGAAACCTTTTATAATCAAGAAAATTGTAAATTTAGTTTTACCCTTATGTCTATAGTTTGCACTGGATGTAAGTGGCTTTAGTTGTAATTTTATGTTTGTAATGAGCCCTGGACGTGAGTTTTCCCAAGCCCTCATAATACAAGAAGTAATTAGCATATTTAGTTATTATTAGGACAAGACTAAACTTAAACCTCAGATAAGCCTGTATTGAAGAAGTCTGTTAACCCTTCCTGTACCGACCTACTTTCTATCTATGATCTTCAGTCCCGCTATATACGCGCCCGGGACTGTAAGGGTTAACTTATAATATATGTTTCTAACAGGACAAAAGTAAATGGAAGAAATACTCACCCTGATGCATCAAGTGTGTAAAAGACCACAGCTAACAGAATAAACTTCCACATGCTCAATAGGCTGTAAGGAGAGAACATTGTAAAACTGCATAAAAGGAAATGACAATGTCTATTATGATTACTGAGTCCCTGAGAATGAGATTGTAGACTTAATTAATTCTTAAATTTGGTCTATGATCTAATTTAAATGCGTTTGTGATTGATAAGGGATGAAGTCACTGTTTCGGATCCGCCCAGTAACTACCAATGGGCTTTGGCATGATTTTGTAAAAGTAAAAATTTGACTTGGTCTACGTAAATATATTGTACTCTGTTTAATAAGGGGGTCAACACAGAAAGGAGGAGGGATGAAAACTAATAGGTTTGTGAAAATATTGTAAGGTATGTATAATACAGTGTGTGCATATGCTTATACTTCATTTAAGTTTTTACTATATTTACACAAGAGTGGCCAATTACTCTTAACACATTTGAAACTTTAGAAAAAAAACTTGTAATATTTGTATCCTATTTTTCTTACTACTGTCGGTAAATATTGATATATTGTTTATACAAAAAATCTTGGTTAGTATTAATAGGGGTATATAGAAGCAAAGTCCCTACAGAAGGTGCATAATTATATGTACATTTTGTGTTTGATTTTGCAAAGGCTATGTATATTAACATTGTTAAAATATATGAAGTATAAAAACAAAAGAAATTAAAATAAGTTTACAATAATTTTTTTTTTAAATTGAAATGGTTGAAGTACACACAAAAAACAACAACAATTACCTTTGTCTGTGAAATGTTAACTACATAGAAACTGCAAAGCAATGGAAGAGATCAGTTTATATAAGCATCCCCTCATTCTCACTTTGTAGCACTTCACACCTTTTTGAGTTCACTCCCCTTTACCAAAGAAAAAGACATTTTTTTTATTGTTAAGTGTTATTACCTCCTGAGATTCTCTAAAAGATATAGGGACCAATATAAAATCAATACTGATTTAGCACATTCTGTTTGTTTCATATATAACATATTAGTAAATAAAAGAAAAACTTTTTTTCATTATGAGATTTTTTAAATTTATAAATGTGAAGTTCTTGCTACTTTTTTTTTATGTATAACCAATTCTCTCACACAACCATCAAATTTTATAATTTGTTTTTGCTGAAAATGATTATAGTATGATAGTAAAGCCTGATGTTTATTATACAATTTCAATTTGGAACAAAATGAATAGGTTCTCAAATTGTTTTTGATTACAGTAATAAACATATTTCCAATATCACACATTTATGACCTTTGGCAAGGATGAGCAAGGCTGCCTTCCCCAAATAAAGCCTAGAGCCTATAGTTACTAGTTATTAAAATAGTAGCCAGTAAAATTTAAAGAAAAAATTAATTAGCAATTCCTACCACTTATCATTTTTCCTTTTGTTACCTTGAGGAACATAGGGCTTTCTGTCCAACATGCCAAAGGGCCTCTGTCCAACATACCATAGGGCCTCTGTCCAACATACATACCATAGGGCCTTTGTCCAACATACCATAGGGCCTCTGTCAGTTTTGTCAGTTCTTTGGCATCTCTCGTCAAGTAAACATGTAGCTTGTGCTCTGAGATAAAATTCCTACCGATTTATTCCATAAGGATTAAATATTGTTTTACCAGTAGTTTCAATACTATTCATAACCTATTGAATATATTTCTTATTCATTCCATGGACGTGTACTATTCTTAACGACTTGTGTAAATATCATTCGGATTGCTAATTGAAGATTCTGTGATTAAACCAATAATTGGTTTATTTTAACAAAACTCGATTTATATCAGTTCCAGTATTGTGTGTGTTTTATTTATATTGCAATAGTAATTGTTAACATTACACAATAGCAACACAATACTTATTGTGTATATTGAGCCAACATAAATATACACCTGAAAAAATCAAATAAAACTCTAATCAATGTTATAAAGATTGCCAGGGGATATTTTGAATCAGGACCAACCTAGACTACACTAAACTAATATCAAAATGAACTAATAATGATAATACCAATTGAAGCAGTAATTATAATAACTACAAGACAACATAATAAATAAATATTTCATAAACTTAATGGGGGCTCTAGCCAAATAAATAATACAGTCTACAATTCGGTACTCGTTATTCTACAGTCATCTACTACTTAATAATTGTCTACAATAAGATAACAAAAGCTGGCTTGTCATTTAACATTTTTATTGAATTAATACTTGAAAAGTATATCAAAACGACTTGACCAGGGAAATACTAAACTTTTATCTATTGCGGCATATATGACAGTGCATAGGTGACCACTGATAGGCCTATAACGCCTTTATAATAAGAATTGATAACTCAACTTGAGGATTTCTTATGAAGAAAGGGGCTGTCGTAATACCTTATAAGGCTTATACTAGCTGCAGGACCAGCCTGTCTCGTTTACAAATTATCTCATCTTATAGCCTACATTACAGACGCTATATTACTATAAAGAAGATTATTGCGCCCTACGCTCATCCGTGGTCCGAGTCTAGACTTGCATTTTTATTAATAATGTTTTAAAGGATGTTAATTTAAGTTATACTGGTTTTCCTGGTTTGTTCAGTTAGCCCATTCCATACCCGAATGCCATTCGGGAGGAAAGAGTAAGAGTACTTATATGCATTTGTTCTCGCATAGGCCGCATAGGGGATAACTAAAGTGTTTATATAGTGAGCATATTAATTAAACGAGTTAGATAAACAATTGATTAGCCTCTTGACACTTGACTCATGCATGCACGATCGTCGATCTTAGATAGTTTTTTGACAATTTGGAACTATGATTTTAAGCTTTGAAAATGTATCATTTATCTAATTTGTTAGAGTTATCCCCCTTCAAAAGAACGTAAATTTTCTTATTCGAATTGATAGTATTTAGTAAATGAAGCCGTTCTTAAAGTTCATAATAGCACATCTTATAAATTTACAGACGTTCCTTCTAGATAGAAGGTTATTACGTCCACTAGGCCCAAAACTCCTGCAGGGCGACAGGGATCCGTCGGTGGCAGGGATAGAACCCGCGACCTGTCCCTTGGTTTTTGGTTGACAGTCCGGTGAACTATAACTGCTGGATCAGCCGGCTTCACATGTTTTCTTTTTCACGGTTAATCCAGCCCTGGGTCTATTAAATGATTATGAAATATGGACACCATACAGAAAACACTCGAAAATGGCTTTTATTTTTATACTCAATCATGGCAATTTTTTGCCTACGTTGTCAATATTCTATAATCTAAGCCCGTGTAAGCCTATATGTATTTATGTATGTAGATGTAGGCCTAATACAGGGTTCTCACACAGTCTGGAAAGTCTGGAAAAGTCTGGAGTTTCAAAAAAAGAAATCAAGGCCTGGACAACCTTGAATATTGGCATTTTAGCCTGGAAAAATGGCATGTCAGCCTGGAAATTTAAATAAATGTATATTTATATCAAAATTTATTATACAAATCAAGGTGAGACAAAAAACGCCAATCCAATTTTTATACGCCATAAAAGCCCACTGATTGAGCCTTAGATTAAAACCTCATTCACACCATATTTAGGTCACTTAGGGGGATGAGGCGTGTGACCATTTTCCAAATAACGTGTTCCAGCAGCCTTATAGCCTTGGCTCTTATAGCCTTGAAATAGTCTGGAAACAGCCTTGAATTTTTTTCAGAAAAAAATGTGAGAACCCTGGGAATATTTTATATTAACTACGCCTACTTTTTTCCTAATCGGCATTTTGGGCATAGTACTAGTCGAGGATTGGTAGATTAAAATCATGGGAAACTTAATTGACGAATTAACATTTAGCAAAATAATCCTTAGGTTATTTATATTTAGAGATCAAGGGAAGTGGCACGCCTTTACATTTTCCATAGCATGAATTTGGGCTACCAAACATCATTGTCAGGCACTCTACAGTGTTTTACTGCAAGAGCCACAGCTAAACCAGGGTCCGTCAAAAATAAAAGGGGGACAACTTTGACTGTATTTTAACCAAATGCGGAATACAAACAGAAACGTTATTACTTTGTCGACACTGCACGTATTGTAAAGAAATTAATATATATTAATAGATAACCGTCTTTTAATATTGCATCCAATTGTAATTGGTTTAATTTTTACTCATTTTACTATTGTCTTAATTTTTAAAGCTGTGAGAGCTTTACAAATCTCATTCAAGGAAAACACAATATAGGGACTGAGTTTCTCTAAATAAAAGTTTTCTAAGATTCTGGGCAATATTCACATCGGACAAGTCTAGCTTATTGATTATATCATATGTATCACCCATTATATCTAATGAAACTTGTTGAAAACCGGGATATAGGCCAGTTTTATAGAAATGGGATTTAGCTATCTCATTTAATTACTTTGCAGCCACCAGTAGATCTGTCGTGTGTTGACCAAAATTCTTTATGCATTGTAAATGTAACAGTGTAACATATTACTCTGGATGTAAAAATTATCTCGCATGTCACAAACCCTACATTTATACAGAAGATTATAATCTCCTATTCTTATATTATTTGGTTTGAATCTAGCCTTGCATTCCAGATTGAGGTTTTAAATAATATTTTTTTAGTTTTGTTCAGGCAACCCCTTTAGATGAGTAGGCTATGTAGTCTACCTACTAAAAAGTCATATGTCAAGATCAATTCTGTGATCCATATTTACTTAGGACAGTAAAAGCTTAATAGATTAGGTTGATATACATACACTGTTGTTTCATAACCACAGAAACTACAGTAAATAAATGTTTCTGCTGAAAATTTTAAGCTCTTTTATTTTTGTGTTTTGTCTTAAAACAAAACTCACTATGCAATAATTTCTAAAGCCTTTAATGTAAAAGTATGTTCGCCTTCCATGTTAAGAAAGTTTCTGTCTAAAGGAAAACTGGGAAATAATTAGGTAATTCCTTAAATCAAGATATTCACCATAAATTTAGAATCTAGATGAAATTTTTATACTTTTTTAATAGCAATCAAAGTATGACAATATAAATATAGCAATCATATATAAAAATAACAACAAATATCTCATTGTATCTTTATTAGCATTTTATTTATGTCAAATACAATTCTAAAAATATACAGACAATTTCTTGCAGAGCCAATATTTGGAGATCATCTTTTATACCAAACTCTAAACAAACATTAAAACTAAGCTATATGTTACTAAAACTATGTTTCTAAGTTTTATAGGATTTCAAAAATATATAGATTACATTAACTTCAATAATATTCTGTGCACAAGTCACTTCATAAAGGAAACCTTCTACCTGAAAAAAAGCATGATAAAGAGAATTGTAAATAATAAGTAAAATGTTCGGCTTAAATATGTGTTACAGAGATATATCTATTGTATTAGGCTGTTTTAAATATTGCAGCTTTATTACACATTATTTGAAGTGGTTGTCTTATTTATATAATAATTACTAGATTTGTAAGGCATCATTATGAGTAAATGGATATTTATATAGTTACTGCCTCTATTTTGAAAATATCTATTGACATTTATATATAAATCAATGCTTTACTGGTCTTACTGTAAAGCCTTTAAATATTAAATTATTTGATTTATGGGATTTCCATGGCTAAAAATGTAACAGCAAAATGTATTTTAGATTTAAATATCAATATTATTACAAAACACTTCTTTCCTTTTTGTCAAGTCACTGATATCATCATAAAACCAGATGTGTCAAAGAAATTATTATTATTATATGGTTTTAAGAATAAAAGACAGTTATAAATATGAAAAACAGTTTCAAAATATTTACTTGTGTTTAAACACAGTTGTCACATTCTTTGCAAACATCACAGACAGTTGAGTCTTTAAGTATTTGGGACTGATAAAAGGCTGTCACTTGGTTACCTTATTTAAGTAAAATAAACAATAATTTGAACATTAGAAAATAATTACAAAGACAATTTTTGTGGTAGATACATATAATATTTGTCAATATTTCAATAAATATTTTTATCTTCAAATTTAGTAATTTTGAAATTAATTAGAAAACATTAAATGCATCTTTTACTAAACAGACAATCTAAAGTAGAAAACATTTCTAAACTGTTTAGTGTACAAATGAATTAGTTTTACTTACGTGGTTCATAGTAATCATAGACTCTGATGGCAGCTGGTTGAGATTTTGCTACTAGTCCAGTTCTGACAGCACGGAAATTTAAGCAAACTGGGGTAGTGCCAATCTTTAGCGAAATAGGACAAAAATTCATATAGTTATAAGTTAAAATAATTAGTAAGTGACTAAGTACCGATAGTTTAATACTAATTTCTTAAAGGTTAAAGTTTACCCAACAAAAACCAACAATATTTTTGTTAATTCTGTATACAAATAACAAAAGAAAACAAAATTTACCTGGTCAAAGTAAAGGATGACTTTCTTATTTGGTGTCTCAATTCGTTTGAGAATATCTAATTGTGGAATGCTCTCAAGGTCAGCTTCAAAGCCTGATGGGATACCTATCTCTTGGACTGCCATGCCACTGTTTGGTCCACTTCCTAACCATCTTTAGTAGAACATAAATTTGAAGGGTAAACACATCTATTATAGAAATCTTTACTGAATAATTTAAATGATATATTTTTTATCTCTAATTATTTTCAACCATTTATCATAATTACCGGGCTCATAACAAATTAAGAAACCTTTTAAATTCATTAAATTATTTCATTAAATTTATGTTATTTACAAAGGCAGAAAACAGAGAACAGTCAAAAGAAAACTTACTTTGTACATGTTTCGACAAACAAATTATTAATTGTTTCTTCAATAAGTTTCACTGTGAGATCAAAAGTGGTTTCAAATATTTCTGACTCTACATTAAACGAAACCGCAACCTGAAAATTTAAGATTTCATTGTGATTGATAGTTATAAAACAATTTTTTTCTTCCTTTTATTATAAATTTAATTAAGGAATGTAAAGTATGTTAAAGTATTACGATTCATATTCTTAAGTTCCAACCTGAACTAAAGCCATGCCTGAACCTGTTGCATCAATCTTGACTTGAGATGGAACATCTGATGTCTGTTTAAAATTATCATTTATACAATTACTTTTAAATTTACCAGTAATGATACAAATTATAACAAATATTCAATTTAGTAGCTTGTTGAGCAAGACTATTTTTAAAAACGTGCTTCTGCCTATAAGACAGTTAATCATATTGCATTACTTGGAGGTTAACAAAGAACTTACTTCTCTTGACTATTTTTAAAAACGTGCTTCTGCCTATAAGACAGTTAATCATATTGCATTACTTGGAGGTTAACAAAGAACTTACTTCTCTTGACTGTAACAATAGAGAATTCGTTTTGTCAATGTTAAAATTGTAAGATGTGGTGTCATTCAGTTGTGTGGTGATCTGAACATTGAAGTTGTTGCTGTAGGTCTGTTTGGCAAACTCTGACAAGGCATTCAGAGCCAACACAGTATCCTGTGGTATTGAAAAAATTCTTTTTAGCATTGATTCCTTTACAGTAATCAATTTTGAAAGGAAAAAAATACTGTTGTATACGCCTTATTTTTAAATATTTTATTTCTCGAAATCACCTCATTCTTTCACTATCAAAATGTCATTGATGAAACTAAAGTTAGAATAAATATTATGAAAAACTAAATCAAGATGAAGAAAGAGTAAAGACTGCGTAATTATTTAAAACAAAAGTTATTCTATTGCTAACCATTAAAAAAACTATACATTTGAAATAATGGAAATGATTAATCTTGCATTTTCTAAATGTATGCTAAAGCAATTTATAGTTTCTATTAAATTTTTTGCACAAACAACAAGTGTAAAAGCAAGTAAAGTAAAGTATCCCGTTGGGTCAAATTGATCCGTGGGGGCCGTTGAAGCAGCATTCACCAGTTTTTGTGACCATGGCATACTTGGGGATTGTGCATGCCAGTACAATGCCCAGCCACCTTTACTTTACACCAAACGACAACTGTAACTACTACTTATTATAAAGTTTATATAAGCTAAATTACCTGTGTAGAGGAGAAACCACCCATAGAGTTTCTCTGTTCTGTTAACCACTGCATAATGCTCTTTCCAGCAACAATGTTACCTCTGGCAGCATATGTCAACAAAGCGTAGGCTGTCATCTCGATGTCAATAGCTTTAGTTGGGTTGGGATAATCCCAAGTGTTTGTTGTCTTGGGTTGTTCAGGTTGGTGCCAGTATTTACGTCCATCTAAAATTTAGATAAATTGTTAACCCTGTCTAAATACCTAGTTATATATACATATATTAATTATTGATTAAAGAAACAATTGTATACCTTTAACAGTTGCTTTAAGCTCCAGTTTGGCAAGAACTGACTGAACTTGACTGCTATTAGCTAGTTGGAAAGCATAGGCAGCCATGTTCAAAATGTAGAGGTCATCAGTTTTAGCCACCTCTTGTTCAGCATAAGCTAAAGCTTTATTTCTGGCTTCATCTGCCAGGGCACCTGCAGCATTCTGAAATCAAGAGATGCACATTTATGGCAGAATACACAAATACAAACTATACTCTCTTATTCTTTATCGCTCCCTTGGAGCATAAGGTAGCAGCAAAGTTCCACCATGCCCCCCCCCCCTGGGGGAGTCAACATACCTGGTATGTGTATAAGTATAATACACTAATGAATAATCTGCTATGTAAAAATGAGTATAGTCAAGCAGACCTTTGTAGAGATTAGTTCTGCCTAAAAGCTCATTTGAGTTGCCTAAGTTTACAATAAGATGATAGGCATTGGCAACATAATTGACTTTTTTTATGAAATGTCTCTTTAAAAAAGACAAAATTATGTCCCATAATCCTGCCTTCTATACTAAATGCCTGAAAGAATGCTCTGGCCCTCATCTGACAAACAAAAAATGTATGGGATCCTAAAACTACACTCTGATTTATCATTGGCATAGATATTAATGTTTAAACCCATCTAAAGTTCTACATTGAGAATAAAGAACAAGAAAAATTTTAACTCAAAGTTTTATTTTAACAAAATTGTGCAAGAGAAAGTAACTTTATTAAAATAAAGTGTGGAACTTCTAATACTATTGAAATTAGAGTAAATGTTCTTAAATAATATTATTTTAACCTAATGCTAGGAGAAAATTTCTGAATTTATTCTTATTTTAGTACTCACTGTATTAACAAGTACATCTTTATTCTCCAAGAGTGAAATCAAAACGAACAAAGTAAGTCCAACTCCTGATCCTGCTTGACCCTACAAGAAGTAAGAAAAAGTATAGGCATCACCTTTAACATAATAATTAATACATAATAATATATAAATGCATAAGTTGCAATATAAGTTACCATAATCTTTTTAAAGTTAAAGGTTTCAAAATTTTATTTTCAAAAACTAAACATTCTTGTTGACTTAGTAGCTCAAGTACTTGTATTAGATTATAAAAATATAATTATGAACAATTATTGCACATATTTATATAGAGATACACTTATGGTAAATTTAAACAAATATTACATATTTATGTAGAGATACACTTTTGGTAAATTTAAACAAATATTACAACATCACTGTCATTGTTTAAAACCATATCAATTTGTTTACTTTTTAAAATTGTTACCTGCATGTTTTTGTGAATCACATTTCCAGGCTCAGGGAAGCTGCCGTTAGCACTCTGTTTGCTTAGCATCCACTGGATAGCATTTATAAGTACATTGTCATCAATGTAGATATGGGCCTTTGCTTGGTGGAAAACTCTAATCACAAAGGCAGTTAACCTATAGAAGTTTATATTTAAAATATGTAAGCCTAAGGTCTCTCATTTTAAATTAGCTTTAGACTTATTAGGTGTCAATACTTGAATTAAAAGACTTGTGAAAAAATAGTTTTAACTTATAGACTAAAGTAATAAGTATTTTCCATTCTAGCTCTAAATTTTAGTATTACTTACAATTACAGTAATGAATAATAAATATAAGCAAAGAACATACCACATACTGCCTGAAGTATCACTGGTACCAAAAGCACTAAATGAACCATCAGGATGTTTGTAAGTTAATTCACGTTGATAACCTGAATAACAAAATTAATAAATACTATGAGTCAATAGAGATAACAATTTTGGAGTGGAAAATTTGGAAATGGAAATTATTTATAATTTTGAAATTAATTTAAAAATGTAATTGCCAACTCACCACTTTCCATAAAATTCAAGGCTTTAGACTGAATGTCTCCATTGAGTTGATTGACAGATTTAAGATAGTCAGTTACATACACATCTGGGGCTAAACCAATCATAGTTTGTTCACCACAACCAGTTGGCATTTGAAGAAGTGAATCTAATCCTGCTATTGTTGGGCCCATCAAATCGCCTGTACAAAACCAACAAGTAATTAACTATAAATAGGCTTTCCAAATATAACAGTAAAATATAGACTTGATTTATTAAAATTGACCTTGACCTACAACCAATAAATTGCACCATCACCAGCCTGTCATGCCAAATTGCACCATCACCAGCCTGTCATGCCAAATTGCACCATCACCAGCCTGTCATGCCTTAGTTTCATTTCTACATCAATTATTAAAAACTTGACTAACCGACAGCAGAGATTCTGGCCAACTCTGAGCCTTTCACAGTGTTAGGAGGTAAAGTGATATTAACAGTCTTAGAAAATGAAGTTTTGCCTTCTGTAAGGTCAATAAGTACTGGAACATTGTATGATTTTGGAACACCTTCAGCCTGAAATATAAGTAAGGTTAATCATCTGTAGTTTTAGTGAACTCTATCTCTACTTTTTGCCTTGAAAAAATATTTCTATAAAAACAATTTTAGTTTTTAATAATTTATGAATTGAAAAGATTAATATATTAAAATTCCTCCATTTAAAATTAATGATAAAATGTGCTAATGAGAATTATTTTTAATATGTTTGTCAGGACTGCTATGAAACAAGTACGATAACCTTTGAATAACTACATGGTATTACCTCCACCAGGAGTTGTCTCCTAACAGCATCAGCAGCTTTAGTAGATTGAGCCTTTACTTCAACATCAATTTTGCCCAAATCAGCAGGAACTATTGGGAAGTAAACAGACTTGGCTTCTCCTGCCTTGATCTAATGTTGGATTAAAACAATATATATAGGCTATATTATACATTAACACTATGAGATTAAGTAAAAACATTATTTAACTTTACAGCTATTATTGCAATGATTTTGTAACAGAAATGTAAAATTTACCATAACATCTTGAACACTATCAATTTGTTTCAAGGCTTGAGCTCCACTAGCATCAACTTCAATGTTAAAGAAACTATTGGATTTGGCCAATGTTACACGGACCTAATTAGATAAATAGTTATTAAAATGATTTCATTTTTTATAACAGCACATTTCAAAAAGAATTTCTAAATATAAAAATAAATGTACAAAACAGAATGTAACAGGGTATTTTAAAAGAAATTTTTATTGCAATATTTAAAAAAGATAATCAAATACTGTGTGAATATTTAACAAACATTTAATTTCTTTATTTGTAAAACTGTTATACAAAAACCTGTGCACATAAAGTTATGGTTTAGTTAATATCACTGACCTGCATATCTTCAGTCATGTAGTTGAAAACATTAGCCTGAAGTGCCAACTGTTCACCACGAGTTACAGAGTAGGGTAAATTCAGACTTACAAAGAAAGGTCGGAACACTGTCAACTGTTAAAATCAAAGAAAGTGACAATTACATAAATATATTTTCAATTTCAAAATAATCTACAAGTCATAAGTTACTGGCATTTAACAAATTTAACTCCTAAAAAATAGAACACAAATAATCAACATATTTTTACTTTAACATTTATATTTCAAGCACATTTGTTAATTAGTTGATAACTATTAAACATATATAGCAAAAGTTTTTTTAGTGCCTTACATTAGCCTTATAAGAGCTTATTATATTTATCACTTATTAAATAGTTTATTAATTTTTTAATTTAAAAATGATAAATGCTAATAGATAAAAAAGAAAACATATTTTTAAACAAAGTAGCTTACATGGGCCTGAGTTGGTGATACACCCAGACCAGAATTTGAATTGATGGCAAAGGCACTGGCCACCCAAGATGTAATAGTGTCTGGTACTGTTGCAGTAATAGAGGCTGATCCATTGGCACTGTAGATAAGATTGTTTTTATGTCAATACAGAATATTTGATGGAAGATAATATTATTGTTTAATGATATTCAAACATTCTTCTATAACATTATCATATTAGGTCTACTTAGACAGTATTTAATGACATCAAAAACAACTTAGAAAAGTATTTATATTTAATTGTTACTATTATTTTATTTTAGATAGGCCTATTTGGTATTTCATTTCTGTTTATTAGAAAAGAATTGTGACTTAATTTATTAAAATAAAAGAATTACGGTAGTTTGAAAAACTTCTTAAAATATGTAAAATTGCAACTTAATGATTAGATTTTCTTACAACAGAAATATCCTACTAAATTACTGTATTTGAAAAAGCAGTGAAACCAAAAGCAGAGAAAACATTTGAGAAACAAAAAACACAGGATAAAGTTAAACAGCAGCATGCAATAAAACTGAAACTGTTAAATCTGTATATTTTTAAACATTGTAAAATTTAAATCTGTTAATAGTTAATGTTATACACAATAAAAAATTGTTAATATTTACTTGCAGTTGATTTTATTAAAAAATCATACATAAAAAATTATTTCTATTATTAATACATAATTAATATATTGATTTTAATTCTTTTGTTAGTTATAATTATAATGAAGCAAAGCAGAAGATATTATATTATGATATTATAGTAAAAAAGAGTTTAGCTTTATGGAGCACATTTCAATCAGTTGCACAATATTTAGTTCTTTTATTTCTTAAAGTAGAACTACCCTTACATTTTTTTTCTTCTTCAAATTTCAAATTTTTTATTTAAATAAGAAAATAATTATAAAAACTAGATCTATAAGAAAATCTTTGAAGTTTCAATTAAATTTGAATTGTTTATATGTAATTAGCGTGCCAAATATTTTTATAACATTGAAGCAGTTTAGAAAGAAGTTACTTCCGTACAAATACAAGTTAACACTGGTTAGAAGATATGTTAGAAAAACTATTACATCCTTTAGAAGGCTATTTATATACCTTATCATAGTCAACAATCCATTTAGTCTCAAGACAAGTTAGTCATTAGTTTATTTAATTTTTGTCCATACTCATACATGCTATACGATTCTGAGTCTTTACGGGATTAGATTGATTAAGTTTATGTCAAGTTATGCAAGTCTAGAAAACAACCAGAAATCTTTTCAAGTTACCATAATTAAATTAAGGCTAAGGCTACTAAAATTTTTTATTTTTAATTTAATGCACGATAAAGTTTCTTTTTTATTTGTTCAGAAATAGTAGGCTACAGTGTAAAATCTTAGCAGTTTAAAATTGGTAGGCTTTTTATTTATATTAATTTGTCATTTGATAGAATATACTGCTAACTCCTTAAACGGCTACTTTTCTTTAAATTTCAAGGTGTGAGTTTATTGATGCGCCTTTCTATTTACTCTACTCTATGTGTTAAAAGTTAACAATCAATTTGGGAATATAGTCTTTTTATAAAGCACCCTGTTGAAATGTAAACTTTTTGGTGCACTTAAGTAGAACCTGCGTTCATGCAATTCATACAAGCATTTTGAATGATTTCGGCTTTTGATTATTCAGGCACTCTACTTTCAATCAATCTTATATCTCGTGATTAAATGCGATATAATTAGATTATATTTCTGTTTATATTGCTTTATTGTAGAGAAATATCAAATGTCAGATTATTTTTCACAATCATGTGCATGGATAAAATGCTTGTTAAATTTGTATAATTCAAATAATTGAATTTTGGTTTACATGTGATGTAGGCTACACGATAATTGTTGTTTAAATAGGCAGATATTGTAAATTTTTTTCTCTGGGGAGTATAAGATACAAAAAAAAAAAAGATGTGTATGTACCCAACAGGAAGAGAGTCCCACAGCCAGGTCTCAACAAAATTGCTTCGAACTCTTGCAGGCTCTTGTAAAGTCCCAGTTGAGCTATCCCCTTTAAAAACTTCTCCAGGGACACCACCACCCATCACACCTGCCATCGCCATCATCGGCCAAAATCCTATAATTTATATATTTATTTATTTATATATAATTGTATTTACAACTGAGTAACAAAAGGTAGAGGGAAAGATTTGCACATATTTTTATCCAGCACTAAATACGTTCATTTTGTGCACATCCAATTAGCATCTCTATAGGTCTAGTCATAGGTCCCATCTGTTTTAAATTACTTTAAAAGCTTAGACGCATTATAAATATACGGCCCAGGGAAGACCACCACCTGCAGAGCACTATCTTGTGATCTACGTGTAAAATGTCAGGGTGGCATACTTGATTTTTGCCTGGGTCCATAACCAGGTTTCAACGAAGTTAGACCGAACTCTGGTAGGATTTTGAAGATTGGCATTATCATTTAAGTGATTTGTGTCCAGGCCTCCGCCCATCATTGAATTCATTGGGACAGGAACCATATCAAAAAGAAAATAATCCGCTGAAAAAAATAATATTACCTTTGTACGATTAGGAAAAAAAAAAGATATTGTAGTGCTTTCAGATCATTGCAAATGGAAAAAAAAATCACCCAATTAACTTGTTTAAATTTTTTTTTCGAAATATATATATTCCAGTCATTCCTGCACCATGTCGACCCATATTTTCCAGTTTTGGGCAAATATCCTAATGTTATTGACAATGTTGCTGTTGTTTTTTTTTAAATCAATGTTAGTGTAAGCTTTAATATTGGCCTACTTATTAATGAATAGCTTAGCCATTTGCCAACGCTTTTCCATCTTGATAGGCTAAGTGTACAGTGTTAGCTTTTTCAAAAGCAAAACAAGACAAGATTTATTTATAGACTAGGCCTATCTATGCAATGAAAAATGATTTGAACAATTTTATATAGCCTAGTTCACTTAGTGTGTAGTTGAAAAATCTGATCAGACAAAACAATGCAGCAGAAAAAGATAACATTTTTTTTTTAAAAACATGTTTCCAGTATTTCAAGAAAAAATAGGATCAAATTCTATATATTATATAGGCCTAAATAGGCTAGTCTATATTCTATATTAAACAAACAATTATTAAACAAAAGCTCATAAAAAAATAGCACAACAAAAAAACATTTATAACAGGATGCTTAATATAATAAAGTGTATCCACCATTTCTTATTTCAATAATAATTGCAGAAGCAAACAACAACTTTTATTAGCCTATAGGCCTATATTGATCAGATAAAACTTGAGACAGAGAGTGAGAGAGAGTGAGAGAGAGAGAAGTAAATGGAAAATACAAACACCAGTTTTAAAAAGAAAGTGGAAGCAGATTTGGATTGTGTAGGTCAGTGCTTAACTTTTTGGTACTTTTAGTTTTAAGGTATGGTGGTCTCAATGTTTGACTACTGACTTGCGAACATTACTCTTGTGTATATATATTAAAACATTGGACTACTAATAGTTTTTTTTAGGGTTTAGTCCCAGGTTCCCAAGTACCAATCGGTTGAAAAGCACTACTGCTTAGAATTGCCTGAAGATATCAGACACAAATGCTTACGAAGTTAAAGCCGTGCAACCAGGCAAGCTTCCTGGCAAGTTTTAAGACTTATATGACAAGCAGTAAATATAAAATGTAGTGAACAGAACATGACGAAAATATTCATTGAGTAGGCTAAGTTGTTTGATAAACTCTGACCCTGAGCCGATAAAAACAAATGGTTTCAAACAAAGTGTGTGTACCCAATTGTTTCGGTGTTCCACAGGAAAGTTTCCACAAAATTTGATCGTGTTCTCTTTGGTTGTGCCAAAGTATTTTCCCCAGCGATATTGCCAGGTAGAGTGTTCATCGCACCACCAATAGACGGTGGCATCACATGATGCATGACCATTTCCCAGTAGCCTGGTACAATGAAAAGAAGCTTTGATATGATCATTCTTCTTTATTGTTACAGCTCTATAGGCCTACTGTTAAAAAGTCCCATAGACCAAACACGGAATCACCACATTTAAGACCATAAATAATGATTTTTTAAATTCCATGTATAAATCAGAGCTAGCACATTGAGTTGGGTGCCCGAATTCAATGAAATTTCTATTAATTTCTTTTATTGATAACGCTTAGAGAATTGAATAATAACATTGATAAAAACTGTATTATTTCATTGTTCCATCAACTGTAGGCCCTCTCTAATCTATGTAGGCTATTCAGCATTTTCAGAGTATCATAGTTTTTGTTTGTTTGTTTCAAAGAAATTTTATTAAAACAATTTCTACCAGAGAATGCACATGTCAAATTGAATTAGAACAAAGACTAGGCTAACATTTGAAATTCAAGTGTTTTTATTAAGACAATGGATTGTGAGTTCCTAGACCTAAAAAGTAGTAAAAGTCTTGCTTAAAACACGATACATGTCTTTCCAGGTAAAAGAAACGATGTTCTTTTTAATTTAAAACTCATCCTAACCAAATTTTCCAAAATAATGAGTCTCTCTTCACTGAACGTGCTCAAATATTTGAGTCAAAGAAATTTATATTAATGTGCATCCTTATCTATGGTTATCTATATTTAGCCATTACTAAACATAACCTGGGTGTTATGACCTGCTTTTTCAAATGTACAAGAAATTTAAGAAAATCTAAAAATAAATCAGAATTAAGGAACCAATGAACCAATAAACAAGCGCAGTGAAGACGGGGCCAAAAGTGACACGCCCTAAAGTCTAGATCCTTGTAATAAGAGCCAATAACCAATCAACGTACACAATTAACACACCATTGATTCAGGGTGACAAAATAATAAACTCAACTAACGTAGTAGTTGCAGTTTCCCACAACCAAGCCTCAATGAAAACTGTTCTTGTTCTGGCAGGTTCTTGCAATTTAGGCTCAGCTGTGTTTGCAACGGGGGTCACTATTGGCCCTATGCTGTTTACGAGGCCCAAGAGTGGGGAAGATATCATTGAAGTCAAACAGATACGTTTACTGATGGAGCCTTCGCTACGGCCGCATGGGTTGTTGAAATGAGGAAAATATATTGGCCCTACGAGAAAGATGTTATATGAATTACGTTAGTAGAAATACTTAACATTTGGGCCTAACAAAATCAAAGTTGAATATCCTGGTTGTTTTTTGTTTGTTTTTTTGTTTGTTTTTTGGAAGTATTTGCCTCAGCAAATAATATGTAGGGCCTACACAATTTTAAACAAATAAGACAACATACAAATGTAGGTCGGTGACTTAAATTAAAAGTGTGATTAATTGCTTTGTGCTGTACGAGTGGTCCGTTTGAATGTGTTTAAGTTTCTGTGCTCTGTGGGTGCTATGATTTGTGAGAATGTAAGTAATGGACTTTTAATGTAAATATATTTTATTATTTGTAATATAGATATAGACTTGGGGGACTGTTTGGTATAAAAATGATGTATGTAAATATTGTTTTGTATTTTGTGAAAGCCCTGAAACGAGGTTAAGCGGCTAGGTCTTGCGTCATTTTTCGGAATTCTTTTTCTGATTATTTTAAATTGGGTTTTCGTTAGTGTAGTTTAATTAAAGTAATAGGTAGAATTTTTATTGTAGTTTAATTTAATATAGGGTTGTACATAAGGTAAATTTGTAGATATTTAGCAATTAGAGATTTAGAATTAGGATTAGCACTTCAGTCGACAGGAAATAGTCATTTTTGAAATTAGTTAGAGCGAGAGTTAAGTTGTCATCAAAGACGTTCGGCCAACGTCTATAAATAGAACAATTAATCAATCACTTCCGTCTGAAATGACCCATTTTGTGGAAGACCAGTGGTCGGTATATGGCGTAGTTGTGTGTGGCTTGTTCGGATATGACGTCGTAATGTCGGCCTATGTTGGTTTTTAGTGGGGAGTTGAAGTTAGTTTTTTTTAGTGGGGAGTTTAAGTTGGTTATTATTTGTGAGGGTTTACAGTATGTTTATAGAGTTTAGATAGTATAGGTTTATTGTTGGGGTTTAATTTGTTTTTAGGATTTTTATGTTCCCTTTAATGGGACAAGTGAATTTCCATGAATAAACAGTAATTTGTAATTTGAATATGATTTTAGTGTTTTATGTTTAGTGTTCAGTGTTGTTGGTCTGTTTAGATTGTAATAATCCTTCTGTTCCAACGGAAGTGTCACGGAAACCCAAAGTCCCCTCGTGCCCTAGTTTAGATGTATTTAGTAGATGATTGCTGTCCTTTACCCACAACCCTCTTTAATTAGTAGTAACTATGAATTTAAATTAATTACCCCCCCCCCTCTTCCCCCCACCCTGTTACACAAAAATTATATTTTATCAATGTCTTATGCCCTATTACATAATCCGGACTTGATCGGTTTTTCAAAGAAAAGTCCTAACTTCTCCCATGCACTGCTGCTACTGTTGTAAGTTAGCGCGAAACCGGACATCAGGGAATAACGGGGAGATAATCAAGTGAATATAAGCTCTGAATTTGATAGCGAAACTCCGGAGTTGCCGCTACTGCCCTGTTTGTACACACGGTTTCGGCAACTACGGATGTAGGCCTAGCCTACATCCAAAAACTCATACTCGGTACTCAGTGGAAATTGTCTTGGTTGGGTCCTAGTTAAAATTTAGGATTCCAGCTAGATGTACACAAGTCCTCAATTAAATGATTTAGCTTTGGCTCCTGTAGGCCTAATCAAATTCGAAAGTAAATAGTATATCTAATTGAATTGATACAGTCCTACAAGAGGTCAATTAGTTTATTTTAATTAAATAGACTTTTAAAAAAAAACTAAACTGGATTGATTTGACATTCTGCAAAATAATTTTCGAGGTAAAATTAGATAAAATTAACAGGTTTTGCAAAGATTGTTAAGCCAACAATATTTAGGCCTATAAAAATGAAATGAAAAAATAAAGCAGCATAATAATATGACAAAAGGAAAACAATTAAGCGGTAAAAAAAATATATATACAAGCTTAGATAATAATGCAATTTGCTTTAGTTCTTGTATGGGAATACCCTATATTATAAGAGGTCCACAAAAATGTTTCAACAAAATTTGTTCGGATTCTCGTTGGTTCTTGTAGGCCATGATTGTCAGAATTGTGTTGGCCATTGACCGAAAAAGCACCCAACACTCCGGCTCCGCCACCAGACATCATATTCATGAGATATAGTGGGTCTAAGATTTAAATTAATGATAAGAACGATATGTTAATTTGTATCATGGAAGTGTGATAAATATTTCGTACGTCCGCAGGCTTTAATGTGTTGACAATAAAAAGAAGCATGTGTTTGGCATAACTGTAGCTCTATGTATAGCTAGCTATATCTTATCTTAGCCTATAAATTACAGAAAATTATTGCGTCCTACGCTCATCCGTGGTCCGAGTCTATTCTTGCATTTTTATTAATGTTTTAAATGATGTTAAGTTACTGGTTTTCCTGGTTTGTTCAGGCAAAACCCATTCCATGCCCGAATGCCACTCGGCCACTATTGCTTTGGATAATTTTAGTAAGTAAATAAACTTCAAATCAACAACGTATAATAGTGATTAAATAATTTCCCTTAAAATTCATATTTGATATAACTAGTTAAAAGATTTCTGGTGTCTTTTCTAACTGTCACAATGACAACTAACAATATTTAATTAATGTCCCTGTCTTCAACAAACATTTTGAATAGCCTATATAGATTTGAAGAGGAAAAATTCTAATGGCCTCTATATTTTCATATACCAAGCGCTCAGAAGCATATGTGATAGATTTTTTTAAAATTAAGGATTTTCAGATGTTGTGAACTTAGACATTTTTTAAAAAATTACCCAATCTGCTGTGATGTCCATAAAAATGTCTCTACAAAATTGGAACGCGTCCTAGTTGGTTCTTTCAAACTATTTTCCGTCTTCGGAATTTCGTTGTGATTTTCTGTCGCTCCGCCAAAACTCACACTTTCCAGCATATCTACCATGGGGAGGAAGACTAGGGAAATATCAATGTACAATAAAGGCACTTTGTGTGTGGGAGCAGATTAGTAGCCTTAGAAGCGTTTCAAACAAGCATACATTAATCAATGACCTATGTGTCGCAGTCTGTCTAGGTCGAACAGTGAGTTTTGACTACAGAAAAGATATAATAATTTATTATGCATGAGCTTTTTTTTTTTGGTTTAAAACCGAGTTTTTTTGGTTGTTTTTTTTTTTTTGGGGGGGGGGGGGATTATCGTAATATTTTACAGACGCTCCTTCTATAAAGAAGATTATTGCGTCCTACGCTCATCTGTGGTCTTGCATTTTGATTAGTGTTTTAAATGATGTTAAGCTATTTTGTTTTCCTGGTTTGTTCAGGCAACACTGTTCCATGCCCGGATGCCACTCGGAAAGAAATAGTTCCTTTATGAATTTTTTCTCGCATGAGGGATACGAAAAGTGTTTGGAGTCTTTTTATCTGAACATTGTAACAGATTGTTATTATCATTGATTTGTTTGAGTAATAAGAACATGTTATATTGTTTTTGTTGTAAACACACTTTTTTGTGTAATATATTATGTGTTATATAAATTAAATACATATATTCCTGCTCAAAAAGCCTCCATATTTTTTGTTTAATACAACATTGACCTTTCCACTGCTATCGTAATTTGATAGACTCATTATAGATCTATTTAATTTTTCCTTATCGCAATAAATGTATATATAGATGTGTTACAAAGAAGAAAAGTAGGACTAGCCTATATAACAAATACTTGTAACGGTTTGACACAAACATTTCTGCAATGCTTTTAGCGAGCATTAAAAAAAAAATTCAATTCAAGCGAGTAACGATGCGTAAGGAGGAGTGAAATGTCATAACACATTTGGCCGAATGGTAGCGCTAAGGCAGAAGGAAAAAAATAAGCGGTACAAATATATATATAAGCTTAGATTATAATACACTATTTTATTGTATAGGAATACCCTATATTCAGAGAAGTCCACAAAAATGTGTCAACAAAATTTGATCGGATTCTTGTTGGCTTTTGCAATCCAGTTTCAGAATTGTGTTGGTTATTGACATTATTGAGCATGTCACCATCCATGCCACCGCCATTGATCGTAATATAATATACATGCCCTAAGAGGTCAGCTATGTCTAATGATAGGAATGATAATATGTTTATTGGTATCATGATAGTGTGATAACTATTTCGTATTCAGCACGCACTAAGGTGTTGACAATACAAAGACGCGAGTGTCACGTGTAGGTCTATTTTTAGATAAATTTAGCTTTGGATAACTTGAGTAAGTAAATAACATTTAAATTAACAACGTACAATAATAATAGTGACTTAAAAATGTTAAAATTCATATTAAATACAAATAGTTAAAAAGATTTCTGGTTGCTAACTGTAACTATGACAACTATTGTCCGCCAAAACTCATACTTTCCAGCATATCTACCATGGGAAGGAAGACTAAGGGAAATATCAATGTACGGTTAATGGCACTTTGAGTGTGTTACGTCTGTAACATTAGTAGCTTTACTAACACGAATAAATAAATACTTTCATGACCTTTTATACTATGTGTTGCATGTCAAGATCGAACCAATGCTTTTTTACTATAATAAAGTATAATAATTATGCATTTGATTTTTTTTAAACACCAAATTATCTTTAGGGCTTGTTTTTGGGTAATAAGAGCAGAAGACACTCTTCACTTTTGGTGTCTTTCATCGGATTCTTATTGGCTCTTGCAATCCAGTTTCAGAATTGTGTTGGTTATTAACATTATTGAGTTTCGCACTATCCTTTAGACCGCCATTAGCCGTCATAAAATATACTGGCGCTAAAGTGTTAACTGGGCCTAATGTTAAGAATTTTTTTGAGTAATAAGAACATAAACAACTCTTTTTTTTCGTCTTGTCAACATGCTATTCTATATTATATAATGTAAGGCCAAGAAGGGCAAGAACAGAGAGATTTAGAAACTCTTTTGTTCCACTGTCAGTGCGACTTTTACAACAGAATCGACAATCAGCCAGAAATACCATAGCTGACTTCTAATGAAACATAAAAAAAAAAGATAAATGGTATGACAGTGTGCGTGCATGACTATTTATATATGTATATTTCTCTGCTTGAGTACGGAAAGTTCTTTTATATTGTTTAAAATATTGTTTATTGATGCTGAAAGATGGAACATATATAATCAAGTCAAATTTCCATTTGGATCAAGAAAGGAATCTTATCTTATGTGCGATACAGGTCAAATCAACAACCTCTTTTTTAAATTACGTTTTACACAGATTTTCATTAAGTACAACATCGACTTTTCCTTTAACTGCGATCGTAATTTGATAGAATTATAATATTTGATTTGTCACTATCTCGATAAATGTAGATAAAATGTGTTACAAACAAGACTAATAGCCTTTATAACAAATATATCTACGTGTAACCGTTTGACAGAAACACTTCTGCGATGCATTTAGCGAACATAAAAAAAAAGAAATTATTAAAGCCAGTAGCACTGCGAAATGGGAGGGGGGGGGGAGTCAAATCCCATTTGACAGAATGATAGCGCTAGGTAATAATGAAAAAAGGAGATTTGATGCAGTATGAATGTAAAATGAACCTAATATCAAGAGAATCCCAAAACCATGTTTCCACAAAGTTGGACCGAGTCCTTGTTGGAGTTTGCAGAGTTTCAGTTGTGGTTTCCGGTTCAGTGATTGGCTGAATGGTTCCACTAGTAAGGGAGGTAAGGTCAAAGGAAGGGACAAAAGAACTGAAACAGCGTTTCTTCAGTCGGCCAAAACTCCGACCACAATTGAAATGGAAGAAATCCGGGATATGAAATTCATCTTTAAGAAAAAAAGGGGAATAAAAATTACTTTTATTAAGATATGGAAAGCTTAAACAAACTTTGATTTTGATTTTTGTTTTAGTTACTAAGAAAGATTTTATAATGAATAAATAAGTCTGCTAGGTCCAAGTCACATTGCTGTAATAATTTCAAGGTTGAGGGGAGAAAAAAGGGATCGGGCACATAGTGCATGTGGGCAGGGGCAACAGTGTAACTTTTTGGGGGGAGGGAGTAGGGCAGGAAGGTGGGGAATAGAAGGGTAATTCGGAACTAGTGCGATATTTCCACTAAACTATTGTTTTATATGATTGCAGGTATCAATAGTTGTCAGGGATAGGAGTGGGGTGGGGGGTGGGGGTAAATAGTGCAAAGTAAAGGGGGAGTAAGAAAAGGATGTCGACAACAGCATCAAAAGCCGTAGATGGAAGTGGATTGGACACACTTTAAGAAGACCAGAAGACAGTGTGGCAAGACAGGAACTTGACTGGAATCCCCAGGGGAAAAAGGAAAGTGAGCAGACCCAGGCAAACTTGGAGGAGATCGGTCGTATGTGAGGCAAAGGCTGTTGGCCTCACATGGACACAAGTAAAGGGAGCCGCCCAAGACCGAGACCGGTGGAAAAGTGTAGTTGCGGCCCTTTGCTCCTATGGGAATATACAGGATTTAGTCAAGTCAAGGAAGGGATGTAGTAGGCCTATAAATGCGATAGCAGGCTAATTCTAATTAGTGCACAACTTCCCTTTAAACTATTAAACAACTTATATTGTATCCAAATATCGATAGTCAAACGTAAAATTAGATTTATTAAATATGTAAACATATAATAATAATAATGTAAAGAAAAATATATACTTTTTCAATCCTCGGTTTCAATCCCTGAAATAAATTGTCGGAAAAATGCAGAACTTTATATATAGATAAGTGGTGTTACAAAAATTTTTGATTTCAGACACTGACATACATAAGCATAAATACATATCTACATTGTAATCTTGCTTATAGTAGGCCTACTTTACTTTTTTTTTCATGCAAACCAATCTAATATAGGTTACTTAAGCATTTTGTCAGCAAATGGAAATGTTAACGTATTTTTATGGACAGAACAGTCTTTATAGAATTATTATTATTGTTGTAACTAATTGGTTTTATGTTCTAAGTCATATAAAAACGCAATACAATGATAAACTTATTGTTGTTTTCTTTGTGTGTGTGTGTGTGTGTGTGAATTGACCGACCGACAGACAGATAGCCAACTATTCTAGATTGAGCTACATTTGATAAGCTAACTTAAGTAGAACGGTTTTATTTTTCGCTTTTCACCTAGGCCTAATCTATATATTTATAAAGCCACTATTGTTCTAACCGTGTTAGATAATTATCTTCTCTGTACTGTGCAAAATGGCATTTAACCATAATATGCTAAGTTAGTCCTTTTGATAGACTGCATCATAGACTCCCAGGTAGATTAATAGATCGGACAGATTGACAGAAGGACAGACAGATAGACATGTTGAATATTAATTATCTGATAGATAGATCTAGATTCTATGCCTAGAGAGGCAAACAATTATTGTCACACGTGTATAGATAGAAGCATGACAGGGTGTGGGAATGAATTAATTGACGGACAGGAAATGTATTCATAAATGGACCGATGATAGGTGAATGGATAGATGAGTCGAAAGCCTGAAAACGCCATTGAAGTGGTGAAAAACAAAAAAATAATAAATAACGGTAATATTTGGGGTTGGAGACAAAAGAAAAGTACCCCTATGTACATTTTAAATGTTTGATAATATATAATTCTACAAGCAAAAGAAATCCCACAATGAACTTTTGACCTCCACAGGTAGCCGCTAGTTGTAGATAGGTTTTAAAACTCTTCCAAAAAAGAAAATATTAAAGAAACGCATAAAAGCCCAGCTTTTTATTATGCGTGCTACTCGTAAGCGACATGTTTGATACAAATACTTTGAAAAAACAAAAAATAGTACCCGGCTGTTACTTCCCCCCAGAGGAAAGACTCTGCAAAGTTAACTCGTGTTCTGACTGGGGCCTGCAAGCTGTCTCCGCCACTGTCCGGGGCGACCGTCGTGGGCGGATTCATCATGGTGGGCTGCGTCATCCACGAAGGGTACACCATTGTGGTGGTCCACATCATGGTTGTCAGCCACATTGGTGGGAATGTGGTTGTGTAAACTATTTCAATAAAAGCCACATTGGTGGGAATGTGCGTGTGTACACTATTTCAATTAATACTCTCATTACTAAAGCTTAAATATTGGAGGAAGCGTTCTAACACTAACTGTAGTTTTCATGTCTGGTTGAATTTGATGTACACGCACACTTATGAATAAGGCAGCAGTAGCCTAGCGATGGCGAAGGGTACAATAATCTTTTCTTATATATTACAGACGCTCCTTCTATAAAAAAAATTATTGCGTCCTACGCTCACCCGTGGTCCCAGTCCGAATAGTGCCATTTATAGTCAATGATACATAAAGACTTAATTTCTACTTGAATTTTATAACTGATGGTTTTAACATGTGTTATAAGTCTTCAAGAGTTCAGAAACATAAGCCTAGTTCATTATTCTTATCATTGCATTCTAACTTTTTATTGTTGATATTTTATAGCTTTATTTTGGTTCATGTTATGTTATAACTTGTTTTTATTTAAAATAGAATATTATTAATCAACCTCTTAAAGCTACCAATGCAATAAATGTATAGGAAGAAGCTAAATAAATTAACTGGCCCATTGCAAGAGGTCGAAAAAAAGAATGCCTTCTGCTTCAACATAAATCTAGCTTATTGAACGATTCTAGCAGGAATCCTGATGCAGAATACAAATTTTAAACGCTGGCTAGAAGAACCTTATCCAGAAAAAAAGCGCAAGCAAAAACTGTATTTACTACGGGATTTATTATGGATAAATAGTGATGTAGAATGTACCCGATAGAGGTTGGAAACCAAAGAAATGACTCGGCAAAATTGATACGCGTTCTAACTGGCGTCTGCAGACTCGAGTCCCCTATAGCCACATCCGGTGCGGGCGTTGTTGCTGCAGGCGTGAAAGTAGCCAAAAACGTTGGGCCCATCCACGTTGGAAAAGTCATCTCCATCGTACTAGTTATTGGCGGGAAAGTAAATGCTATCCGCAGGTGTAAATTGAAAAAAAAAGTGTCTCTATTGAAATCGAGAAAGACTCCTTCATAAATTGAATTAGTTTGGGAAAGCCAACAGCTTAATTAACATAATTATAAACTATATAAAAATACACTAGTCTTTAAAACCAATGCGTAAGACAGAAAACTTCTATTGAAAGAGCGTCAATAACACTTAAGATAAGATATACATTTATGCGATAAAATATTTGTTGAAGGGGTTGAGGATGATGTGAATGATGTAAACTATTACAAATTTTAGTTATGAATCAAGCATTTAGCTCTTTGTATGGCTGGTGACCCTGTTTACAACACATGACAAAACGTAGAGTTTAGAGCTTATTGTGAGTTGTGGATATGGCTCACGTGTATCATAAATGCAACTGTATTAAGAGTTTTAAACCTAATAGCCTTAACCTTTACCATTATAGGCCTAATAACTGATGATTAGTTTTTATTGCATCAAAAAGTCGCTAATTAGCGTTTACTGTACAAGCTGTGCCAGTGTTTTCTCTTTTAAAAAATCTTGACAAATACTTTGCATAAATTTAAGTGTGAGTGTGTGAGCAGCTTATATGTAAAAGGCATGTCGGCAGGGGATGGATGACGCCAGGGCTGGAACCCGGATATTACCAGCTAGCCATCTAAAGTTGACAATAAAACCAATTAAATTTTTTGTTTTTGTAATATATGATGTCTCACTGAGCTAAATATAGAGCTAGAGTGCTGTTAAGAACAAAAATTCTATTGGGTAATGGGCCGTATTGCTGCTGAGAGTTAACACAAGTCAGTCATAAAAGATTGACTTGTATAAGGGGCAAGGGTGTTAACTCTCAGCAGCAATACGGCCCATTAGATATGATGTCTCAAGGTTCTTAAAGTACATTTTTTTACAGTTATGGATAAAAAGAAATACAAATCGGAGCCTTTCTTGTTAGTATTTTCTACACAAAAGTATTCTTTTCCATTGTGTAAAGAATCTCAGTAAAATAATATTAAATGAATACATTTATTTTTCTAACAACCAGACTTGTCGTACAGTGTTATATGCACTAAAGTGTTATCTTTTGACAGGAATAATTTTGTTTTGGAAACGAAAATATCTGAGGATTTTCCACCTGTTTTCACTTATTCAATTTTTTACGGGAAGAAGCATTGAGTACTTCGGTTGGTCATATATAGACCTCAGTTGGTAATAGAGTTTAGATGTCGGCAACCTAAGGAACGCATGAACGATTTGGCACGCAGAGCGGTTTTCAATGGCACAAGAAAGACCCCTCAAACAGGCAATTCAAGTCTTTGCTATAAGAACTTTAGTGCTAGAGCCGGATGAGTTTTAGGATGTTGGCACGCTGACTGAATTAGAAATCCTATTTTGGCATATTATTATCACAATGTTGCCGCCCCCTGATATAATCTATAGATTTATATAGAGTCTATGTAATAATTCTTGGAATGTAATTCTTTTTTTTATAGTTTGAGACGAAATAACGCTCCAATTCCAAAAAGTTGCATTAGAAAAAAACACTCCTATTCCAAGAAGTTGCATTAGAGAGTAACACTCCAAGTCCAAGAAGTTGCATTAGAAAATAACATGATTAGCAGTTGCAGTAGGGAAAACAGGCATACTACTCCAGAATATGATGAAAGAATAATTATGCCATTAAATTAAAGGGTAGAAAGCCAAATGTAGACAGTGGCTCATGCACCGTAAACATAGGCGCTACACTTACCCAACGGTCAAATCTGACCAGAGAAAAGTTTCTGAGAAGACAGAACGTGTCCTAATGGGTGCCTTCAGTTCAGGGCTGTTTTGTGCTTGTGTTGGGGCCACGACATCGATGTGGGGCTGGTGGACTATGCCACCCATAACCATGGGCCTGATAACTCCAGGCAAGAAGAGGTGTCCTTTTTGTTTTTAGGAAGTAACAATAGTTACATAAAGAGGGCAGAGGCGGGCACAAAGTTGTGACAAACGGTTGACGTGTAATTTTTATAATGTTTAAAACCATCCAGTCTTTATAAATTGTATTAAGCCGCAAACTATTTGTGTAGATTGATTGAAGGTTTAGAGTGACTTAAATAAAAGACTAGATTAGAAATAAATGCTATACTTTAGGAATACTCATTGTAGGCTTACTGGGAATTTAATGAGATGCAATAAATAGTGTAATATAGTTGAAATAAAAAATATGCTACTACGGTTTACTAAGACTGTTGAACATAACGCTGATGATTTAAACTAATTTTTAAAGCATGTAGTTTTGTGATATACTATTATTTGGAATATTGAAATTTTTTTTTTGACAGTGCATTTTGACGAGGTACTTTACCCATAATATTTTGACTGTAATATATGATTGTTATTTATCATACCGAAAAGCGTTTGTTGACAAGATGTATTTATACTGTACATTGACCTTGTGCATTGGCGTCTGCGAGACCTGAATGACTTGAAAGCACAGCCGAAACCATGGCAACAAAAGAAAAACAAACCCAGGGGTTGTGCCCCACTTCTAAACCCCCGCGGACAGCGGCGGCGGGGACAAGGCGGCCCGCAGAGGTGATCGACTTACCCAACGGTCAAATCCGACCAGAGAAAAGTTTCAGAGAAGACCGTACGTGTCCGTGTGGGGGCCTTCAGTTCGGCGCTGTTAGGGATGGTCGGGGCCACTACGTCAATGTGGGGATGGGAGACCGATCCTCCCCCACCAAGTAAGGACATCGCAATATTATTGATATTGTTCAGGAACCAGGGGTGTCCTATTGTTAGTTTCGATACATTAAAAAAAAAATGTAAATTTCAAATTGTAAAAAAAAATAATATGAGAATTTTGTTAGTTGCAATTATCGAAAACACCAATCAATGATGTTTATGGTCTGGTAAATATTAGTTGCAATTATCGAAAATACCAATCAATGATGTTTATGGTCTGGTAAATGTAACTTTTTTTTTTTCATATTTTTGACAGAAGATTTTGCTTTTGTTCCCAGAGAATTAATTCGAATTTTCATTGGGAAAATATAACGGTGTTCTATAAGTGAAATATAACATAAAGATTGTATGCCGATAGTTAAAAATAATTGAGACAACAAAGAATATGCGCCCATATTAAATAACTTATTATAAGGAATGAAAATAGTTATGTATATTAAAAAAAAACTCGGGGGGGGGGATCATAAGCACTACAAAAATAGGTTTCTCTGCGGAGCATGAATTTGAATGAATGAAAGTATTAGCTAAAGAGATGATTGTAAGTGCTTTACTACTTTTTATATATAAAAAATTACTACACTTTTTTTTAAAATGCAAAGTTTGTCTTAGTGTCATCAATAATTAGTAGACCTTTTCCCGGTAACAATGTATCAATATGTTCATAGTCATTAGGTATTTTCTATTTCAGGGTGACCGGCGATATCTGATGATATCTGCAGTCCAATTTATAAAAATAAAAGTCTAGATCCGTTGAACCCAAGTGTCACCAAGTATCTCCGGGGCTGTCACCGTATAAAAATTTGTAAAAAAACAGATTCTATTTTTAAAAGATCACTAAACTATTTGGATAGAAATGAGACTAGGCTCGAAAAATAAGTGTATAGATTACACAGTAAGGTTTTTGTTTTAAATACATTTTCAACATTTTTATATTTTGATTTCTTTACACTTACAATAACTATACATGTATTAATGTAGCCTTATTAGTAATTTGCCCGTAGGCTACCCTCGTGTTAGACGCTGCTGTGTGTGCATATATTTATATAGGCCTTATAGGCCTAATATATCAGTGTACCAAAATGTATACGCTATAGCTGAATTATGAATAAAAAAGAATGTTACGATAATTAAGTATTGGCTAAATAATTAAAAGGGTTGGAAGTAGGAAGCCATCTAAAACAAAAACCAATTAACTATACACCAAATATGACTACAGATTGTGTAGCCTACTAAACATGCAGTAAACTATCCATTGTTAGTAATCTTGAGTTAACTGTATGGTGTAATCTATGGGGCTATTTTCAGCATGCACTATTGAGGGTGTCATTGATTGAATCGCAAATCTTAATACCCGATATTCAGGTCGTCCCAAAGCCAGAACTCTGAGAAATCTTTTCGAACTCTGGCAGGCTCTGCTAGCGGTGCTTTCATATCGACTGCCACTGACTGCTCCAAATTTAGACTCATTGGGGCATTCAGTGCATCACCCCTGAAAGCCATATTCGCCATTGGTCTGGCGGCCATCATGAAAACAGGTCGTCGTCCTAATGTTTGGATAAGATTGGTGATTTTCAAGGGGAAACTATCCGACTTCTCTTTGCATCTCGAATATATTGGTACATATAATTGTACGCAAAATATTGATGTTCGCTCTTACATAATTATACTGGCTAAATACATAATACTATAATATTAATAACTATGAGTCACACATTTGTAAATTAAAAATAGAAAGAAGAGTTATTTTTTAAACGTTAATTTTGTCATACTAATTACTTTGTCAAGTCTTTTTTTTATTCCTTATCTTTATTCCTTATAAATCTCTTATCACCCTCATCGACCCATGCAAAGTAGGCCACGATTAGAATAATACTTTATAGTCTGGAATTCCTGAAAATTTAATTTAATTTTTACTTCATTTATCAGACTTTTTATTTTACGACTTCGTTTCAATAGCATTAAACAAAAAAGAATCTGTTGTAAAAACCGCGAAATCAAAGTTTACTTTGTAAGTAATCTACGTAAGCTGTCATTATCTTGCTTTAAACTTTGGGAGTTCAAATTTCTGTTAGCTGTTGAATTTATTTTCTTCTCCTGCGTCAGACCAGCCCCGATGAGTACCGGTAGCCTAATAATAGGACAGCATACTAGCCACACAAACCTTATGTAGACTTTATCTCTCCTTTGAACAGTTTCACGGTATGCTTATAATATTCTAATTACTCCGCATAATCAGAGTGTTTTTTCTCTACAAAATAATATAGTCATTCGTCTTTATTTTCTACTAAATAGTTTTAACTTTCGATTGTTGATAAATTGTTTTATGGTCACTGAATGAATCCAGAGGCTTTCTATCGTGATCATTTATTTACATTGTTGAGTTAGGATAAAAATGCTGGCAAAGTTCATCTTTTAACAGAAATGAATGATGAGTATATGTTTTTCCAAGGTGGCGGGTTGGCCATTGGGCGTATTGAGGAAATAGTTTGGTAAACAATATTTTAAAATTATAAGTCAAATACAAATACAGCATTTCAAATGTTTGTGGTGGGAAAAACTAGTCGCATCTCATAACATAAGAAAAGAATGAGTTAAAAAAATATTGCTTTAAAATGGGAATTTCAACTATGTCAGCTAGTGGATAGGAAAGGTTGTCAAGACACCTAGAAATAAATGTAAAAAGTATCAAATGTAAGCCTTTTATTGTTCGAATATGCGACAGTAAGCCTAATAGATTATTGTAACATGTCACATTGAATGTTTATTAGACTATGTCGCAGGAAATATTTATTGGGATGTCACGGGATATTTGTATTGAGATGTGTCGTGCCAAATTTGTATTAAAATATGTTACGGTTAATGTCATATTTCACATAACACTATAAGTTTGTATCGGAACATGTCACAGTAAATGTTTATTGGAATATGTCACAGTAAATATTTATTGGAATATGTCACAGTAAATCTTTAGTTAGTACGTTTTACAATTCGGGAGGTCAACAAAATACCAGAATTTCCAATCTAACGGTCAAGTTATGTTCAGAATTTCCTAATGCAAGATCAAATTGAAAGGTTTAGTAGTGTTTAGAATATCAGAAAGGCCGTGAAGTTGATCTACTTACGGATAGGTTCCTGGTAATGATAAACTGTAGCGTCGGTAAGTACAACAACTCCGGCATTCTGAAAGTTATCAATAAAAAGTTGTCTCAGTATCGTATTTGTTGACTGTTCTTTAATATCTCCATTTCACACAATGACAAGGCTGTGTAAACCCTTTTATCCACATGCACATAATGTGTTATGTTCTTATAGTCGTATTTTAATTTATGGGGAAATGTGTAACATGAATTTACATCAACCCAACATTTTTTTAGGAGCTTTCGCTTATCTTATCTTGTACATTACATACGCTCCTTCTATAAAGAAGATTATTGCGTCCTACGCTCATCCGTGGTCCGAGTCTAGTCTTGCATTTTTATTAATGTTTTAAATGATGTTAAGTTATTGGTTTTCCTGGTTTGTTCAGGCAAGCCATTCCATGCCCGAATGCCACTCGGGAAGAAATAGATAAATTAGATAAATTTAGATAAATTTAATGTTTTAAGATGTTTGTTTTAACTGATGAGTCTACTGTGCTAAACAAAGACCAATAACCTATACTAGAATATTTTATTACTCTCAATTGTTAACTGCCCCTGTTATTTCAGTGGTCTATAAAATGTACAATGTTGTAGAATGGTAGTTTTCATTAACTAAATAATAAAAGATTTTCTTTGATGAATTAAGGATTTTACCAGCAACTTATCAGTTTAATAAACGCTGGCTAATCAAACATTGTAATATTTTATCATCAGCTCATATGTCTATGCCATGGATAGTCTATAGTAAACTTATTTAATCAAAAGAAAACTTCACTACTTTAGACAATAAAAGAAAGTTTGCATTCGATACAAGCAACACTTCTTTAAAATACTCAGTTAAACATGGAGGTAAAAAAAACTATTTAAAACAATTAGAGGTGTATTTCTTCCAAGTGGCATTCTTGCACGAAAAGGGTTGACTGAACTGGTCCATGAAATCAACAGCTTTATATCTTCTTTTTTTTTTAATAAGAGCAAAATGTAGACACATGGGTGATAACTGTTGTAATGGTTATAATTATTTATGGTATTGTTACCCTTGTATAAAATTGTGAGAGTGCTGGCCCCCATATGTTGTTACTCCAGAATTCCCCAGTGCAATTGTTGTGACCTTGCCAACTACCTGATGTGTGTCCAGTGTTAACGTTATTCAGAATAAAGCCTTGGGTTGAATACTTAAGATGTTTTGAAACTCATTCCTTATTACGTATTGATACACTACAATAACATTATAGAGGAAGTTCGTAAATATGTTATCTTTATTTTTATAGCCACGAGTGTAAGTTATAAGATAATGATTTCCCTTAAGCACTACTCGTATTGAAATTTACTACTGGTCACTATTGCTAATATAGTCTACAAGGATCTACTTACACTGAAGATCTGTTGGGCGTCATTGCCGCCATAGTACCTGGGCCATGGCCACCAGATCATTCTCTTTCTCCTCTTGCACATTGGGCAGTCCATGATGCCGATGGACTTTGTAGAGTCTGTGATGGTGTCGTACTCCTTCAGCTCAGAGTACACCTGGTCAGAAAAAAATGGGTGAGTTAATGTATGCAACTTATCTCTCCCATGTGATAGTTTATGCTTTGTTGCTGTCTCCAAAAAAAAAAAGAAAAAAAAAGTAAAGTACCAGTAGAACCAAAATGATCCGTAGTCCGGTACTACAGGGTTCACCATTTTTGGCCACGAAATACTAGGCGATCGTGTGGCCAGCGTAGTGCCAGGCCACATTACCCTAACTTATGAAAGGTACCTATCAGAGCTAGGTAGACTCCAGTCTCGGGAACAAATCCTAGCCTTCGCCAGGATTCGAACCCAGAACCGGTAGGCCAGCCGAACGTTTTGCCGCTCGACCACCTTGTCCCTATACACATCTGACTACAGTGAAATAATTGTATGTAATGTCCTGTATACCAAAAAAAGTTTTCATTAAAACTGGCCTATATATAATGCATCATCTACAATCTACTTACGTCATTATCGGTGACGTCATTTCCGCTTTTAAGAAGAAGTACACTCTGGTCAATGGCCAAGAGGTGGGCAATAGAGTCAGGATCTGCTTTGACCGTTACAGTTACATCATCTCCAGGCTCAACATCTGTTTTATCTAGGTCAATGGACACCTAAGAGAAATGTTTCAAAAGTTGTAAATGTTGGTAGGCTACTTATTTAAACACTCCTGCGTTCATCTTATATTGTTACATTACTTTTACATTTAATTTGTTTTTCTTACTTTGTTTTTGAATGCGCCAGAGATATCAAAACTGATGCTGTCTGTGACAATCTCTCCATCATCTCTGACAAAGTAGACAACAATCCTGGCATTTGGAGCCATGCTGGCATCAGAGGGAATAGAAAACTGGTAAACAAGCTGACCATTGGCATCTACAGTTCCAGCTTTAACGATGCCTCCTCTAGAAAGAACCTGGAATAAATATATTTCACACATTTAAGATTGGATCTGCAATGAATTTTAAAACAATAAACGCTAAAACAAAGTTAAATAAGAGATGTCTATAATCAGTTTATACATTTTACATGAAACTAGGAGAGTTGCAATTATATGGCATGTAACTCACTTGGTAGACCAACTTGGATAGAGCTTGTGTGCTTTTTACTTCAAAAGCGATGTTGTCTCCTGCCTAATAGATAAAAGACATAGTTTTACTATGTGAGCTACTTTTCAACAAAACTAAACGATTTATTACACTTGTTACCTCTTTCATTTGAATCTATTGCCTTATTATTCACCAATTAAAATACGCTATTCAGGATTTTTGACAAGTGATACTTAGTAAAGAAGAAGTTACATGCCCGCATAATAAATTAGTTTCGCTGTTGTAAGTTATTGTGTTTTTACATGACAGGTTCATACAATCTTATGGGAAGATTCACCCTGTAAGCTCTTTATATACCTGCATTTATTCTTTCGGAATATTTTCTATAATATAGTCTTTGTGGATCAAGAAGTTTAATAGTAAGCCTTGACATTCTCCCACACCTCGTAACTCCATATCAGTACAGTGTGGTTGATAGAGTGTGTGCGCACCAAGGAGTCAATTGTGCTTTTGCCGATGCTGCTTTTTGTTGTTGTTATTATGTCAGAAAACCACTCACGGCGGGACAAACGTGCGACACCAGTGACTTCTTTAATATGAGCATACAAGCAATACTGCATTTACATAAATAATCTAAGGAATAAATAAAATCGGTTAAACTAGTATTTCAAACTACGAGATTCAATTTTGCGGAAATAACAAAACATTACTTTAATAACAGATGAAGACTTTAGTGATAGCTGAATATAGGAGTTGCTGGGAGAGTGACTTTTTCCAAGTGTCAGTTCCTTGCTTACACCTTGGAATGTTGCCTGAAAGAAAAAAAGCACTGAATACAACATAACACTCAAGTAGACAATACACTTTATATATTTGTATTACAGAATTATGTATGATATTTTATATAATTTATATTATTTTTAAAAACACATGGTAAATGTAAAGGAAGACTTTGTTAATAATAGAGCTATATAAATATGTAATTTGTAATTTGTAGTATAAAGTATAGTTTTATTTAGTATAGTTTAGTTGAGCATGACACTTTATATAACTTATGGCTTGGACAAGGATTTTTCACAAAAAGTTTAGTTCAGTTAAGTTTGACACTTCTTGTAAAGTATAATGTAGGCCTATAGTTTAGTTAAGCATGATACTTCATTTAAAGTATAGTTTATTTATTCAGGGTATTTCTTATAACTAAATAGGAAACAATATAATGGAAAATGGGCGCAGTCACCGAATGGCCCTCCCCTTAACAGCTACAAATTAGCACTGGGAAATGTTAAGCCTTTCAGTATCTAAAATAAGTTTATGCGATATTTTCTCTCAAACAACTAAAACTTTCAACACGATACAATAAACATGAAGTAATGGAAGCAAACTGTGACATTGTCGATGACGACAAAGTAGACTTTTAGTTCACTAGGTCACAATTTTAAACAAAAGGGAGTTAATCGAAGAAACATCTACTACACTCAGTTATATCCCTTACCGTGATATGGACGTCCTTAGCATCGGCTGGAACGTCAACGGGGATGGTGACCAGGCCGTTGTCAGGGATGGTCAGGCTGAGCCCGGGGAGGTCTCTGCTCTCGGTGGGAGGGGAATACCAGTAGTAAGGGGTCGGCGTCGTGCCTGGAAGCTCAGCTGTCACCTTGATGCTGACCTTGACCTGTTCGGCTGTGGAGGTCACTGGGAGACCGTCAGGCTGGGTGACTTTAAGCTGGAGTAAATCAAATAAAAAATACAACTTGATTCTTTTTAAAATGTACCTGTAAAGATATTTTGATCCATAGAACGAGCAAAGCACTGGCCATGAGCACAAGGTGTCGGTAGGCAGTGTGTCTAGATATATATAGCCACAGTAACTTTGCCTAACTGATGCCGATTTCTACATGTCTCTAAAAAAACGAACGAGCTTTCCGGCTTTTGAGTACCTATGTAAGGGATCAAGGTTTGGTGCACACCAAGATCCTGTCCGAGACTAGTCACCTCGCGGCATGCTGATAAGGCTTGTCGAATTACATAGGTTACTATCTCCGCAGTATATGCACTACACTTCACTGCCCACCTTGCGTAATCCCCCTAGGATCATTATCCCCCTAGGATCATTATCGTGGTGTTCTGCTTGTATAACTGCACTATCGCCCGGTAGCATAAATCCCAGACTACAAGGTCGGGACATCCAGGCACCAAGGAAGGTTTGAGACGGACTGTTGCGCTCATCGCTTCCTCCGCATTTATGCCCTGCAATGAAACCTCGGACGCGCAACAGAGGCTGTCCCCCATACGTTATTCCACCGGTGTGCTCTTGATGAAAGCGTATCGGTGGTTTCCACACTTCTCCGACAATGAGGCCTATGGGTACAGAAGTGCCCCTACTGATGCCAGCACTGGATAAACTTAGAGACGTCACAAAGGCCAGGAGTAACACCCAATCCCAAGCATTTCCCAAGGGTTTAAGGTTCTTCAGATCGGCCCCCCAACACACAAATGAAGAAAAAACGGAACACACTTTGCATGAACGGCTGAGCCCATTCCTCCCCGCCCCCACTTTCCCTCTCCACCCGATGGATTAAATGCCTAATTTAAACCCGTCGTTCTGTGATTCTAGCAAAATGCAAAATGAGAAACAGTCTAAAACAGAAACTTAAAGTCCCGAGAACCCAATAGTAAAATAAAGTAGGGGTCGGCAACCTACGGCACGAGTCTGGCACGCATAGCGATTTTCAATGGCACGCGGAAGACCCCTTAAAAGAAAATCCACGTCTTTTCTAACAAGAAATTGAGTGCTAGAACATAATAAATTTTAGGTTCTTGGCAATCGGAAGGAATTAAAAATCCTACTTGGGCACACTATTATCAGGTTGCCGACCACTGAAAAAAAGTATGCTACAAGCATCGCCAACTGCAGTTGTTAGATCTACATGTTCAGAAAGTACACACAGAAATTACTTACGTAAGCAATGGATTGCAGTCCGGGCTTGAAGGTCTTAGCGTTAGTCTCAGGGTAGTCCAGCTTGACGCCTTTGTCGTACAGGGTCACGGTGCCGTTGCCTGTCATCTGGTTGCCCGTCAAGGACTCTGTCACGTTGGCCGTGACAATGACGACGTGCGCGTTCAGCTGGGCGTTGATGGCCTTGATCTGCGCCATAGGGATGGTCACTTTGGCCTCTCCGTCAAGCTATTGGGATATATATTAATCAATGCGAGCATCGACTAATGCGACAAAGTTACTGCACGCTAAGGAGTTGTTTTTTTTTTGTCTAGCGGATTTAGATAATTATATATTTGTTTACAACAAAGGGTACAGACATTAAACTGGTGGTAATTTTCTGTTGTTCTTACAACAGTTGAGGAAAACTTTATTCTATTGACAACTAAATTTTAATGTATTATAGCAAAATCTCAAAGCTTGACACTAAAACATAAAGTATCCATAATTTTACTACATGTAACCTAAGGGCAGTCCATAATTCACGTCACGCGATTTCGTGGCCATTTTTAATCCCCCTCCCTCCATCGTCACTAGTCGTCACCAAAAGTCAGACCGCGCGCCCTTCCAGGCACTACCAACCCCCTTCCCAAGAAAAAAAAACCCTGACAATTATTTACAATTTCAAAATTAAATAGTTTTAAATCACTTTTAACGTCATTGTCGTATATTGTTTAATAAACAATATACTTGATGTTGTTAATTAAGTGAAACTTGTTTAAAGTGAGAATTTACATGTAAGATGCAAATTTTCCTGTGACGTCACAGTGTCTTAACACCTCCCCCCCCTCGCCACAAATCGTCACATATAATCGACCCACCGCCTCCCTCCCCTAGGTCCGTGACTTCATTTATGGACGGCCACTATACCACCATAATTGAGACTAATAACGTTAATAATGTGTTTTCGAGATTCATATCCATAGCATGAATATCTATATGTATGTAGTGATGTTTACTTTTAAATAATTGCTTATTATGTGGAATACGCAAACATATTTCGTTCATTAAATTTTTTACATTTATATCTCTGTTCATTCAATAACTGCTGATTTGTAAGCAATGTTGGGAATTTTGAATTATCTTTAATAATGATATGTTGTCGATAGTTATTCGTCTGCTACAACTTAGTTACTGATGAGTTATATGCATGTGTGGTTAAAAATCGTTTATCGCTCCATATCTAGCACAGTTTGCAAACGTATAATAATGTGTACTTTTGTTGATTTCTTTTTTGTTTTTGTTTTGTTTGGTGTTTAGCAGTTGTTGTTTTTCTTGTTCTTATTGTTATCGGTATAATCACGTTGTTATTGTGGGCAAAGAGGTGTTATCTTAACAGTTAATATTGTGGACAAAGAGGTGTTATCTTTACAGTTCTTATTGTGCATAACAGTTCTTGTTGTTGTGGACAAACAGGTGTTATATTAACTTTCTGTATTCAATGACAACAACATGCATGCTCTGCACACCTCTTCAAAACGATGCTCATCTACTTACAGGGACTTGTAAAGTGGTCACTGGCAGAGCCCTGCTGTAGTCAAAGGTGGTGTATGTTTCGTGTAGCTTGACCAGGACGTCAGCTGTTCCCTTCACAGGTTTACCATAAGTGTATCTGTTAAAAACAAACATTGTGGTGAATATTGCTAATGCATTTATTCAAGGTTACTGACACCTTATGCATCTAGGGAGAGAGTAATTTAACATCGGTGTGTACGTTGACAGTGTCAATCGAAGTGTACGTTGACAGTGTCAGTCAAAATGTACGTTGGCAGTGTCATTCGAATTGCATGTTGACAGTGTCAGTCAAATTGCATGTTGACAGTGTCGGTCGAATTGCATGCTGACAACATCAGTCGAATTGCAGATTGACTGTGCCAGTTGAATTGCGTGTTGACAGTGACAGTCGAATTGCATGCTGACAGAATCAGTCGAATTGCATGCTGACATTGTCAGTGGAAGTGTACATTGACAGTGTCACTAGAAGTATCCGCTGACAGTGATGGATGTAGGCGATAGTAAAACTGACATAGACTTTTATCTAGAAAATGATATAAATACAGATTCACTCACTTGGACTTGACTGTCACTGTGATGTCATTGTCAGTGGTGAGAGCATATGATGGCATAATGACGTCCACCTCAAATTTGGGTAGAACTGAAAGCATATATGGACAAAAAAATTAATTGTTGCTTCTAGTTGCTTTTATATAAAAGATAAAGATAAACAGGGTTAGATTTATAGGTTATATCGTTATATCATTTGACAGCAGGTCATTAGCAAAGTAACCCCAAAAAATACATTGTAGTAATTTAACTGCATATTTTTAATAAGAATATAGAGTAATACGTCAGATAATAAGATGATAAAAGAAGTTGCATTTTTATGAAATACGGTTTGTTCTTGAAGGTTAATGAATGAACTAATATCATTTTACTTACCGTATTCAGCTACTGTAAATACTTTCTCTTCTTTAGTTCTCTGTGGATCCAATTAAAATAGAATGAAATCTTCAATACAGTATACCCTCACCTATTCGCGGTTCCCCATTCGCGGCTCCCCATTCGCGGCCCCGCATATTGGCGGGTTTGGCTCTTAACCTTATCGAATCGTATGCCGTGTATACCGGGCTAGCGTCATAACGTCATAACGTCGTAATAACGAATTCGTGACTACATTAGTGAAATACATGACTGCGTGCAATATTACTTACTACATTATTACTGTATTAATGAGAAAGAGTGTGTTTAGAAAGTGTTTGGGAAGCATTTAGTACCGTATATCTCATACATAGGCGTTTTAAAGCTGCATCCAATAGTTGCGGTTTTCCACCAATCGCGGGGAGGTAAAGAACGTAACCGTAACCGTAGTCTACTTCTTCTTCTAATCCCCATCTCTCTCTCTTTCAGTCTCTCTCTCTCTCTCTCTTTCTCTCTCTTTCTCTCTCTCTTTCTCTCTCTCTTTCTCTCTCTCTCTCTCTCTCCTTCTCTCTCTTTCTTTCTCTCTCTCTCTCTTTCTCTCTTTCTCTCTCTCTTTCTCTCTCTATCTCTCTTTCTCTCTCTCTTTCTCTCTCTCTTTCTCTCTTTATCTCTCTCTTTATCTCTCTCTCTTTCTCTCTCTCTCTTTCTCTCTCTCTCTTTCTCTCTCTCTCTTTCTCTCTCTCTTTCTCTCTCTCTCTTTCTCTCTCTCTTTCTCTCTCTCTCTTTCTCTCCCTCTCTCTCTATTTCTCTCTCTCTCTTTCTCTCTCTCTTTCTCTCTCTATCTCTCTCTATTTCTCTCTCTCTTTCTCTCTCTCTCTCACTCTCTCTTTCTCTCTTTCCCTATCTCTCTATCTCTCTCTTTTTCTTTTTTTGTTCTTAATAAGTAACTGTCCGGATTGGATATTGCACCTTTCATTTAATTTTGTTTTTGGTGTGCCGATTCTCTACAAAGTTCGTCATTTAGAGGAGTTTCTTGGGACCATAAGCTAGACATGGCTGGATGGTACAGAGAGCAAGTCTGCAGTACAAATTCATAATTTTCTCGAGGTATACCGCACGGATACTTTTCACTGGAAGTTTCGTAGGTTTCGGAAATTCTGTTGCTTTATCCTGCTAAGCAATGTTCTGTGTGTAAAGAGAATTTGTTTCTTCTAGTGGTATAAGCGTAATGTGTTCCTTCTAGCGGTATAAGCTTGTATTAAGCTTTTGTTGATCGGATACAAGATCAGATTATCTTTGAATTTCTTAGAATGACAGCTGAGTCATTTTATTCATTATGTATCTGTCTCATAATCCACCGAATAACTCATTTTCTCTTTGAATCTTTCTCTCTCTCTTTCTTTCTATCTCTCTCTCTCTCTCTTTTTCACTCACTCTCTTCCTCTCTCTCTATTTTTACACTTTTAAAATTGCAAGACTAAAATGGCTTGACATGGAAAAATGATCAGAATAATTTTAGAACAAGTTCTGCGGACAAGCAGGTTTACACCTTCTCCGTGTAAAGTGGTTTCAACCTGCTATATACCCAATCATTTGCTAATCTGCCCCATTCCACTCTTGACAATATACTGTTTTATTTGTACTCCCTGCTCTATGAATTAATTAGCAATCAATAAAAATAATATTGTTAGTACTTACACCGGCGTCCACTTGGATCTTCCAGTCACCAAGTACAGGCTGGGTTGACAGAGTCAGTTCTTGTGTGATGACACCGTTAGTTGGCGTCACTTTCAGCCACTGTTTAATTTTGTTGGAGTTGGCATCCTGCGGAGGCGGAGAGTAATGTAGTCTGAAGTTTTGATACAAATGTTTAAAGTAAAGCTAAGTTGACATTTCTTCCTGTCTATCAGTCAACTTACATATAGAGAGATATCTACTGGATCTGTGTATGACTTCAGGTCAGAGTAGATTCCGAAAACTCTGAAGTTTACTGATTGATAAGACAGAGAAGAATACATTTTAAGTAGTCGAAGATGTTGATGTACCAAACATTACATACTAGCTATTTTATTGCAATAAAAAATTAAAAAATTACATCTTGTTTAAAAATGTATTCATTCATTCAAATAATTGTTGTACACTACTGCAATCAACATCGGCTATATTTTAATGCATAAATATTCTAAATATCACACTTTACATTTCAATAACTTTATAAGATTTTATAAATTTTATAGGTAAGTGCATCATGGCGGACATTTTTTTTGTTCCAATAAAAATTAATATAGATCAGTGATATAGATCACGTTTGATGTCTACGTGACCTCACCTGTGTCTCCAGGCTTGAAAATGGCTTTGTTGATCTGAATGAAGATGGAAGCCTCTTTACTGTTGTAACTCAGACTTTCGGACTTGTCAAAGGTCAGCCCGCCACTGCCTTTCACATTTAAGGTATATGTACTGCTGGGTAGGTCAGCTGGTAACTGAGATCACACAGACTCGATGTTACGTGAAAAGTTCATTTCAAATAATATTTTGTGTGTTTGGACAAATATATATAGGCCTTACTCACATACTTTAAATAAATCTGGGTTTATATCCCGGTAGCGTAAATAGAAGACGGATGGGGAATGCTCCCCAGGCACCAAAATTTACAAGGGCGCTAAAATTGACACTTAAAACCGCTGTATGAAAAAAAGTTAGCTGCCGAAAATTAGTATTAAAAAAGTTAGCTGACGAAAATTAGTTAATATATTAGAGACTGAAACTTTAATTAAAAAAGCAATGATTTCAACATACCACCCTGTTTTATTATCTACGTTAGCTTAATTAAAAAAAAACGCCCCACGTTACACTTTTTCTAGTTACGCCACTGGTGTATCCTGTTCATGTTTAGGCCATTATCTATGTCAAGATGATACGTAGCTGTCACTTACCTTCATATCAATCGTGCCAGGCACACCTGAAATGAAAACATAACCAGATGATTAATTTCGCATAAGACATAACTTCGCACTTCGCATACATGTTCACTCCCTTTTTTAGCGCATCCGCTTTGGCCCTGGTATTGTTGATATAGTTTAAAACGTAGTTGGGATAGTAATTATTATTATAATTTAAATAATTAGGCCTAAAATTAAAATATTATACAATATATATTTAGGGGGTATGATGGTCGAGCGGCAGCGCGTTCGGTTGGCGTACCGAAGGTCCTGGGTTCGAATCCTGGTGCAGGCTAGGATTTCTTCCCAGGGTCTGGAGGGTGTCCCTGAGTCTACCCAGCTCTGATGGGTACCTGACCTTGGAGTGAAGTAAGGGCGGCTGTGCATAGTACTGGCCACACAATCACCTAGTATGCCGTGACCACAGAAACTGGTGAAAGCTGCTCCACCGGCCCTATGGATCAATTTGGTCCGACGGGTACTTTACTTTACTTCTTATAATATATATTTACGTGCATTAGAAATGCGAAATATTTTTTCTCGTTATTGGGTCAATATTCAATGTGGCTATGGCGTTCACACTCTAAGAGTTGGGGTCGAATCCAGTTGTTAAAGTCCAGGATATTTATTTTTTGCAAGGGTTTAGATGGTATCCCTGATTCTACCCAGCTATAATGGATACCTGAGATAAGTTGGGAAGAAGTCTTATGTTCTCTCGTATGTTAAAGTACTTTCCTTCTATACAGAAGATTGTTGCGTCCTTCGCTCATCCCGGGATTGAGTCTAATCATGCAGTTTTATTAATGTTTTAAATGATGTTGAGTTGCTGTTTTTTCCTGGTTTGTTCAGGCAACCCATTCCATGCCCCAGATGCTACTCAGAAATAAAGAGTACTTATATGCATTTGTTCTCGCGTGTGACATAAGAAAAATGTTATTGGTCTAAGTTTATCTGAGCATTGTAATAGATTGTTACTTCGTTGTATTTCTAAGTTAGAATTTCATACATTTTTGTATTATTGAGGTATTTTTTTTAGTCAAGGTGATTGTGCATATTCCTAGCTATACATTATACAACACCCCATCCCCCGTGGCCACGAAAACACTGATTCTTTAGTCCCTCATGGACAATCTAGGTTTGAAAGGGTGACTTTACTTACTGGCATACTGCCACAAAGGAATAACATGGGGTAAACCTGTTTGTAAGTCTGTTTCATCCGGTGGGGGGGGGGGGGGGGGGAATGCGCATCACGTAACGATTTTTACATATTTGTCAGGCTTTAGTAAATATACGTTTTCTGTTAACATACCACTGACTTGGTACAATTGTATTTTGAATGGATTTTTTAGTTGAAATCTATACATCAGAGTTTCATGTTTCAAACCCCAGGACTAGAAGTTGGCTTTCGCTTACAAAATATGCTTTAAAAAAAACTGAAGATAAGTGACCCAATCTGTGATCGTGATCCTGCTGCTAGTTTCTCAGACTGGGCGTATTGAACTTAGTGTTACTATAGCACAGATTTAATCAGTGGCGTATTTAGGCACATTCCGCATGCTACATTGGAACAGCGGCCCCCATACACATCCCAAAAATATTATTTTTGTGGCATTCCTATTCTTTCGTTGAAAATGTAAAATAAAATGCACTTTTCCCCTACAATTTTAAGCGCCTCAGTCTAACCAAGATAAGCGCAACATAAAATTTATTGATGATTTTACAGAATGTAACATGAAAGACCGGCACTTTTCTGAGGTATGTAGAAGGCAGGAGCAAGGCCACGATCCTATTACGGCCCTGCAAAAACTACATGATAATATCAGAGACTAAGCGTATAGAATATAAGGTATACAACTATTTCAGAAACTAAGCGAATTAAACTATTGTGTTTTGTTAACCCCCCCCCCCCCCCCCCCCCCCAACCAAGATGGAAAGACAGACTACGATAAGAACACGACAGCCCTAATCAACTCATTGAAGCCTTGCCGTCATGAAAAATCACGACACCGCAGAAGTATAAGCTTGCTGACTGCGTGAAGATCCTGCCTGAGAATAACATACCGAAAGCAACATGCCTCAGTCACAGGTGTAACTTCCACTCTTAGTGGTAATTAGAAAACTTAGCTTTCTAAAAAAAGCTAATGTATAGAGTCTATTCTCGAAAATAGGAAAATACTTCACTTGTAAAATATTCTCATTACGTAATGCTTAGCGCTTTTTTTTAAATCCTGCGAAATGGAAATATTTGGTTCATAAATAAGGTCTTTAACACCTCTGATCACCCACAAGACAAGTTTTGAGGTCTCAATAGTGTAGGCTCAGAACTAGTCTACGTCTCATAAATCTGTGCACTAATTCTTGTTCATACCAAAACTAAGTATATATTTAACGCACACACAATAACTCATTATAGTTCTTACCGGCTTGAAAGACTTTGCTGGCGCTGACCACGGATGTCTGCCCACGTAGGAGAGAAGCCACGACCGTGACGTCACCAGTGGCGTTGAGGATGTTGACGCTGAGGGACAGGTCCATGTTGGCTCGGACCTTGGAGGGTGCAATGACCACATAGGAACTGAGCACAAATTGTAAACGATCTATTAGTTTTACTTCATTGACTTTAATTAATGGTATTTTTTTAAATTTTATTTGTTGCTTTTTTTTCTTAACCCTTACAGTCCCGGGCGCGTATATAGCGGAACTGAAGGCAGCATAGATAGAAGTAGGTCGGTACGGGAAGGGTTACAAGCCTACAAAATATGAACGTTTAAATTACTTCTACAGTAAACTTCTATACTTTTCTAACGAATTACTAATTTATAAAAAGCGAAACATATAGAATTACTTTGTTAGTGAAATGCAATAAATATATATGTTAGACATAAGATCTGCTGAATTGTTTTAAATGTGTTATGAATTAGCTAATCCTCTAGTAAGAGACTCTGGATAAAGTCTTTATTTTCAGATAAAATTCCAAAAAGCAAATATTGGGATTTATTTAAAAAAATTGAATCTAATGCACGACATTGCCAACAAACTTCTATTGGTTATCTCTAGATCGTAACGTATATATCGGTGATTAGGTTCAGACTTGAGACATAATGCATTATGGGAAAAGGTCAAAAGTTTATTTCTTCTTCATTATACTGTGGAGACCCCGTTATACCCGATGAAAAAAAGTCCACAATGTAAGGATAAGTTGATTGCGAATGATCTGGGATCAATAGCATGCATTTACTACTTATAATATTGATATAATATATATATATAACAAACAACAAGAGTCTTAAGCGTATGCAGACAACGAAGTTTCATTTGCTAGTCCAACCCTTCAGAGATGTCTCTACTTCACATGTCGAGAAACTATACCTTTGCGTTGTTTCATACATTTTATATGATCCTGGATAACAAATAAAACTTTTAAATTACTAGACTTATATAATTGACCGACTCATCTTGCGATTGATACAATCCGATAATAAGGGACGTGAGCGCGAACTAGAACAATTAAACCAAAATAAAATACAGTTGTTTTTTTTCAGAAGCAGGCCTACTGACCCTGGCATATGTTTTATAACAATGGGGTAAAGTCAGTCAGACCTGACCATTTTTTTAAAAACGAAAAATGTTTACTATTACGAAATTTTGACCCGTTTTCTATCCGATTAAGAAATAACGAATTCGGACACTTCAGACGACAAGTGGGAGAGTGCAATAACCACGTAGCATACTTTAATAGTGTATGTTGAGTATGTTTAAGTAAAGTACCGGATCTAGGGTTTTAGACGCCCTAGGCGGAATCAAATTCTGCGCCCTCATTAAAGTGCCTTCGGCGGGGAGAAACTGAGTAGTGTTAGTGTTAGTTTCCTATGTTCTAAGACAACTCAAATAAAATAGCATTCGCCTTCATTACTTAGTACTTAGTACCCACCAACAAAAAAATTGTGCGCCCTAGTCGGCCGCCTAGATTGCCTATGTGGATGGGCCGGCCCTGTTTAAGTATATGTTGAGAGTGTGAATGGTAGTGTCCATTCACAGTGTCGGTCGAGAAGTAAGCACATAAAACTTGATTATATAAAAAGATGTATACAAATAACAGAACATTTGAGCTTACTTGGTTGCGCTGGCCGTGGCTGTTACCACCGCTAATAGAATTAATTTCCACATTTTAGTTTTACCTGAGAGATAAAATACATAGGTTAGTGTTTTTATTGCAGATGAATTGATTACTGATAAAACCATTAAAATTATGGTGGACAATCTTATTAGATATATTGGACATATGTCTCGTAATAGTGTGTAAATCAAAGTTCATGGAGCTGTAGGTACACATGTCATTTAGTTATAAATTATGTTTTGTCAATGGTGAATGTCTCTCACGTGTGTATGTGTAATGTGTCACAAAGATGTACAATGTCAACACGTATTCAATAAGTCACATAGATGTACAATGTCGTCAAGTATTCAATACGTCAGATAGATGTACAATGTCATCAAGTATTCAATACGTCACATAGAGTACAATGTCAAGTATGGAATGTGTCACATAAATTGTACAATGTCAAGTATGGAATATGTCACATAAATTGTACAATGTCAAGTATGAAATATGTCACATAGATGTCCAAGTACGCAAAAAGTCACGTGGATTTACAATATCATCAATTATTCATCATGTCACATAGATTTACTAAGCAGTTAAGTATTCAATATCACATAGGCTTACAATTTCATTCAATTTTACAAAAAGTCATTTTCAAAATAAATAATCTAGGCTGGGTAAAAGAATATGGTTTTCACAATATACGATAGATCAATGTCGTGTTAAAATATGGGGAAAACAATTTAAGCTGAGCAAAATGTCGTAGCCTATAACAATAGATGGTTGAGTTTTTTAATGCTTCTTTTTGAAAAAAATATAATCTACTTTAAACCACAACAAACCGTGGCCTAGAATTGAGTTCATAGTAACCAAATACGTGTAATTTATAACAGCCGTGCTCAAGTATAACATGAAACGTAGGGCCTAAAATACAGCTTCAGAATGTACAATAACTTTAATGGTATTTTCTTACTGGTCGCCTTATCATCACTACACGTTTAGCGGTGTTAATGAATGGGATAAAAAATTGTGTGCAAATTAGCATTGGCTTTTTTTTTTACACTTGAACATCGATTTTTCTGACCATCAAATAAAAACAAGGAACAGATAACTGCTTAGGGAAGCAACGTGGGTGTACAGGCCCATGGCCTATATTTTAATTTCTGCTCTTGTAAACTCAAAATTGTTGTTGTATGCCTAATATTTTAATTATAACATGTTTAATGTCTACAAAATTATGCGCTTTATCCTTAATGTCTAAAAACCATATTAGGATTTAGTTTAATTCATTTAGTAGTCTAAGATTGAAAGGCTCTGTTTATCAAACATTTGCTAATATATAAAAAAAATATTAAAGAATTAGAATTTTAAGGTAAAATATTCATAACTTTTGAGGTCTTCGTACGTTTATTTTATTTCAATAAATTAAACAGCTCATAGGATTATGCCCTGTATCAATTATAAGCAAGTAGACTATTACTTTGTTTTGTAATTACTCCGGAATTAAAGTATTCAATTATAGGCCTACTCCATTTAAATGTAAAGAATATGTAGAATATATGCATGCTGGTGTAAATTAAAAGCAAATACACAAAACAAACGGTACATTACAAGTATAAACTTTTTGTTGTAATTACCTGACTCAGTCAAGGTGAAGAGCAGGAAAAGTGGGCAAATACCTGCTGCGTTTCACCTTATATACGGGACGTCACTCGCTCTGTCTCGGTGACCCAGTGTCCCCATCTGTTTACGTACCGGTTTCATTTAGAATCCGGTTTGACCAACAACAAAAAATGGGGATACGCATTATTATGGTTTGCTATTAAATTTCCCTGCAACATCAGTATTTCAACAGGTAATATTTTGTGTGTATATGTGTATGTGTGTGATTGTTTTTAAAACGTAGGAATTTCGGTAACAAGTTTCCTTAAAGTTGAACTTTTCGCCCTCTTTATCTCTCAAATTGTTTTTTCCACCAACCCACTAGTTTGAAGGTAATATTAACTTTGAAGCTAATATTAACTTGAAAATTCCAAAGTTGGTATCTTTTTTTATTTTATTTTTATACATTTCTTTGTTTTAATTTAATTTTACAGTTATTTCAGTGAAGTGGGCCCTATATACGTAAAATATGCAGTGCTATTCCGTGTATATATTTTTTGTTCGTTATGGCTCCAAGTTAGGATCAGCTTTTGAGAGCACATTGCTTATCTCCATGCCAGTGTGTCAGAGATAAATAGAAATAATGTTTTTTTTTTTTCAAAAGTGTTATAAATAGTTGCATAGATTTATGGTTTGTTTGTTTTTATTGTAGTCTTTTATGTTGGTGTATGTTTATTAAAATGTACGCTGCGTGTTTATTAAGTAAAAGTGTACGCTTTGAATGCATTTAGAAAGAGAATTGAATTACAAAACAATTAAACCAAGCAACTTTTTAATGAATTCATTTTGATAAACGGCGAAACATTTAAAAGTAACAAAAGAAAAGTTGAATTGGAAAAAAAAAAGTATACGTAAGCAGATTGTGTATTGGATTTTTAAGATTTACTGCAAATTGGACGTAGATCGATTTCAGAAGACCGAAAACGTTGACCTACTTTTCACGTATGTTCCGACACAGAAAAGAAACATACTCGTATATATAATCTGTAGGTTCAGCTATAAAATAGACTATATATAGTATATTATTGTCACCAACATAAACAATTCTTTCATACTGCAATCTTCATCCACCAATCTTTTTTTTTTAACTCCCTTTATTTTAAGTTGCATTTTCTGTCTGTCTGATTCACTGATCTATAAAAAGAATGGATTGCGCCTTCTTAATAAATAGGTCTGAGAAATGTGAAGAAATGCACTGATCTATAGAAGAAAGGAAAAACTAACAATTTCCACTGCACTTACAGATATAAACAAAATTGTGTCTAAAACTTACTGCGCCACTGATCTATAAATAGATCGGAACGGAATCTATATTGCAGCCATTTTACACAATATGCATATGAATTGTTTCTGTCAAACTTCCCACTACTAATTAATAATATAAAACTAACAATAATACGATCAAAAGAAAACAAATACCAAAAGATAAAAAAAGTTAATAATAAAGAAAGTAGACAGCAATATTTCGTAGTACGGGAAAACCCGGTCCCGAAACACACAAAATTTGAACGCATTTCAAATGAACATCATTTGGAAACTGCGCGCATTGTATAACCTTAACATACGGTGATTAGTAATAGGTCTAAGTTTAATTTAACAAATAAATTAACGAATTAAGCAATATTGTTGAAAAAATAAAACTTTTTTTTGGAGGACTTTTCCGATTTATACATTTAACTTTTAACCCGATTCGTCAAACGGCTCAAGAGAATTTAGAGCAGAAACAAACATCTAAATAAATAAACAAACTCACGATAAACATATATATATTGATCAGTGCAGTGGAAACAAAATGTCGGAAATTTCTTCAAAAATGTCACTTCCGAGCCTAATCCATTTTTTTTAGAGATCAGTGGTCTGATTGCAATCATGCGTGCGTCGTGGGAGAAAGAATTAGCTTCGATTTTTCGATCACTTTCCGTGGTCCAATCGAGCTGAAATTTGGACAGCAGACTTGCCCCGACTAACAATACATCCTATCAAATTTTCAGTTAAAACAACTTAATAATACTATACTTATGACAATATTCATTTCTTAAAAGGAAAGTATAAGAAAAAATGTTGGTTTCACTTTAAAAATGCCTGTGCAACTTTTTATAGTTTTTCGGCGCAAAGCTAGAAAAAAAAAATTATGCGCTAAGATTATTTTTAGAACAATTCATACGGAGTAAGGAGATATTTTTGAGATTTGCGACACATATATTTTTCTGTACGTTTCATTTCCAGTACTCAATCAATTATTTAATTAGGCCTACATGATGGTAAACTTAGTTTGCAAATAAAGGGAGTATAATAAAAACTTCGTTTTTATGGTTTTCTTGTTAGCAATGTGTTTAGGTCAGTGATCGGCTAACTTTGAAACTTATCAATTCAGAGGTTTGAGAATGCACACTACGCCAGAAACAAACCAAGACAAGGCTGAGTTGTTTTTTATCAAAGCTGCAGAACGATTGATAAGAAAAATTATTTTTTGGATGAGATGGATACAATACGGGGTTTGTAATCCTGAGGAGTTTAGCAACAGAATGTCATGAAGTTGGTTGTGAGTAAGCTGAGGCGCACAACTTGTTCGTACAAAACTTCTGCTTTGAAAAAAAAGCTGCTTGCACCATTAAGTGTTGCCAAACAGGCTTGACACGGAATCACACTATTAGAAACTGGACACTAGAGGCCAACCGAAATTCGGTTTTGGTTTAGGTTTCGGTGCCGTAAATAGACGAATTGCCTCTTTCAGCGTAGTTTCGGTTTCGGCCGAAACAAAAAAAGTTAGCTTTCGGTTTCGTTGGCAATTGATATTGACTTTCGGTCATCAGCCGAATATCTATTTTAACTTTCGAAATTCAGACTGCAACGCTAGTGCTGCATCTATTACTCTGCTTCTTGATAAAATGATATATTATAATAGGCCCTACATGTATATACAACTGTATATTATATGTTCTATGGTTTACATAAAAATAGAGTTCCGAAAAGCTAGTTAATATTACACTAAAATGTGCAGTATTTTTTACATCTTTTGTTTGGCAATTTCGGTTTCCGTTTCGGCCGCAAGTTAATTTATGACTTTCGTTTATGGTTTCGTCTTGGTACACCAGCCGAACGCACTGCCGCTAGGCTACCGTGCTTCGTCACATCACTGAGGCGCGAAGAAAATTCTCAGTGTTGACAGCACACTGATGTTGTTATTTTTCTTCAGTGTTACCGAGGACTACATAAAACTGTAAGAGATGAGGGGTGAGGGACATGATCCCCCGGATCCCTCATATACATCAGTTTCTCTCATAGAATAACAATTGCTTTGAACGCCCGCAATAAGCCTTAATGAAGGGATATAGAATTCAGACATTAGGGAGAACTGAGAAATGGACTTTTTTTTCTGTCCCACTTAACCCATATGCAGGGTAGCTTAAAGAAAACTAATATTGCAGCCAAATGCTTAAAAATACAATATACAAAGAGTTTAAATAAAATGCAAGTTTTCTCTCTCTCTCTCTCTCTATATATATATATATATATATATATATATATATAGATATATATATATATGTTGTACAGAAGGTAGGCCTACAAAAAAATTCAAAGAAATATACTTTTATAATTTACAAACAATGACCAAAAATGCTTTTTTGAGTTACACGTATTTTTTTAAATGACATTTCAATGATATTTTAATTGCGGTCCACTCCAAATTAGGGATGTTAAACGAAAACCGGCATACCGGATTCCGGTTTTGAATCCGAAAACCGGTTTTGATTTTCAAAACCGGATTTCGGTTTGTTGGTTGGCAGTTGGAAGGTAATCTTTACTTCAAGTAGAAGACCTTTTTTTTTTGCTCTAATGGAATTATTTTTAATAAATAAAGTTGGATTCGCACAAAACAATTCCTGAAATGCCTTGCTAACACTATTTAGTCTTAGATATTGTGTTTCTTGTGTTTCCCAATGCCAACTATGGCTTGCGATAAAAACAACATCAAACCAATTGTTAAGTTACAGTTACAATTAACATGAATCTTTTTACTTGTCGGCTCATCTTTTAGATGTCCGCTGCTCTTTGATATACGCAATGGAGTCGAAACTTGCCCTTCCCTGTGTAAGGGGGGGAATTAACTGAGTGTAAAAGTATGGGGTAGGTGTGTGTGTTATTGAATTATATAACACACAATTAAATTAATGTACATATATTTACATTTACATTATATACAAGGGGAGGGGACGGGTATATCTGTGCATACCTATATTGTGGTAGGCAGGTAGGATTAGCTACCTGGATGAACCAATACTAAAAACTACAATTACTAGCTAACTATACTAAATACCAGACTATACTAAACTACTAAAACTACACTAAGCTAAACACAGAACAGCAAACCACAAATAAACAAACATAAACCACGCACACAACAAAGTATCTATCAAGGGAACAAATAAATTTTTCATAATACACAAGTTTATTCAAATATAAGCCCTAACCATCAATATCAACAACAACTAAATAAATCCATCGTCTACCAGCGCCATTCCTAACTAAATAAAACACAATCTCTACCAACTCTTAATTCACAAACTACAAAATCATAATTCAAATCTTCTCATCATTTAACACACTATCTAATATCTAACTAAGATAAGATATACAAGAGACCTAGCAATTTCTAACATCTAACTTAAAAATAATATATAACCAGAGAATAATTTAAAACCAACATATAACACGAGACCAACAAGGTAGGTTTTACCCGACCTAATTAATAAGAATAAATATAAAAAGCAAACGTTAGGTCAACAATAATAAATATATTCTACACAATATGGCGGAAACACATTATAAAATGGCCGCCTCCTTGTATGTTCGCTGTCCATTTAATGTACTTCGAAAATCCCCATATTATCTTACCCATCCCACAAAATAACTAATCATCCTGTCAAATTGTTAACATTAAGACAACAATGAACAGTTTATCGTACATATTTTAACAATGAAATTCATAGAACTATAAAATAAACTCAAAACTTACGGGACTCTTAAGAGATGCAAAGCTGGGCCACACACAACAAAAAGAATTTACTGCTGACCAGCAGGGGATTAAATAGCCCTCTAGGGTGAATCGACAACTATTACTGAATTACTGACCAATCCGATTCAAATAGGATTAAATAACAGACCAATCAGAACCAGGCAAGGTGACCAGGCGCTCAAAAATAATTAGTTAAAAAAATGTTAAAAGTGTGCTTTATATTATAAGTAAAACGAAGACCTCTAAATATATAAACAATCTAATTAAACTAAACTATATATATATACAAACTACAATACCTTTCCTACTAATTACCAATAACCATCTTCCCCAACAATAATCGTTAACAAAGTTATTTACCTAAAACGGACAAGTTTTGGTACAGAATTTAGTAATTAACAAGGAAAATATAGCAAAAAAACACAATCATACACCGTAGACTGGTATAGTAAAAAAACAACAAAAATACAACGTAAACTGGTCACCAGTTTACACACTTCCCGCCGGACTTTTTTATCGCCCTCGATAAAACTCTTACATACTACACAAGCGATAGTTAATCAAAAATGCTACAAGACCAATCAACAACAGACTCTTGATTACCCACCCCTATGCCCGACATTCCTAGAATGTCTACACAATAAAAAAAAACCATGTCAGTAAATAAGCAGACGCCACTGAAGGCACTGTTCTGCAATTTATGAACAAATACATAGGGTGGCAACCACAATGCCCAAAGTGAGCCTTGACGACTTCACAATGACATACAAAAAGTCTCGGTGAAAAGAAATGCATCATTAAAAACACATACGCTCACTCATGTTATCTCACAACCTGGCAGCCAATTTATATACCATAAAAAAACGGAAATCAAACCACATAAGAAATCCTGGCATAATAATACATAAAAACGGTAAATTATAACAATTTGCTTCCTCAGTCCGCAACTGGTGCGGACAAGAAAAAAATTTATTTTGACCAGAACCAACGATGTTAGTCCCACATGAACTACACCGCCAGTTCACAAAGAACTTAGATGAAAAAATGTACACCTCTCACAAGAGAGACAAAAAAACATTGACCTATTTGAACAGTTCATAAAAATAAAAATACTGCATGTAAAATTAAAAAATTATTCCGGTCATGAAAAAAACAATAGGTCAACACACAATAAATTCAATAATCAAGGGTGTGTTGACAACAACGGTTGCATTATTTACATATGAACATAGGAAAAAAAGAAGAGGTTCACAAAAAAAAGCAGTAAATATATTTACAGGTGGTGACAAAAAAATTTATGACGAAACAAAACACAACATGGCAAAATTCCTCTGGTAGGCCCAGGTCAGAACGTCTGAAAGCATCCAATTCCTGGCGTCTGAATGAAAAACACTTCTTTGGTCCATCTGTCCACTCTTGGACACAACACTAGCCCCTCCAGGGCACTACACTAGCCCATCCAGGGCACTACACTGGCCACTCCAGGGCACTACACTGGCCACTCCAGGGCACTACACTGGCCTCTCCAGGGCACATCCAGACAATCCATGGCTCCCCCTTGGCCGAGGGAAACCAGGCAGGTGGCCTTGATCGGCACACCTCTCGTGGTGGTGGTGGGGCAAGAAGGTGGTACTTGCCCCAGTTGCATCTCTCCGGCAGCAGCCATCGTCACTGTCGCCCGAGCCCAGGACCCTGGTGACCCATATGGAGGTCCCAACGCCAAGGCCTGGCCCAAGCATACACCGCCAGCTTCCAGGCTCCAACAGCTACAGGATGCCGGACCCTGGTGACCAAAGTGTAGGTCCCAATGCCAGGGTCTGGCCCAACACACAGCTGGCTGCACAGCCCCAATGGTCACAGGACGTCCACTGCTGCCGTCGTCTCCGTCGGCCCTACCTATGTTGGTCTCTCTCCTACCTACCGCTAACTGCCAAAACAACAACTAAGCCTAACACACTAATACCAAAAATCAACAACCAACCTAGGTCTAACAACTATCCTGCATTACTCACAACAACCTAATCCACAGAGATTTACTACTCAAACCTAGATCCAACTCCTATATACCAAACAACTATACCACAAAATACCACTCCTAGTCCTAGTCAAACAAAAATAAACCATCAAAACTATCCTAACGGAGACCCTAATCTACACAACTGAGGCCTAACCAAAAAGAAACTAACTATATTGGTCCATCCAAGCACAGATCCCCACTTCATGACACCATTTGTAAGGGGGGGAATTAACTGAGTGTAAAAGTATGGGGTAGGTGTGTGTGTTATTGAATTATATAACACACAATTAAATTAATGTACATATATTTACATTTACATTATATACAAGGGGAGGGGACGGGTATATCTGTGCATACCTATATTGTGGTAGGCAGGTAGGATTAGCTACCTGGATGAACCAATACTAAAAACTACAATTACTAGCTAACTATACTAAATACCAGACTATACTAAACTACTAAAACTACACTAAGCTAAACACAGAACAGCAAACCACAAATAAACAAACATAAACCACGCACACAACAAAGTATCTATCAAGGGAACAAATAAATTTTTCATAATACACAAGTTTATTCAAATATAAGCCCTAACCATCAATATCAACAACAACTAAATAAATCCATCGTCTACCAGCGCCATTCCTAACTAAATAAAACACAATCTCTACCAACTCTTAATTCACAAACTACAAAATCATAATTCAAATCTTCTCATCATTTAACACACTATCTAATATCTAACTAAGATAAGATATACAAGAGACCTAGCAATTTCTAACATCTAACTTAAAAATAATATATAACCAGAGAATAATTTAAAACCAACATATAACACGAGACCAACAAGGTAGGTTTTACCCGACCTAATTAATAAGAATAAATATAAAAAGCAAACGTTAGGTCAACAATAATAAATATATTCTACACAATATGGCGGAAACACATTAAAAAATGGCCGCCTCCTTGTATGTTCGCTGTCCATTTAATGTACTTCGAAAATCCCCATATTATCTTACCCATCCCACAAAATAACTAATCATCCTGTCAAATTGTTAACATTAAGACAACAATGAACAGTTTATCGTACATATTTTAACAATGAAATTCATAGAACTATAAAATAAACTCAAAACTTACGGGACTCTTAAGAGATGCAAAGCTGGGTCACACACAACAAAAAGAATTTACTGCTGACCAGCAGGGGATTAAATAGCCCTCTAGGGTGAATCGACAACTATTACTGAATTACTGACCAATCCGATTCAAATAGGATTAAATAACAGACCAATCAGAACCAGGCAAGGTGACCAGGCGCTCAAAAATAATTAGTTAAAAAAATGTTAAAAGTGTGCTTTATATTATAAGTAAAACGAAGACCTCTAAATATATAAACAATCTAATTAAACTAAACTATATATATATACAAACTACAATACCTTTCCTACTAATTACCAATAACCATCTTCCCCAACAATAATCGTTAACAAAGTTATTTACCTAAAACGGACAAGTTTTGGTACAGAATTTAGTAATTAACAAGGAAAATATAGCAAAAAAACACAATCATACACCGTAGACTGGTATAGTAAAAAAACAACAAAAATACAACGTAAACTGGTCACCAGTTTACACCTGTGACCCTGAACTATTCGGCTAGACACCGCGTCTGTGCTTTATTATTAACGGCACTATTAAATACACATTCTTTTGATTTATGCTACGCGAAACCTTTCAATACATTATTTTACATGTTACCATAAATGCCTCTTCAAATGCTTCTTAATATTTAATATATGGTCAACGATAATCGGTAATTTGATTATCACTATTGAATAATTGAAAGCTATTAACCGTTTTAATAAATTAGACCAGATTTTTTTTTAGTTCTAAAGAATTTTATGGTAAAGAGTACAAAAATCATATTGTATTCACACAAATCAACCCCTTGAATGCCCTGCAAATACTAATTAAATTTGAACAATTGTTCAAATAGTCTACACCTACAAAAGTACGCACATTTTGGCTTTTCCGGCCTGTAACTTGTGATATTGCGCGGGGGAAGGGGGGGGGGATCGAAATCCGGTTTTAAACCGGTTTTGTACAACCGAAAACCGGTTTTGGAAAACAACCGGTTTTAACATCCCTACTCCAAATTAAACATTTTTAGGTGACCTACTTCAAACGCTCTCCCACCAATCGCCACGGATGTAAGCCACACACCAGTTACTATTTATAGACTATAACATAGTCTCTAAACTCGACAACAACGTGTGTATTCGTCGGGACGCAAAAGTTGACGCCACCATGACGTCAACCGTTTCTGATCGGTCCAGTTTTCAACAAGAAAAACACCACTGTTAGCAAATGACGTCTGCATAAAAAAAATAGGTTTCGAGTCGGCCATATTTACAGAATTTTTGTTCTACGACCTGTGTGTGTGTGTCTGACTCAGTAGCCTTGGCATATGGGGGAGAGAGGGCGGGTTAATTAGAATTTGTGACAGCTTATGACATGATGTTTTTTTGTGAGTTGACTTGTGGAAGTTTGCATGAAGCGCACATTAGCAGCTAGTGTTGGCAGGACAATAAGCTACGTGATTCATATACTTTTATTTTTTCAATAATGAATAAATATCAACAGCTTAGAGGGCTTAGACCTTGCTTTGGTAGTTGTCTGTTTTATTTTCTTAAATTATTTATATCTGTGGCAACATTGTGTGTTGTATTTGTATTGGGAGGTATACTGTGAGAATGAATAAGATAAGAATGGGCACTTCTTATAGCGCTTCTATCTTGCTATTAAATTAGCATGCTCAAGGCGCTCTTGGTGTGACTTGCAACGGCAGATGTATTAGCCAAAGAGAAAGGTCTTTAATGGGCGAGTAGACATAAACACATTGGCCTACCGATAGACAGGCGTGCAGACGGACACATATATATGGATACATTGTTAAAGGGGGAATAGATGGATGGATAGAAGGATGGAAAGATTGATAAATGGCGCCCGTCCGTCCTTAATTTGACAACGGCGTAGTCTCTTTTTCATCTGCCCTTCGCCTTTCTACTGGCTCGCTTCTCTTTGCTCCTTTCTGCAATGGTGAAGAATGAATAAATGGATGATAGATGGATAGATAAATGGATAGAGAGAAAGATCGATAGACAGATAAACGGGTAGATAAGTAGATAGATAGATAGACGGTTAAATAGATAGATAAAAAATAGATACATAGATAGACGGATATATAGAGAGATAGATAGATAGATAAATAGATAGATTGATAGATGAATAGATAGATAGATAGATAGATAGATAGATAGATAGATAGATAGATAGATAGATAGATAGATAGATAGATAGATAGATACAGTCACTGTATAGAAACAGCTGTTGAAGTGTACAAACTAATTCAATGATTCATGACATCATACGAATGGAATAAAATAAATCCACTTTCTAACTTGCTTGTCATTTTCAAATTATGGATCCACTTAGCAGGCTACAATTGCTTCTAACAAGCTGTGTTTGAAAAATGTCAGCCAAGTTTTAGTTTGTAATAGATAGATCAATACTATAAATTGACTTCTTTTCGACTTGCTTAGAAAAATTTAATATAAGATGATGGTTACGGGCATAATATTTTTTTTAATTTAAATTGATTTCATGATTTTTATATATCACACAACAATGTGTTTATTAAAACTAATTTTAAAATGAAAATGTACATTAAAATCGTTATTTAAATACAAATAGAGCAGCTTTTGGCTATGTTTGTTTTTAAGCTTTCAGTAACGTTTTTTTTTCTTCAAAATAACGCTAATGGCATTTGGACATGGAATGGGTTGCCTGAATAAAAACCAGGAAAACCAGTAACTTATCATCATTTTAAAATATTAATAAAGATGCAAGACTAGACTCGGACCACGGATGAGCGTGGGGCGCAATGATCTTCTTTATAGAAGGAGCGTCTGTAATATATAAGATAAGATGTCTTATCTAAAGTGCTGCCTAAAACGGACCTTAAGCTGCATGAGTCGTTGACGTTAGTATTAAAATACAGTCTTATCTTCTTCATCTTCTTCGTTCTCAAATGTTATGATTGGGAGGATTCAGACAACAAGTCTAATAGCTGTAATGAACTGCGCCGTGGCTGTCAGTTGCTCTAGTCCACCGAACAGTTTGTCGTTGAAAGTAGCCTCCTGGGGCCAAATGGCTGACCGGGTAGAAAGATACAGAGGGCAGGACTGAAGAGACCTACATCGCCTTTGGGAAGGGGGGGGCGGTCTTCTGCGTGCCACCGGAAAAAGCTTTAGCGTGCCATCGGAAATAAGTTTTACGTGCCAATTTGCCGACCACTGGCCTAGACTATAACCGCAGACAATATGTTTCGGTGCTTACTTCTCACCTACCCTTAAGTTTATCTAAGTTTATCTGAGTTTATCTAAGTTTATCTAAGTTTATCTAAGTTTATCTAGGTTTATCTAAGTTTATCTAAGGTACAGGCTTGGTTGCAATCGTGGTCTAAAACTATAGATAGAGTCATCATACTATCATAGATCTTTCATAGATCTCCTACCAAGCGCGGTTAGGGCGTGGTGGATATGAGAATGACCTTGCGATATAAGGGTTAGCCGTGAATAATGAATAAAAAGGCCGTGGACCAACTGGTTTGCTGTCATGGAGGGTGAGGTGGGATATCCCGTGGTAAGAATACTCTTTCAAAAATGCCTCATATATCCAAGGCAATGACTGCAACAAAATCGAATATAGAGCGCTCTAGCTCTAAAACCCGGACAGATGGTGCCGTTAGCTAGGTATAGCAGCCATCTAGGAGAGAAAACTCCAACAACAAAAAATCAACTGCAGCCTTGCAGTCTGTCTGGGTCGATCAAATGCTATGGAAGTACATCCAACTGGCGCAAAACTCGTCGGCACGCAATCCTCAAAATGATGGCGGGATCACAAGTATTGGACTTGGTTGTCTAAATCCTCCAAATCATAACTTTTGAGAACGAAGAAGAAGAAGAAGAAAGATTTTACTTTACAGTTGACTGGGCACCGGTAGAACACTGCTACAACTCGTAATTCTAGGGTTAAATTATATCTTGTACTTTAACTCTTGATTGCTGGCGTCTGTGCTAGGCACTTGACTTCAGTTTCCGTTGATAACGTTATGGTGATAGTCTTTCGTTTACAATCAATCTATCATTCAGCAGTTGTAGTAATTCAACAAATTCAGTCGTTTAACAAAAGCAATTGTATTTAAATAGATGTAGTTGAAATATGTACGAAATAAATAGGCTAAGACAAAATCTTCAGGTGTTGGGTGATAACGTAGGCTAACTCAGCAATCTCTAAACACGAACTTTTCTCTACAAGTTTTCATCACGAACTAACTTAAGACTAAGACTAGACCCCGGGAGATAATAAAAGTCTCCTAAACTGATTGGTTCGCCAATCAACCATTTACAAATAAAAGTATCGGCTTTTACGTGGTGGACGTTGCAATATTTAATTTAATTTTTTTTAAAATCTCGAAGGTCATACCTTCCTCCCCCTCACCTTGTACTCTTATTATGGACAATGAAAGATCAATGTGAAGTACTATCATCTATTTATAACTCAAGTTTATAACAAAACACAGAAACTTATAAAAAGTCAGTTGTCAACCAGTTAGCCGAGTACGGGTGCTCCACCAGGTTGTGTGCTTTCAACGGTGCTGTTCACGATATACACTAATGACATTAGGAGCCATAATGATTCAACCAGTGTCATAAAATTTGCAGACGACACCGCCATTGTCGGCTTAATTTCAGACAATTAAACTAAGTAGAGGAGCCTAATAAAAATACTTTACAGACTGGTGTGCTCTTAACTTTTTAGAATTAAATGTCTTAAAAATAAAGAAACTGATTGTTGACTTTAGAAAACAAAAGCAACAAATTAAAGATACAAAAATAAATGACATATCAATACTTCATGTCGATACCTACAAATATCTTAGTATCACACTAAACAACAAACTTTTGTGGGACGACCACCTTGAATCTCTAGCAAAGACAGACAAAAACTCTTTTGACTCTATAAATTAAACAATTTTGGAATAAATAAAAACATTATACATCACTTTTACGGTGCAGCAATACAAAATATGTTAATGCATACAATAACTTGCTGGAAAGGGAACTTGTCTATCAAAACTCAAGCGCCGCTTGGATAGTATTATAAAAAGAGCGGCAAAAATCACACGAATCACATCCTGCCTGTTGCTGCAATGTAATCAAACCACATTTCTTTTTTGGATCAATAAAGAAATTTTATCTTTTCTTTATAAAAACTATTTTTGTCTCAGGCTCTCTCAGTGTCTGGGACAAGCTGTTCCATATTATAGAAGGCGCCACAGATTCAAACTAGGTACTTCTTTTTGTGGACAGCAGACGATTGTCAGATAGTCTTGAAATTATGATGTTAAGTGATGGCCTATACCAGAGATTTTAATAATTAATCAAGATTAGGGTAAACCAAGTAGTCAACTAATTGAATGAGAACATTACATAAATTACTTGAAAAAAAATTATAGGAAAATTCTACGCCAGATGTCTACGTTACAAAAAATCAAACCCTCTAAGGCAGATGTCGGCAGCCTTTAGTTAATAGTATGCCAAACTAGGATTTCTAAATCATTCAGCGTACTAACAGTGGTATCCGGGCATGGAAATTAGTTGCCTGATCAAGCCAGGAAAACCAGTAACGTAACATCATTTAATACACTAATCGAAATGCAAGAGTACATTCAGACCACGGTTGAGCGTAGGACGCAATAATCTTCTTTGTAGAAGGAGCGTTTGTATAGCCTATACCGGTAAGATAAGATAAGTCAACCTGATCTTCTATATTATTTCATTCTCAACTTTCAAATTAATTGTTAAGATAAAAAAAAAAATAGTTGTCAAGACATAAATATTGAATCTGGTAAATCAGGGGTCGGGAACCCATGGCTCGCGAGCCAGATGTGGCTCTTTTGATGGCTGCGTCTGGCTCGCAGACAAATGTTCGATTATTAAAATAAATAAATTTTGAAGACTTTTTTATCTAAATATTAATTGCATATCAATATTTCATTCGACAAATGAGCTTAAGTCTACTGCAGCTCAGCATCAGAAGAATTCAGAGACATAATTATTGAACTTTTAGTGTTGAAATTACACAAAATGCACACATTTACTTAAATTTTTAGTGTTAAACATAATATAGGCCTATGGCTCTCACAGAATTACTTTTCAAATCATGTGGTATCCATGGCTCTCTAAGAATAAAAGGTTCCCGACCCCCGTGTTATTCAGTAGGTCTATATTTATAGTTATCATAATATAATAATTGAATCTGCTATAGATTCATTATAATGTTATCTGACCCTAAAGTTATATTTTGCCACTCTAGACAAAGCTGGAGCAATATAGTTAAGAGAGAAAAATACGAAGTAATCATGCACACAGGGTACTTAATGTAATGTTTAATAATGTACAAACAAAATAATTAGTTTTATAATATTTATATACTTTTCGACTTTTTTAATATTTATTTTCATCATTTAAAGTTATATATTTTTAGCTTTTTATTTATTTTTATAAAATAAAAATAAAAAACATATTAAAAATAAGGCAAAGAAAACGGGCTAATTATCTCCCTTTAAATGAAACAGTTTACAAATTAGATTCGAGCGATGCCAAACAAGTTATGTTTTGTAATATAATTCATATTACGTATTAATTATTATTTCTTCATGCCAATCTAGCCTTATGGTATTCATTTCAAGAAGTAATTAGATGTATAAAATTAATTTACGTTAAAGAATTTTAAATGAGCATTCCATGCATTAATAAAATTGTTCGAAGTCGATTTAGGGAGTTTATTTGTTTAACGTTAATAATTAAAACCATTACATAATATAATGCCAGTAGGCCTATATATATATATATAAAAGCCTCTTATATTTATTCAAAGAATAAAAGAAATAGGCCTACATGTGTTTTACAATTCATTATATTTAGGTTTAATTCAAGAAGATGAGCATAAAAATCGTTTGAATGTAATTAGTATGTGAGCGTTTTTTTTTTTCTGCAATGCTCATCGCTAATTGTTTTATTTCAGGTACATATATATATTTAGTCAATTCTGAGTGGTCAAGTGTAAACTACCTCTTTGTATGCTTAAAACATTCGATAAAATATGTAAGTGTAATTTTAACCAAAGGCTGAAAATTGAGCGATTACCAAACAGCTGATAATGACTTTCAGCTTCCTTCCAGATTTTTCCGCAAATTTTGATGCCCATTTTTAATGCTTAAAATTCTACTTGCTGCATTTTAAAATCGCCAATATCTCTCCACTAAAAAAGATCCAGATCTAAGAAAGTTGCATTAAAGATCAAGCTAGTCAGGCTTGATGTGGTTTCAAATCATGACTCCGTGGATTTGAAAGTAGTGCATTGGTTTAAAACACTCCACTTTGAGTACTTCAATGTTATTTTAAAAAACGTCCATCTATAAATCTTAATATGCCATAAATTTGGGAAGTACTTCAATGTTCTTTTTAAAAAAGGCCATCTATAAATCTTAATATGCCATAAATTTGGGAAGTACTTCAATGTTCTTTTTAAAAAAGTCCATCTATAAAGGGAGGCGTTATACGGCGGATCCGCCCTATAACGCCCAGCGTTATGCGACGGATTCGGTGTGTAACGTTCAGCGTTATGCGGCGGATCTGGTGTATAACGTTAAGCCGAATGTGTGTAGGCCCTATAATGCCGAGCGTCATCGGCAGACCCAAATTTACGAAAAAATGTGAGAGTTAGCCTATATTAAAATGTATGACTTATAACTTTATGACTTTATAGGCCTACTAATCTATAAGCCTACTATTCTATAGTCTATAGGCTTTTATTTAAGATCATATTCCTTTTTAAGTCCTAACCCTAACCGGGCCTAACCGTAACATCAATTTCTAATTGTGATTAAGTGACATAGGCTAAATAAACTTTTTGTTTGAATTAATTATCAACAATGACAAATAGTTACAAAAAAGTCACGTATTTAACTAAAAATATATTGTTTTACTATAATTGAATTAATAATAATAAAAAAAAAGGTGGAGAAAGGTAGGGTAGAACCTGCGTTACCACTGTTGACAGCACACGTTACTAACCACTAGGCCAAGATAACTTGATGAAAATTAAACAAAAAAATTGTAACTGAGCATACAGGGCCAGATAAACAATAATGCGCATGCGTCAATAGCAGTGTGTATAATGTAGGTCACGAAAATTTGCCGTATAACGTTTTGCGTTATACGGCGAATTCGACGTATAGTCACTCCAATCTATAAATCTTAATATGCCATAAATTTGGGAAGTAGCTCAATGTTTTGAAATTTATTCCACGGCAAGATACGTCCAGTTTCAATGCAAATCCGTTCCAGTGGTCTAACAGTTCAAGTACCGTATGACCACGTCATTTTCAATGCAAGTTCAACTCACTGAAATGGTCGCTAAGTCATTCAGAAACATCAGTTTCAACTGTCAGTTCTCCTCATTGAATACCGGAAATATTTTTTTCACCAAGAAGCAGCTTAAATTCTTTCAAGCGGGTGTAAGGGTACAGGAATAAAGTTAAAGCTAAGTGGATATCTGTAGACAAGTGGAAAGTAATCGAGGAGAGAAGGACTCACTTAGACTCAAAATCACCAAGGAGAACTGTAGATCAGTATAAAGATCAAAACAAACTGGTCAAAGTGTATGCAAGAAACAACAAGCGCCAATACATCGAGCGTCTTGTCGAGAAAACAGAAAAGACTGCTGAACAAAAAGATAAGCTAGCGAACGCTGTGTGCAACATCATACCTCTCTGTATATTACGAATCACTTTCTTGTGCAAAAGACTCGAACTGATCTGTAAATCAATAAAGGGTGAGAAACTATCTTAACAATAGATTCAATCACAGATTGCAAGTCCAATGGTGAGATCTTTACACACATACTTTCCTGAACTTTAACGTCCAATTCGATTTTCATGAAGTTTGGCACGCATCGACCGTTAATTATGCTGACGTGCGTTGTTTTGATTTGCATGAAATAATCTTCTTGGATGTCTGTCGTGTAAGCTTAATGCCGAAACATTTTTAAACTACGGTGAAATCTCAAATATTACCCGAACTTTTTTTTACCAAATGTGTAGGGCAGAGAACCGGGTGCAGCTTATACACGCATAAATAAAACAATATTTTTTTTTTCCTAGGGTCGGATATCAACTGAAATGGCTACCGTGATAGACGCAATGTCTGTAGACCTACTTTCTGTAGACGAAGAGTTGTAGACTAAAAGTCAACGGACGAGTTGTCTTGGTAGAAGTAACGTCTGTAGACCTACTTTCTGTACACGAAGTGTTGTAGTCTAAAAGTCAATAACAAACAATTATACACACGTACTAAAAATATTAATTCTGAAATTTCTTATTATTTAGCCAAATTTTATATTCTTGAAAAAAAAAGAATTGAATTATAGGTTAATTTCGGAGTATAGACCTACAAATGGCGAGATTTTGGTGCAACAAGAAGTCCTGTGAAATAAAGACCTGATTCAAAAGCTATTTAAATATATGACTAGTTATATTGAATTACAAGTATGGCCTACATTCCCTTATTTTCGCAGTGTATCTGAAGTCACTTTATTTAACAATGCAACACATTGTGGTTGTCTTTACTCGCTAGCGATGCAACACTGGGTATATTAATTACTAGACCATTCAAGAAATAAATTTAAAAAAACAACAACACATCATGTTAAAAAATTATCTGTCATTTTGGGAACCTTGAAAGATATGTGGTTTAAAAAAGAGTTTGAAAAACAAAAGAAAATACTGTGATCATGTTATTTACGCCAATGTTATCTAAACATAATTGGTAGAAATTTAAAGCAAGGTCATTTCTAAAACAAACAAACAAAAAAATACAAGCTTGAAGGGCATTTTAAGTTTTAGTTTTATTTCATTTTATTTTTGTCCGTCTCCACCACTCATCTATAAAAAGAATGCATTGGGTCCGGAAACTATATTCTTGAAGCCGAAATCACTGACCTGTAAATACATTACATTTCAAATGACTTAAACTTCTTTTTTTACTCCCTTTCTTTTAACTCGTAATGTCTGTCTGTCTACTTGCTTGGTTGGTTGCTCGCTTGCTTGTAAGACTTTGCATACATTTTTCGACCACTTCCCGTCGTCCAATGGAGCTGAAACTTGGGCAGCAGACTTGTTGCGACTAACAATACATTCTATTAAATTTTCAGCATCATAGCCTTTGGAATAGTCACTAATACCTTCGACCAATTTGCGAATCGAAGAAAATTTTACCAAAAACAAGGCTGCCTCTACCGGAAGAGACGGAAGTAAATAAACTTTTCGGAAATGTTCGTTTTTACGGAAAAAATAGATTGAAGACAACACAATATAGCCGAAACAAAGCGAGTTATCTTTTTATGGTTTTTGCGGACCAAAGCTAGAAAAAAAAAAGGATGCGCAACATTTTAGTGTGGGAATTCATAAGGTATGATATCACTTATATTTATTTTAATCTATCAAAATATAAATTAAATATAAACTTAGTTTACAAAGAAAGGGAGTATAATAAAAACTTTGTTTTTATGGGTTAGTTTTTTATTTCTATAACTCGCTTACATGGATACGTGAATGGTGTAATGAGTGTAATCAATTCTAGCCTCAATTTGCGCATACAATGGAGACACTATCCATTCTTTGTATAGATGAGTGGTCTCCAAACTCCTCCCAAGACAGACTCTTAAAGTAAATTCTACCATACACATATCTCTTAACCATAACAAAAATAAAATGTTCTATATTCTTCCCTACATATATCCCATAGCCATAACAAAATTAACATTTTCTTTTTTCTTTTCTACACATATCACATAGCCATATAAAAATATAAAAATGTTCTTTATTACTCTTTAGTCGACAACATATAGATTTAAACTAAATTTATTTATTGTATTGTGTGTGCTCAAGGATGGCTATTCTACACAAAAACGTCATCATGCTGAGTTTCAGCAATTAAGGGGGGGGGAAGAACTTTGTTCCCACCCTGCAAACTTTCTGCGTACGCCCATGTGTCTAATAAGCCCCCCAAGCAAGATAATGCAAAAAATCATACAGAGCCCTTAAGACCCTAACCTACATAATAAATCAAACATTTATTTGCCAAAGTAAACAAGACTTGATGGCTGTTGTTCTGTTTTTGTCGTGAAAAGAAAGAGAAAACATATCGGTTGACTTTTGGTATTAAGAACAAAATATATTTTTGTTGCACCTGCTCAAGCACGCTCTAACACGGGGATCGGCAACCTACGACACGCGTGCCCAGTTTTGGCACGCAGAGCGATTTTCAATGGCACGCGAAAGGCGCCCAAAAAGGCTAATCAAGTCTATTCTACAATAAATTGGGGGCTGGAACATGATGACTTTCAAGTTGTTGGCGCGCTGAATATATTTGAAATCCTACTTTGGCACACCATTATCAAAAGGTTGCCGACCCCTGCAGGCTCTAACCGAAGCGTACAGTTTATGAAAGGGAACCACGCTTAATATTTACCGAATAGCCTACTTTAGGTCAACAAATATATTAAATTTATCACTGTGTCGGTTACAGCTAATCACAGATATAATATTTAGTCACTGCTATGGTCGACTGCAAAGCAAACTTTAAACAAATCGGGTCAAATGTAGCAGGAGGTGACAAAGAGTACCAAAAAACTGATCGACCCAAAGACAAAGGTTCCCAAACTACGACCCTTGGGTCAGATCCGCAAAACCTTGCTATTTAACCTGACCCGCCAGTGTCCAAATAAAGAAACGCGTTGTTTTGCTTTTTGAATTCACCCAAAGTCCCGCCTCCAAGAGGGTCTGGGAGATTGAAAGCCGACGCCTTGTTTAAATAAAAACACGAAGGTTTGAGGATCCCAGGCCATAAGACATCAAAACAGGATGCAAAAAGAACAAGTTTGTATATGTTTAAAAAACACAAAAAAATTAGTTCTCCAAGAAAATCTTTAGATCTAGTCTATACATTTTTTTAAATAAAAGATGTCTTTAATTAATATTCATCAAATGTATGGGTTTGTCATTATTTTTTAAAAGATCAATTGACCTAAATATTTTTTTCCCGGACATAGATCTAAATATCGAATCGCCGACACCGTATAAATAGAATATTTTGTTCGTTAAATACGGATATGCTATGCGTTTTTACAGCCAATTAGAGTATACGATTTTATATAGGGGAAAAAGGTTTCTGACTTTCCATTGGTGAAAATTTGCACACGGCGGCCGACACGGACAAGAACCAAACATTGACCTAAACTCTAACCCAACTAGAGTTAGTTCTTGTACCTGCACACTAAGTCAATAACCTTTCCACGTGTGTCTCTAGTTGACCAATATGTATCTAGATGATTCATTTATATCTAGTTGAGACATGTTGATCTAGTTTATGACTAAATATATGTATCTGGCTGAGACATTTTAATCTAGTTTGTGACTATATGTATCTAGTTGGGGTATTTTGATCTATTTGTCACAAATTAATGCATCTAGAGAGCAAAAGTATCCTCCTATTGACATACGTGTATTTCGTTGTGACTAATTCACTTCATAGTAGTAGTAGGCCTACTTTACTAGTTCTGAAAAACAAAAGGTATTAGTGCTCGTCTGCGTTTGTTTTCAGCATACTGGGTTTTCCCAAATTATTTTCTCCGTTTTAAACGTCATCTAGAAGTTTAATGGTCAGAATATAAAAGAATTTTACAAAATAATTATCTTTAATTTGTTTATCGTGTTATATATTATATAGTTTTTTTCACCACGATTTCGCTCTAACGTGACTTACATCAGCTGTCTATTTAAGATAGCCAAATCATACTTCACATTGAAGTCGCAATAGCTTTATACATTTTTTTTTCTGTTCAATACACTGACAAGCAAATTTTGAGATAAGACAATAGAAAGGAACGTTTCTTCTCCTAGCCTACTCCTTACATACAAGACAGCGTAAAAAAACAACAGTAGATGTCTATAACATAAAAAATAATTATTATTACGGTGTAAAGTTATTTACTACAAGGTAGCCTATAGAAATATATTAACAACCAACGTGCATACTCCAGACTGGGCCAGATAGAAGATGTAGAGATTATGCTACGGCGGCTTGGGATCCAAGCCTGGAGGAAAACTAAGTAAGAGAAAGGTCTGAGAGGCCGGCTAGTCCTGCGGTTAATTCACCGGACTGTCAACCGACACGTCGCGGGTTCTATCCCTGCCGCCGACATATCTCTGCTGGAGTTGGGGGTCTAGTGAACGTAATCATCTTCTATCGATAAGGAACATCCGTAAAACTTATAAAACTTATAAGGAGTGGGAGGTGGTAGTGATGCATACGAGAGATCTCCACGGGCTGTTGTAGGCTTTCCAGGTGATGATAGAAAACTTATTACAATTAAATAAGTTGACGGTAATAGATAATTATCTGATAATGTTCAATAGAATGAAGTGGCAGATTTAAAGAAGTTTAGGCGTCGTTTTTATTTTTTTATTTCACCTTGAAGCTGGGGCAGTGCAGAAGACGTGATAAACGAGAGAATTGGACGGCCCTGCACTATGTTAGTGGAGGCTTTGTGATTTCAGGGATTCAGTTCGCAGCTGAAAAAGAAAACATCTGGTAAAGTGATTTTGTGTAGACATCTTGCATTCGTTTTTTTATTCCGCTACTTGAAACACATAATAATTATTGTTATCAATACATGTTATATAATAACAAGAGGCAAGATATTTTTTCTACATAAAATAGCGCCTAACTTATGATGGTTGAATAAACGAGAATAATGTTTCGAGAGTAAGCTTATGTTGGTGTATTTTCTTTCCAGACTTTCTAGTTATTGTCTCTACGAGTACCAGCCATGGCAAACACGACTCAGAACTGTATTAAAAATGTGTTACAAAATGTATTGTACTAACCACACAATCGTTTAGGTCATTTGTGGCCCAAGAATATAATAAAATGAATTTTCAACCAATTATATGAAGCACCGTATTCTGGGGATGGCTTCAGAGAGCACTTGTAGCCAAGATAAAAATATTTGTAATTATTGTATAGACAGCTAGATCTGAATATATCTACGGCTGTCCCCCCAAGACGTATCGGTGGTTTCCACATTTTTCCAGCGTTGAGGCCCATGGGCACAGATATGTCTGTCAGGTGTATTCAGAAAGAATTTCCAAAACTTATTAACATAAAGTGTAATGGGGAATAAAAAAGTAAAAACTTCATATATTGGGGTTTGGGAGCTGAAAATTTAAAAGAATGTGTTTTCATTGGAAGCACATCTTTGTGCCAAGTTTCAACTTGCTTGGATGACGAGAAGTGGGCCAAAGTTAGCCTTCCGATGATATCTTGTTTAGCGCCAGAAACATACAAACAAAAGCACAAAAGACAAGTTAAAATAGAGGATTTAATAAAAACACAACTCCTGACGTAATATTACAGCAATCTCATAAGCTGGGAAATGTGAAACAAAAATTGACAAAAAATTATTTTAACAAAACTGTTTTAACAAAATCATGTTTAGATAAGAAAATATTTGACTGATAAGGGGAGCTTATTCAACTTTATTTTGCAAAATAAAAAATAAAAAGAATTAAAAAAAGATAACTCTGTTACACTTATTTAATTTTATCCATTTTTTTACTAGCTATCTATTGTCATATGTACACAACCTTTAAATACACACACATGTGTGGGAGAGAGAAGTGCAGGTTTCAGTATCAAACAACAAAATGACATGAAAATCTTGGTCATAACAACTTTAACATTGAGCATAAATGGTTTGTTTAATAACATAAACACAGATCCGAATTTACATAAATCAAAGAGATACTTTGGCAAATGGAAATTTAACAAGGACTGTTAAATTACACAACAATTATATTCAACTTTTTTTTGGCATCTGGTCAAAATAATATAATATATATATATAATATTTACATATATATTATGCATTGTCCATTATATTTGGATATATTTATTCATGATTTAATCTTGATGGTTTGTTCTTAAATTTCCATTTTAATAATAATAAGTTTCTATCAGAGCACATCTACTGTAAAAAAATAATATTTTTTGAAACTATAACAAAAACAGAAAAGATCTCTAATTAAAATTTTATATTCACACCTAACAGAAACCGGAATAATACCATTAGAAAAATGTAGAAATATTTTTAGGAAAGAATATTAAAAAGCAAACAATTATATAATAAGTTTAAATAAGTAAAGTATTCAATTCTAACATAAAAATACAGAAGTTGAATATGTGCTTAGAAAAACTACGTTTCTCATTAGCAAGTACAAATTCATACAAGTTCTCATTCTTACAATAGTGACATCTTTGCTTGGAATGGGTTGCCTAAACTAGCCAGAAAAATAATCAGCATCAACTTATCATTTATGAAGACATGTATTAAGAATTTTTTAAAGTCTTAATAAATACGTCATACCCAAGTGCAAGACTAGACTTGAACAAGATAAGAGAAGATACAAATAGCTTCTTTTAAAGAAGGAGTGTCTCTGTATTCAAAGATAAGATCAAACGTCAACAGCCAAAGCCTCCTAAATTAAAACTTGACACTGAGAAATTTTATCACTATAAAAAACAGTTAAAAATTTTGCCACACAAGACGTAGAGTGATTTACGACAATGTGTAAAAAGTTATCAACGACTAATAAGCAAGACCCCAGACTCTATACCAGATTTAGAGATAGAAGATCAACAACAGCTTGGCAGCCAGGCCTGGAGGAAAACAAATGAACAGAAAGGTCAGAGTGGAGGGAGGTGGACGAGCTGACCAGAAACATGTTTAAATGTTGCGGAGAAAACAAAATCTACAACATATTTTGGGGTTTTATGTTTCATCTAATAAAACTGACACTTGCTTTACATGAGATAACATTTAAAGAAGTAAAGAGTTATGCCCCCTTGTATACTGCTAGAAATTTCAAATTTTGTAGAAAAAATAGTAATGGTATTTTACAAGCTAGAAAAGTCTATTCACTTTTGCTCTAATGATAAGCCTGCTATATAGGTAGATTTTCAGTAGTTAGCTAAAGGATATAGCACTGCTTAATATTCAGTCATTCATGCCTGTAGTCAGTTTGTAATATCTATGTTTGTCATATTGTACACAAGATTTTTAGAGTGTTATTTAAACGTAATTATTTTATTCTTAGAGATATTTTTAATCAAACCTAGACCGAGGGGCATGGTGGCCGAGGGGCATGGTGGCCGAGCGGCGTACGGAAGGTCCTGGGTTCAAATCCCGGTGAAGGCTAGGATTTTTCCAGGGTCTGGAGGGTGTCTTTGAGTCTACCAAGCTACCTCACTTTAGTTGTGGTAAGGTAAATGCGGCTGTGTTTTGTGCTGGCCACACAATCACCTAGTATGCCATGGCCACAGAAACTGGTGAACGCTGCTTCACTGGCCGTATGATCAATTTGGTCTGAAGGATTCTTTATATTACTTTAGACCATTACAAGCATGTCGCACCAATTATAAACTCACAACTGCTTACTAACAAAGATTGTGTCCTTATAGAGAAAAACATAGGAATAAACCCATTGCATTACATGCTTATCCAATTCTTATAATAATATGATTTTCAAAATACAAAACATACAAACAAAAATATTTTAAATTGTTACTTGTGAAAAAAAATTGAATACATTAGTGCTGCAAGTCATGGAAAGGTGTAGAATGTGCATTAACCTTACAAGGCTCATCTGAAGAGGAAAAGGTGAGTTTGTCCAAATCAAACTGAACCATTGGCCAAGTTTAGTTGCAATGTTATTGCTGCAATAATCACAAATCAGAACCAGAGTTACCACAGGGTGACAAAGTCTTGTTTCATTTTTCTAGCAGTCTTTGCAATTTTTTTAACTTCAGCTGCCTGGAGAAAACAAAATATACATTAGAATTAAATTTTAGCCTGAGTTATATAAATAGCTTTCTTTGAAATGATTAAATAAATTCATTTTTGAATCTATATTAAATGATTAAGTCTATTCAATATATAAACTAGTTGAATTTTTTCAAAATAAACTATTTTATTAGTAGAGAAATTATGTCAAAGCATGACCATAAGGTGTTATAAGATTTTTATTTGTTCATTTAATTTGCCTGTTACAAAAATGTTTATTCAATCATCTTAAAAGTTATGTTGTTTTTTTCTTATGCAAGATTTTTCTATTAGAGCATCTTTAAAAAAAAGTGTTTTCTTTTTAATAATCCAGAGAGTTACTTTTTAATAAGTCAATTTGAAATAGATATTCTCTATTACAATTTTGCTGATATACAATATTGTCCCATTCAAGTGTGCAATAAAAACCGACTAGTCTGTGTGTTGTATAGCAAATCCTTATTCTACGACTATACTCTGCTTACTTGGCTATCTCTAGTCCATAATAGTGAAGGATTAATGTACACAGTGTTGATGAGCTTTCACATGCTGATTCCAAGAATGAAATCATGAAATCCACAACTTTCTTAACATCCTCTGGAAAAACTTTCACATCATCATCTGTTATGAAGACAACAAAAGTAAAATCAGACATTCCTAGTAAAAGTGGAAAAAAAATATATCTTATATCAGCATTAAAAAAAATAAAAGATAACATATTTGCTTGTTTAACTTGCACAACAATAATTCTTAGACACAGCTTTGAGTTCTATAGTGCATTCATCATCTCAGATTCCTTTACTCAATCTCCTAGTATACCAAAACCACAGAAATTGGTGAACGCTGCTTCACCAGCCCTATGGATCAATTTGATTCTTATAAGTTTACAGACATTCCTTCTAGATAGAAGATTATTACGTCCACTAGGCCCAAAACTCCTGCAGGGCGACAGGGATCCGTCGGTGGCAGGGATAGAACCCGCGCCTGTTTTGGTTGACAGTCCGGTGAACTAACCGCTGGACCAGCCGGCTTCACTTTTTCGAAAGGATACGTTACCTTTTTTTTTTTACTATATGGGTATTCTCATTTTGAAACCTAGTGTCTAATAGATAGTAGAAATTCTGAGTTTAACATACAAAGATCCTATCGGAAATATCCTATTCTTCTTTTTTTTTAATGTCACAAATTCAGTCAAAGCTTTTGTTGAATTACTATTACTATCTCTAGATTTGAGCCAGTATTCATATAACTGATGCTCCATGGTATATTGAATGTGATGAAATATATTTGTTTATAAATATTTTGTCTGTTTACCAGATTTGAACAATTTAACAAATTTTTGTATTAGATACAGCTGTCTGTATCTAATATACTACAACAATAATTGTGTTTGTTCTAACAAAACTGTGAATCATTAACACTCATTTGTGTTTTCCCTGTTAATGACCTTACGGTACATACCATCAAACTCTTTTAGAAAATCCAGTAAGTCTGGAAACAGAACAGATTTGAGCAGAACTTCTTGTAGTTCTTCCACTGCACGTAACAGCACTCCAAGACCTGACAATGGAGAGAAAAGTCAAATACTATTTCATAGATTCACTCCCCTTAACATAGTTATTATTTCTTCTTCTTCTTCTATTAGCCAGTCTGCAGAGCAGCTTGTTCTCTTGCAGTCAATGCCAGACAAACGTATTATATTTTCTTAGTTAGTTCTGTGTTGATGTATAGTTTGTTGGTAATGGTAGGATGAGGAGGGGGGGGGGGTAGTGCGTGGTGTCTGAGGTAGGTTAGCTTGGGGCATTCAAGTAGGAAGTGGTCCAGTTTTTTGTGGGTAGCGGCAGTGTCTGCAGTTGGGTGTGTTGGGTTTATTCTATTTAGGTGTGAGTTGAGTGCTGTATGCCCTGTTCACAACTGGAATATAGTGCATTGTTCTTTGCGGGGGAGGAACTTTATGTTGTCTTGTTTGTTGGGCTGAATTATTTATCTGAACATTAACCAAAGTTATGATAAAAGTTAAATTTTTATCAAGCAATAAAAAAAAAGTTTTGAACATTTGTTTAATTATATATTATTAAATAACTTGTAAAAAAAATCAAAATGTTCTTTAAACTGATTTTGAAAACTCTACAATGTCCAATTTCCTTGTAACTAATTTAGTTTTTATTACCTGCAATAGAACCGCACCAAATTTCTTCAGCCAGTGTCCAGATGTCTCTGTACTCTTTTGTGATGAAAATCATTAACGGTCTTCTTTTGCCGGGACGGAACGTGTAAAATGTGCTGAGGTAATCAACGATGGCCTTGAACAGTCTTGTCTGGGAGTGTTTCAGCCTCTGTAGCAGAGGGTTTCCTTAAGCCAAACAAAAACAATTTCGCAATTTATTGTAGCTTGAAAATGTTCAATATATAAACAGAGAATTGAAAGAAAAAATGGTACGTGCAGTTTAGCATTGAATGCTTTATAATTCAAACAACTTTACTGTTACAAGTCATTGATATAGAAGGATGCTGCACAAATGCAATACATGGCATGAAAGTATAACAGAAAGTAAGGGGAAGAATGGCGTGCATTTTTGGGGGGTCCAATAGTGTTATGTTGCTGGGTGTTGTTATGAAATATAAAGAACGGGTTGATCTTCAGTACAGTATTGAGTTCTTTAAGTATGATTGGATAAATAGTGGAAGAGAGCATGTAACATTGCCGATGGAACAAATATATAAATAGCTTTTCAGGCTAAAAAAAATTCCTTTAACAGAAAAAGTTTTTAAAAAAAAGTAAATAACATAAATTTAGTCTTTTGTGAGAATTCTGCAACTGTTATATTGAGACTAATAATTAATCCTTATTATCACCTGAAAAATAGCTTGTAATGCTTGGAAATTACCAACTTGATACAAAAATATACATCATTGTTTTCAATTTTTTGTTGAAATTTTATTAAAATAGCTTGTATCAGAACACAACCTTACATCCGTGTTCAATCCCATTATTGTTAAAAAGTATATATATACAAGCCGATATGTGCCCGATTCTTCGAACGGGCTTTTTTTAGAATATGCTTGACACATTATAGTTTTTTAGTTTTGTTTTTGCAACATACATAAAGTAGTATGTTTTTTTTTGTGGTCAGTATTTTTTAAATTTATTTTTGTTTTGCACACTTTATTATACACCAATTCAATATACAACTAAAAAGGAAAAACAAATAATAATAATTTTTTTTTATTTCTTGCTCAAAGTATGACCACTATGATCGAATTTTGTGAGTTTATTGGGTAATTAAACTCTTTCTGTAAAACAGAACTCACATGTCTTTTAAAAAGTACTGTTAATTCGAAAATGATTGTTTGATATATTTTTTTGCTACAACATTAGTCGTAGATCAATATTTATTTATTTTTGCTTTTTTTTTTGTTTTTGTTGGTGTTATTTGCTATTTATTTATTGTTGCTTTGGAAGCAAACTTAGAATTAAATTTTAAATTCAACAGGAAAAACAATAACAACTGAAACCGATATGAATCATAGTTTATACAACGTATACGACATGAATTAAAACTTTTAAAAGTTGGTCCGGCAAATTTAAACATTGCCCGGCAATATAAAAATTTCCCGCTACATAGTTTATAAGACGTATACGATACAAATTAAAACTTTAAAACGTTGAGCTCGGCAATTTAAACATTGCCTGGCAATTGAAAAATTCCCGCTACAAAGTTTATAAGACGTATACACAGAATAGGTATAGAACAGAATGCACAATCCCTATATACGCAGTCACTAAAAGTTACCATTTTCCGCAATGCAGCGGTCGCTAGAGACGCTACTATAGTAAAATGTGAAAGGATATCTACGTCTGCCATAAATATATACAATATATATAGGGCCTACATTATCTTTCATTATATGCTTACTTTTATATAAATTTGACTTAATTACCCATTTTGTTTTGAACATTATATGATTAGGCCAATATGATGTAAAAATATTTATTACCCGGTACTGATTTGAAAAAAAAATGGCTTAGACGTAGCTCGGTACCGGTAACTAAATTGCTACGGCTACCGGTACATAAATATATATACTTTTTAAACCAAAATAAACTTTTAAAATTATGAAGGGAAATAGGCATATAATTCATAATGAGTTAATATGAGGTTGTTTATGCTGTTGTTTATCCTTTATGGAGTCAGGAAAGCCATGCAGTTTGACATGCTCTTTTTTACGATAATCAGTCGTTTTCGCATCATTCTTGTAGTTTATTACACAACCGTTTATGCACATTTTGCCTGAAATATTAGCTTTGGGTGTTCGAACTTGTAGATTTGAAGATTGCGCATTCTGTTTTATACCTATTCTGTGGACATATACAACACGAATAAAAACGTGAATGAATTTTGTATTTGCCAGATACAACGTAAGATACCCATTAAAACCATTAATCATTACCCATTATAACAATTTAAAAATATCCCGCTATAAATTACGACGCAAATTAAAACGTGAATATATTTTGTTCTATTCATTCATAAAGTACATTAGCAAAGGTTGAAGCGAAGTTAATTAAAATGAATAAGCAAAATTCGATGACGCCATAAAAAAAAAAGACAACCAGCTATCCCTGCGCAAACTTTGATGACGTCATATAAAAATAATCTCTACGCGTCCTGTTGTCTTATTTTTTTAGCGCGATTGATCGAAAAACTATAAAAAGTTGGAACGGCAAATTCAACATGAACCCAAAATATGTCGTTTTATTCGCGTTTTTTGACCAAACTGACCACTGCGGTCATTTTAATTTTTTTAAAACCTTGACAGTGTTCACCGCCGTAACGCAAAGAATATTTGTAGCAAATTTCACGTTTTTATGTCCAGTATTTAAAAAGATTATGCGTTATGTACATACCCAGCCAGCCACATATTCCTTTTGAGATTTATATATATATATGATATGATTATTATGTATCATGCTAAATATATTTTTCTCAGGAACATCAAAAGATAATTATGAAACTATTAGAGGCTTGTTTCTCTCATGGGACTGTAAAGTGTTTCTGGTTGTCAGTGGTGGATTGAATGATTCATAAAACGAAGTGGCTAAATATTTAACTATGTTACTAATGTTAGGGCGACACCAATGTTGTGAAATGCACATTCTCCATACAGTTGGAATGTACAAAATTAAATAGCAAAAGGTTTAATATCATAATTCTTTGGGGCAGAAAATGCTTGAAAATGAGGAAGCATTTACTTTTCAGCAAAATTTGAAAGACAATTTTTTATATATATAACATCATACACATTACAATTTTAAAGTAACAGAAGCACCTACTTTTATTTCCTCTCATCTGTAGCCTATAAGATGTCAAACAAACTTCAATAAGCTTAAGGCTTACAAGAGGGGGAGGGTTTGACAGGGACACTGTAAAAAAAACAGAATAAGGAATATGTTTTTTCCATGAACTCCTGCAAATCTTAAATAATACTCATATCAGAAAAATGTTACTTGGAAAAATCTATTTTTAAAAAATGTTAAACTCAAGCTTTTAACTCATTCCATGCCAATCCACCATATATGGTCGATTAGACTCGTCGCGTCAGTGCCAATCCACCATATATGGTCGATTTGGTTTTCATAGCTTATTTCGTTGCTATAGCCTATTAATTCAACTTTTTATATTCTCAAACGAATGCTTCTTTTCTGCTTTGTTTACTTTCGGTGTTTAAATAATAATGACGATTTTTAATCAATTTCTGTGTAAACTTTTGTAAACAAAGTATAGCCACGTCTACTCAAAATGTTTCTAGACCTTGGAACTTGTCAAATTTGCTATTAAAATAACTTTTATTGCTAATTATTAATTTCTATTCATCAGATAATAACTTTAAATCATTTAAATCTGGTTTTGAGGACAGTCGGTTTATTTACTAATTATAGATTACGACATTCGTGGTTAGGCCTAGGCCTATGTAAACTATATAGAAAAATAAAGGATCGGCGTTTGCTGATATTAGTAAAATAATACAATATTAATATTACAAAAATGCGTATAACTCAGTAACTATATGGGATATTTTCAAATTTCAAAATGCATTCTGATCAGGAATAGATATACTTTTAGTAGTTTCAAGCCGAATAGGATCTCTGCTACGCATACGATATAAAAATCTGTTAAGATTGATTTTTTTTTGCTCCTTGTTTTTTAAACAAAAAATTTGATCCTTAAAAATTACTAATAAAGATGTAACTATTATTATAATATTGTTTTAACTTCTACTTATTATTATTCCCTGTTTAATTTCCTTTAATTTTATATGAAATACAGTTATCTTGCTAAACAATTACCTTTAGAAATTTATGAATAAATAAGGGCACCCTAAAAAAATTTTAGCTGCCTAAAAATGGCCTGGCACAAACGCGGTAAACCCCCCGGCACAGAAAAACATCAAATATACAAATTGCCAAAAGGATAGAAACACTTACAAAGATTTGGCAGAGACAAAACAGAGATCTCAAACAGACTCTGAAAACATTCAAGTTCAGCTGCAGTCACTGGAGAGTTGGTGTAAACTTGCTCCACAAGTGACAGGGCATTCAGAGTCACACCCTGGTTGATAGAAGATAGAGTATAGTTGCTATTCTAGAGCTCAGGTTACATGAATTTTACACAGTTACATTATTTTACAAAGAAACGCATAGTTGTATAAAGCTTTTTCCTCTTTGATCTGAAAAGCGACCGAGTGAAACGGTAGTGTACTTTTTTCTTGCAGAATAAAACAAAATGATGAATACAATTACTTAACCCAGAATCCAGCCTTAGTTTCTTCAAGCTTTACATTTTGTTCTTTTAAGAAGTCATAATTTTTATATAAACCAGTGATTTTCAAACGTGTTAATCATGGGGCCAGTACAAAGCCCTTATACACTGTTGAGAAACATATGTGTTTGAACATATATGAACACATATATGAACATAATTCCATTGCATAATGCACATATCAAATTGTATACACTGGCTGATCAGATCTGGGCATAGTTTTGGGACCCTTGATATATACCATAGGTTCTCAACGGGGGCGATGAGAAGCTTTAGGGGGGCGCTGACATTCCCGGGGGCGATTGGGGGGCGATGAAGGGCAAGTGGGCGGTACAAACGTACCTGATATAATTTCAACACCTCCGTTATTCATATCTATTAGTTTTTGGATGAAATACGATGTATACCCAAGTGCTACTAAATATCTGATATCCCCCAACAGTAGGCATACATATTATTTAACAAAAAAGAATCGAAATTACTTTTCGATGAAGTAGGGGGTCAGTATTTGGCAAATACGGTATGCGGCCGTCTGGTCCTATAGTTCGTTCACCGGACTGTCGCCTTAACATCTGCTAATAGTACTCTTTTGATCTGTTTTACCTAGATGTCATTTAATGCGTTTGAATTCTTTGTAAATATGTAACCACAAAAGCTATGTGGTATAGATACGAAGTAATCATTCAAACTGGGTAGTTATTGTAATGCTTGAAACTATTCATATAAATGCTTTAGTCATATAATATTTATAAAATTTTCAAATAATTTTACAGTTCTATCATATCATTTCAAAGTTATAAATGCAAGCCATTTACTTTTTTATAAAAGAAAAAAAAAGGGAAATATTACCTCAAATGAAACGGGTTAATTATCTCCCTTTAATTAAGAAATGTTTCCGCTAAAATTTATGTTGGAGGGCGGTGAGCGTAAAGAAAATGTAAAAGGGGGCGGTGAGCCAAAAAAGGTTGAGAACCTATGATATATATTAATGAAAGAAAACTGCAGCATGTTGTAACAAGAGATTTATCTATTCTCTACTCATTAACCAAAGATTATTAAGGACAACAATGTTACCTCAGGCTGTTGAGAGCTTTTGTTTTCCAGCAGCCGAGACAGAGCCCTCTCAATGAAACTCACAAGAGTACTGAAGCAGTTATTCCTCACCATCACTCCGAGAGCCTCCTGGCTGTCCAACAGAAACCCGTAGAACGGAATCAAATACCCCAGCACATCATCAGGCAAGGGCTGCCAGAAGAAGGCCTCAGTCTCAGACGCACTCCCTTTGCTCGGGCTCTTCTTGACAAAAGTTACTTTTCTAGTGAATGAAGGTGAGGGCTGAGATCTGACCTGACACACAAGTTCCTGGTAGTCCCTAAACTTGCTAATAGCCTCAGGTGACAACTTAATATCTCTGTGCATTGGTTTTTCCGCTGAAAAGCCCGAGTGATTTTCAGTTTCTCTACTAGTCAAGTTTGACTCATCATCAGTGCCCATAGGAGGCTCACAATCTGATTTATCACAATGTCTTCCTCTCTCCTCACCGGTCATCAACTCAGTGTCTGCATGCTTCAACGAATGTCCATTAGATTCCAATGGGATATTTGAATGACCAGTCTGTGATGGTGTGTTACAGTGCTGTGATACATTCACACCAGAGAAATTGGACATCACCTCTTTTGTGCTAACAGAAAGTGGCTGGCTGTCAACTGGGTTCTCGTTTTCAGAACCAGTAATTCCTAAGAGTCTAATATTTTCTAAAGCTGCTTGAGTTGCACTTTTCACTTCCATTACGACATCTTCTGAATACTCAACATTTTGACTGAAAAACAAAAAGAAAGAAAATTTTATTTATCCACTGGTTATAATGGTTTTATGTTTATGTTTTGTATTCCTTTTTTATATCAACAAAATTAAACATACAAATGGAATGTGCATCAAATTTAGAGAGACTTCATAAGAAGTGTAGAGTGTTTTAAGGGTCACGGTCACCGGGCAGCAGCGCAATCGGCTGACATACTGAAGTTTCTGGGTTTGAATCCTGGTGATGGCTAGGATTTTTTCCTTGGACTGGGAAAGTGTCATTGAGTCTACCCAGCTCTGATGGGCAGGCAACATTTATTGGAGTAATGGTAAAGGCGGACGGGCATTGTGTTGTCCACACAATACCATAATATGCTGTGGGCACAGAAACTGGTGAATGCTGCTTCACCGGCATCATGACCAATTTGGTCCAACAGGATTACTTTACTTAATACTATAATGGATTTATGTTTAAGATTTGTATTTCTTTTTTGACCAACAAGACTAAACATACAAATGGAATGTGCAAGAAATTTAGTGAGACTTCATAAGAAGTGTAAAAGTCTATTTCACTGTTACACTTACCATAGAAAATTAAAGAAAGGTATCAAATCTAGAAGCTGTTGTGTTGGTTCTTCTGTTATCTCTGATAACATTGCTGCCAAGGTTCTCACACATATTAAGACAATAGTGTGATTTTTGGGCTGGAGTGAAGAAAATATTTTAATGTGCTTATTCAGAATACAAAAAAGGATAAAAATTTTCATTTGAAAATTATTGTGTTGTGAAGTGAGAAAAAAACAATAATGTCTTAGCCCATTTAGTAAGGCTAGCCTGCCAATCAAGTCGTTTCCTATGCATATCTTTTATACAAATAAAAGTCAATTACAAGAATATTAAATAGATAAAAATACAGGAAGTGAATGTTTGAGTAATGGAGAAAACCCCAAGTCAATGACACTACTCACCAAGTCAACAAGTTGATTCCAAACAAAGTTCAAGAACTCCATGATAGTCTCACTGACCTCCACAAGTTTCTTGTATATAGCTATCATGGATTCTGGATCAGTACTTTCTCCGAACTCAGCCAAGTACTGAATGAGGTCACACAAGAGTTTGAGCACCTTGTCCAGCTTAAGAAACCTTTCCAGAGCCTTAAGGATAATATTGAAAAATTTGTTACTGAATATATTTTGAAATTATTGTTTTTCCCCCTCAAAGTAATTGATTCTGTAAGAGTGAACAAAATATTTTCAATGGATGATCAAGATTACATTTTAATTATTTATACTTAGATAATATAAGTAAGTAAAAATTACAGCATTTAAAAAATGGCAAGGTATTTGTCACTGAAAGTTTGTTTTTATTTAATGTCTTAAACTTTTTTTTTTATTATATAGAAGAGGAGTTGCTTTTGATTAGCTTTTTGACCAATCACTGATTGTTTTTTAGAGGGACTGTATTTATTGTCAAATATGGCATCCCCAAGTGGAAAAAAAAAAATTGTGCAAGTTTGGCTGGTAGTGTCAAAGTTACAATAGTGAAATAGGCCAAAATAACTAGGCATATAATGATATATCAAACAAGGAACCTTGATTGTGTGACCCACCCATCGCAGCCCTTACTTTGCCAAACTGAGGTCAGTCGGATACCCACTACATTTAAGTAATCTCATTGAAACCTTCCTGACATGGGATGAAATACTTCCATTAGCCAGGCTTCATATCCAAGACATGTACAATTGTATGTAATACAATGTTCAGCTGCTGGTTCACAATGTCCCATATAAAGTTGATTGTCAATACAGTGTTGTCTTAATTATACAATTAACAATGAAAAGGAAGCAAAATATTTTTCTATATTCTAAAGAAAATTAGCATTAGGTCTATTTTAATATTTTATATCATACGTTATCAGTGCCTATACAGTCCAGGAGCATGTAGACTTCAACAGAGACTCTAGCAACAATGGCCTTTATGAGACTCGAACTGCCGACCAGGTCTGGCCTTAAAACATCAGAACCAACAGCGCTGACCAAGGCACAAACAAGAAACAAAACAGTGTCGCTGTCATCTGGACCTGAAAATGGTGAATTGTTGGATAGCTGAAATAATCTATAGTTGAGATTTTAAAAGTTTAGCTACAGAAACACTGTTAAATACGAGTTTTAACTAATTAAGTTCATAAAAAAAATATTATTATGAAACTTGCAAATCATAAAATTTGTGTACTTACTTATTTTGATGGAAATAAATTTGTTTAATATTTGAACCAACTTTATGACCCAGGCATTTTGAATGGATAGTTCAATCTACAAGAGAAAACAAAACACCTTTATGTAAATTCAATTTTATACATTCTCTTTTAAAACCAAAACCAAAAACATTAAATTTTACAATTATATTCAGATATTGTAATTTAGAAGAAAATTTTGGGGGATTTTAATATAAAATAGTCCACAAATTAACAATTAGGAACATTTGTTTAATAAAGTATGCTCAGAAACCAGCATTGTTTTAAAAAAGGACTCCAAAATACTTACATTAGAGATCCCACTGAGAAAAGTTGTCATGATATTAGCATATTCAACCTTCTCCGTTAAGTTCTGTAAAGAGTTAAAAGTAGCAATTTTAAACAAAGCAAAGCTATTTCTATAAAACAGGATTAGAATAAAGTCAATTTTTTTTTCTTACTGAGCTTTGTCCAATTTTGTCAACGATTAAGGACATCATGTGGTGGAATTGATCAGCTCTATTGGAGAATATTGTGTCGCCTTGATTCTTACAGATTAAACTTAAACATTTCAGCACCGGGACTGGATTTTGACCTAAGAAAATAGTTTTAAATAAAAAATGTTATTGTAAAAACACCTTTTTAATATTTTGTTTAGATACATTGTAAAAAAAATAATTTGCTCCTGTGTTTTAAATCTGATTTAAATTTGTACACTCACACTGAGATGAAGTGGCGTAATTGAGTAGAATATCTGATGTTCCAGATTCAATGAGATAACCCAAGCTAATAGGATCTTCAGCCAGATTACTGACTATTTCCTCACAGTCTGCAAACTGTGACAGACTTTCAGGACTACCATGTTCTCTTTACAGTTAAAGAAACAAAACAAAAATATTTAGCATTTCAATGTTTCACAAAACAAAAATATTTAGCATTTCAATGTTTCACAAAACAAAAAATATTTAGCATTTCAATGTTTCACAAAACAAAAATATTTAGCATTTCAATGTTTCACAAAAATGAATTATTCAAATCATATATGAAAGTAAAGGGAAGACATTTATAAATGGTCCGACAAATATTAGAACAACAGTTTAAAAAGAACGTTTTGGGCATGGAATCCTTCTGGCTACATTCTTTCAGTAAGTTTAACATCCCAATTTGTATGAACTTATGATAAAATTATAACTAATGACTTAACCAGGTATATCGTCATTTATTAAGCGTATGGTCAAATAACTTCTTATATTGTGAAAACATTTCCAAATCAAGCATACTCAAACTCAAATTTGAAAAAAATAAGTGAACAGAGCCTTCTTTTGATCAATGGCATTCACTGATACAGACAATGTTTTTGATTGATACGGTTCTTTCTTTGTTAGCCTTGTTGCGATTGGAGGATCACATATATTAGGAATACATATTGTTATCTGTTCTAAACTGAGCAAATTGAACAGAAAGGTCATTTGTATGGATGTTTACATTACCTTATTATCTCAAAGTTAATACAAGAAAAGAAAACTTACACATTCATATGCTGAAGTATGCTGTTAACTAGCTTTAAAAAATCTTTCACTTCAACTTGTGATCTCTGAAATAAATATATTTACATTTACAACTAAAAAAGGAATCACATTCATCAATATGCAAGTCCTTTCAAAAAGAGAGACATAAAAACATTTACAATATTTATGTCACAGAATAAGCTTATTTGTAATGACATAGATGTATAAATCAATTATCTATTTGTTTCCCTAAGTATGACTAGCAATATCTGCGTAATTGAACAGTATTTTCTATTATGCATACCACATAACTGTCAATGGACAAAGATGAAAATATGCTCAGTGCAATAGACTTGTACAAATGTGGAGGCGTTGTGTTTTCAGATGCTGTAATAGATAAATAAATAAAAAGATATCATCAAGGAAAAAATATATGCAAGACAAAATTTTTTGAGAAGGAAATGATATAACACAATATTTAAAGCTAATAACATTCAGCTATTCATAAGGTTTTTTTTATTATCAACATGTTCTTGATCTGAGATAAATTTAGATTAGTCTTATGGTTTAAAATTGGTGAAAATGCAAGGAAATAATCAAATTGATTTTCAAAAACCTTTGAAAAATACTTTTTCCATGGTTTTGCAATTTTAGTTCATTTTAAGACATTAATATAAATTATTTGATAACTTTGTTCAAAAACATTTTAATAAGGATCAGCGATTTGGCAAGCCTGTATAATAGTTTTTTTGTCTTTTTTGTTGGCCTAAAATGTATAAATTACATCTATTTTTTTTTAAATTCTGGGTATTAGATTCATGATATATATAATATTGAAAGCTAAATTTACAACTAAATTTCAGCAAACCAGTTCTATTGGTAAAATATGACACACATAATGAGTTAAAAAGCTTTAATCAATAAACTTGATTGTCTTCTAATACTGACATGTGTTAAAAAGTCTTGAGAGAAAACTGGTTCCAATTGTTTCAAGAACCACTCTTTGGTCCTCATCTGTGAAAACGTTATCTCTGACATGCTGAGCAATCTGTAACAATCATAACACAAGAAAAACTCAATGAAATATTAATTGTAAAGCGAGCATGTCTTAATAGTAATAGAATCAAAATAAAAAAGAATGCATGTATGTTTTTTTGCTCTTAAGGTGGGTTAATTTGAGTGCAAGCCCTGAGTAGTTGATTTTTCAGATCGCTGACTATTTGCTTCAGAACAGTGAAATATTATTAGTGAGTAAAGTAAAAAAGTTTATCCCTGTAACCAATTTGATCTCTGTGAAGCAGCACTGACAAGTTTTCATGGCATACTAGGAGATTGTGTGGCCCGCACATTGCCTGGTTGCTTTTATGGTTCCCAAAAAAGGGACACCTTAGGTAACTCTTTGGTTTCCGCCAAAACGGAAATTACACCGAAAGAGGACATTTGCCAACTTTCAGACCCAAAACCAAAACCAAATTACAGTCAGCTCTACTTTTATCATTCTTTTATTTAAATGATAACGATATTGAGAATGTCAAAATTCTTTAGCTGGACATAAAGGAACTTAATTTAATAAAATCAAAAACATCTGGCAAAAATGCCTGCCAAGTATCCTTGGATTTTCTTGGCCACTACTTGGACGGTGACCTTTTGTTATGTAATACATCTGCCAGAATAATAATATAATAATAATGACAATTTCTATAGAGCATCTATCCATGCTATAATATCATGCTCAGTGCGCTGTTTTGACATGATTACAAGAACACAATTAGACAATGACTAATTAAACAGAGGTCTTTAAGTTCTTTTTAAATGACTTTGGATTCTTCAGTATGCTTTAGTGCAAGAGGTAAGTTGTTCCACAATACTGGCGCCACTGACTCAAAGGCGCGCACTCCAAAAGTTTTTTCATAGGCCTAACTTCTGCACCATTCATCCAGTCAATGTATAAGAATTAGGCCTATATTAAAAATGAATATATGTCTGCAATGTCTAAAAAAAAAAACTTGTCATCTGCCACATGCCTTGTCCTTTTTTAATATGCCTAGTAAAAAATAAGCACCTTGCGACCACCACTAGAAAACATATAGGCCTAAAGAGTATTTTTTATTTATCTAAACTAAAACTTTACTAAAAGGAAAAAGATATTACTATAATTATAATCTTACTATTTAAAATTTGTTTAGCTCAGTTTAACTCAATAACACCGTAACGACGCTCCCAGCTTTCGGCCCTAAGGCTTGTGCTACAATAACAACGCTCTGAGCGTTTGATAGTATTTTCTGTGTTTAGTTCGTTGTTTTGTCTGATACACGTTTTTAATCATCTAAATGACTTCTGGGATCTCTACGGTGGCCATTTTAAAGTTTTTTTATTTCTTGCATGTTGCATTGAACAAGCGTTTTAAAATTGTCCGAATTTTTAAAAAAAGGTCAGTATCGTAAATTTTGTGTTTTGTTTATATTTCAAAATGGCTTCTTCGTCTGGATCTAGACCGCCTCGCCGCTTTACAGCCAATCAACCTAGGAATTTATTTCTAGGAATGTTAGAATCGGGAGATAGTGAAGTGGAATCTTATGAAAGCGAATGTCTGCCTTCAGATTATTCTAGTGAGTCAGACAGTGACGCATTAGTTACCACAGTACCAACTGAAAAGGGGGGGGGATCTCCCCTTTTCTTATTTGGGGTGTTAATAAAAATTTGTATATTTTAAAAACTATTTCATCAATTTTCATTCTGAAAAGTTCTTAGTGTGGTGAATTAAATGTACTTTATATTTTAATGACCATGGGTATGCAAAAAAGCAGCTGGATTTAATTAACGCCTTCATTAAGTAAAATTTTAATTTTTTACATTTTAATTATTATTATCTCCCCCTAATATTATGCAAATTATCTTTTCTATATGAATATATTATGATACAAAAATTATATCACTGTAAAGCCCATTCAATTTCCCATTTTTCTACTCACTACATGTATGGGTTTAGCACAATAGATAACAAATTATAAAGGTTTTAAAGATGCATGTATAAAAAAAATTGTGTGCAGAAAAAATGATTCCGGCAGGAGTAGGAAAATAATTCCGGTCTCAAAGTAACTTAAAGTGGTTAAAGAGTTAATAGGTCTTCATTCCTGTATTCGTGTATCATACAATCATACTAAACAATGTTTAAAACATACATTTCCTTTTTTTTTTTATAAATGTTATTTTATTTTTTATGATCTGTCATTAGGCATGATTAGTCTCAGGAGTCTTACTCTTACAGCTCCTTTATAATTTTATAGAATGTATAGTAGGCCTATAGTCTATAGTCCCTATCTATAGTTATAGTCACTATACTATAGAAGACTAGTACTAGTTACTAGTACTACTAGCCAAAAGTGGCAAAATATCAACAATGTCAATGTTGTTGTTGTTTTGTCAAGGCTCAATGAAGTTAAAGTATTCAAAATTGTAAATTGGTCAATAATTAATGTAAGCCTAATTGTTTACACTAGTAACAGTAATCAGTAACAAAATGATAAATGCCAAAATGATCAGGCCTATTTTTTTTTATTATTTATTTATTGGACGAACCTCGAGAATGTTTGAAAACAATTGGTTGTCGGTTGAGGCTTGTTTAAAATGGTCTAAACATTTTTCTAAACAAGAAACTGATTCTTCTTTCTTTGACTGCTTTACGTGAGCCGCATACATTTTTTTTTTATTTAACTCATGGAAAAAAATGTTTTCAAAGGAACAATAGCCCGTGTTTTGTTTCTCTACATCATTATAACAACGTGAAAACTAAGTTTTTCTGAATTCAGACTTCACATAGAAGAGTGCATCTATGTCAACAATCACTGAGCTATATATATTAATGAATATAGATTAAGATACGGTAGTGGCCAGTGGCCAACCCGCAGTTGCCATAAACACGCAACACTTAAACACAGACACTTAATCACACGGTACTTCAGCACGCGGCCACTTAATCACAATGCTATCAAATGCTATCTAATATAAGTTAGGCCTTATACTAGAATATACAGAGGCCTAATCTGTATGGGACCCATCAACTAAAGAAAACATACAAAAATTAGAACAAATTCAGAAATGAGCTGCAAGGTTCATTAATCATTAGGCCTACTAGATCTAGCGAATATTCACAACTGACAAGAGTAACACTAACACCAATAGTCAAATCACTAAACCTAGAAACACTATAGTTGTCACTAGAGCATGGATCTCCAAACTTTTCATCCCGAGGGCTGCATTAACTATCAAACGGCAGTTTGGGGGCCAGCGACACACTTGAAATCCAAATAAAAAAGAATCAAACCGTGGATGTTGTTTTTAATTTTTTATTATTAATTTAATATTATTGAATTCAGTTATTATTTAATAACATTGATACACTAGTCTATATTATACACATGAACACCTGTATTAGTGAGAATGGTAAAAACATAACGTAAGCGGCGGCTGATCGTGGCAGGATATAGGTAAATTTCCGTAATTTTTTTCGTAAATAAAAAGGTCTCCACGGGCTGGATGAGAGGGCCTCGCGGACCGCGTCTGGCCCGCGGGCCGTAGTTTGGAGACCCCTGCACTAGAGGGCAAAGAGTAAAGTAATAGATGTCTCAATAGGGCCTACTCCCCCGTTTTTCACTCGGCAAATGTTTTTGGCTAATGAGCTAATTAATGTGCTAATGTACGTCGCCTTTTTCACTTTTAAATTTTAGTAGTGCTGTTGGTATCCTAAGTTCTCAAAGTCCTTTTGACTTTTGGGAGAGTCTAGCTAGTAGGCTAGTAGCAGGCTAAACAGACCTTGAGAAAAAAGAAATGTAGGGCCTATAGTATTGGTGCGAGACCTTTCCTAGGCTCTTTTTTCCAAAACTAGTCTAGTCATATCTAGATGATTTATTTGCATAGGCCTACTTACTCATACGTTTTGTTTGTGAAATCATTTTAAAAAGGACTGTCACTGTATGTGGCGACTGTGGGCATGGGTTGACATTATTTGCACGACACTCTAACCAACATAAATAGTCAAATAGTTATTTTAAAAAGGTTTTTCTATTAAAAAAAACAACAACAATAGTTTATATATAGTTAGTCCTTGTAGCCCTTCCTATATCTACGTCCAACATATCTTTACTAAAGACCCCACACTGTTCTTATTACTGCTTTCTTCATTAAAACTACAAGTGACATGTCAAATCTTTAAACATTTGAATAAAAACTTTTTGTTTTGCGACCTGGTCATTTTTATTTTGCTTAAGTTGCCAGGTAGGCCTTCTCGCAACCAAGCATTTTGGAAACTTGACATAAATCATAAGATTCTAACAACGAAATACAACACATTAATAGATAAAAATATTTTAGAAAGACATATTGATATAAACTTCTTTATTATTCCATATTGGGACCATATGCAGGGTCAAACGCATATAATTTCTGTCCAAAGTGGCACCCAGGCATGGAATGGGCTTCCTGAACTAATTAGGAAAATCAACAACTTAACATCATTAAATGTATGGAGTAGTTTAGTGTGCACAAACAATAAGTAAAAATCTATAAAAAGCAGTTACTGCATGCTTGCTAGTATCTTTTTGTAAATGGGCCTTTTCAGATGAGAATATATCAAGCATCAACACCGAGTGTTATAGTAAAGTAGGCTTATAAATAGTTTGCATTGTTTTACTATACTGTAGTGCAGTGCTTTTTTTTGTAAAAAAAATAGGTGCCGGTACTCAGTGATGGATTGCCTTACTTTTAAAGCAGTTTCGCAATTTATATTTTAATTCTTATCACGCGCAATTTTAAAATAATTCAATTTTAACAAATCAATAATATAATAAATTAATAATAAACGTTAAAATACAAGAAAAGTAATAATTTTTTTCCCACATTGAAAAAGGTGCCCGTACGCCGTACCGGTGCGTACCATCACAAAAAAAAGCACTGCTGTAGTGTAGGTGGCTGACCTCTTGTTGTAACTGGGACACATTATGCAAGAGCATAGCCAAGTAAATTAAAAAGCCAACAAATCATCTCCAAAAATCCCTACAAAAGATCTAGCCCCTTAAAGAGTTATCATAAAATGATGGTGGGCAGCCTGTGTTTCTTAAGACCTTTAACAGACTGCATCTGTTTATAATGTTAACTGTGTACAAGCTCAATGCAGGCAATACAGTATACAGTTTGATCTTGGATTGTTCAGCCCAGAAACTGCACTGGTTCTCGGGATATAAAAGTCAATGTTAAAGAAGACCACCTGATTCTGGACTCTAGCGAAAATCTTCCCAACAAAACATCTCTCTATCAATAAATGGTATCCCCCTACAATTGCTTTCTTTTAAAAGTGGGAGGAATTGAAATAATAACCTAATGATGTGTTATTAGAAGAGTGTTATTTATTTTACTAACAGACCATCAAACCATGTAGTAGCCTACTGTGGTTTAGTACATGAATGCCTATGATATTTATAAAAACATGGGAACCATTTTAATTCAATCGTCAATTTCTCACATTTGTAAATGATTAAAAGAAAAAAAAAGCAGATGGAATGAAATATAATTAATTTTTTATATTACATACCCAATGTAACAATAAATAAAAAATTATACTTTATTGTATGTTGTTTTTTTTAAATTTATTGCAAAAAAAAATATTTAAAAAAAACAGTCAATTATTTTCTTTTTTTACATATAAAATAAAATAAAAATTAATCTTTGATTTTGAGAATGCTGCGTTTTTCAAGTTTCTCCATTTCACTCAGAACTGATGCAACTTGAAAACGAAGATCTTGAAACTTGGAAACTGTCATCTGTACAAAACATTTTAAAGAGGAAAAATATCAGATTAAGGTAAAATACAACTACCATAACATCTCAAGTATAAGCCACACTTTTTTAACTAAATTTTTTAGTCCGTGAAAGGGGTGCGGCTATAAATAAAAAAATTAGTTTTTTTCCCTAGGTTCAGATATCAACTGAAATTGACGTATAGGCTGCCGCAAATAATGAAGAAAAATATCTTGTGTTATCAAATGTTACAATAAATATATTTTTATCAATGTGTTTTATTTTAATAATTAAATATGTGATCTTCTGTACAACAAATAAATAATATTTCACAAACAGGAACAGTGACTAATAAAGATATATACAGCTAACCCATATAGGTTGCCTACACTAAATAGATGTTTTAGTGCAGCTCATACACTTGTTTTTCAACTTCTCAAGTATACCTGCAGCTTATACACATGTGCAGCTTATATTCAAGATTGTATGATATATATATGTATCAATATTACATTAAACTGAAAAATTTTCTTGCATATGGTTTTGTTGGAAATAAATCTTGGATTCTAAAGGCATGCCTATAATTTTTTAAGAAATAAAAATGTATCAATAACATTAGGCCCTATAGGAAAGCTAGTGAAAGTACCGTAAGTACAGTTTTCATTCAGGACAATGTTGTTGTTTTTTAATGAGGTTGCTTTATCAACATTGAATTGAAGTTAAAGCCATATCTCCCCATTTGCTTGTTGCATCTAAATTAAATTAAACAGGGGAGGGCATGTAACTTAAAGAAACATAACTATGTTTAGCTTAGTTATTTACGATACTTTAATATAATGATTTCCCCTACATTTGTTACAATTGTTTTGAGATGGAACTTCGGTTAATATTGTGGTTTTTGTTATCCTCGGTCGCCAGGTTTGGTATGAACTTTATTGTTTACGTCCAAATAAACTGTTTTATCGGATCAAGTGATTGTTGTTTTCTTCCTAAAGAAACTTATTCAACAGCCAATATTAAAAATAGACAACAAATAAAAGTGTAAGCTAAACTTTTTAAAAACATTACAAATAAAATTGGTTTTAGTAAAATTGATGTTTAGACTTTCAAAATTCTGTATATCATGATGAGAAATATCTTGTTGAGTGAATTAACAAATATAGTACTGTATATCACATACCTCAAAGTTTTTAATGCTGCCATCTGAAAGAGTCATATCCATAGTTACACCACGAACAAGTACTCTGTTCAACACTCTGCCAACAAGAAAAAATGACAGGACTAATGTTAGATTTATTATTCTGAAAGATTTAAAATGCTCAAAGTGTAATGTTTGTACCCAGTTGATATAGCAACCTCTACTATCCAATCGAGATGATCAAGGGAAAGATTTAAAATGCTCAAAGTGTAATGTTTGTACCCAGTTGATATAGCAACCTCTACTATCCAATCGAGATGATCAAGGGAAAGATTTAAAATGCTCAAAGTGTAATGTTTGTACCCAGTTGATATAGCAACATCTACTCTCCAATCGAGATGATCAAGGGAAAGATTTAAAATGCTCAAAGTGTAATGTTTGTACCCAGTTGATATAGCAACCTCTACTATCCAATCGAGATGATCAAGGGAAAGATTTAAAATGCTCAAAGTGTAATGTTTGTACCCAGTTGATATAGCAACATCCACTCTCCAATCAAGATGATCAAGGGAAGGTAATCTGGGTCTTGTCGATTCTAAATGTTCATCCAACTGACTTCGAAGAGGTCCGAAAACACAGGAAACCAAATCATCATGAAATTCTGTAGGAATCCTGGGATATGAGAATTTTTTATAAATATTTATGTTTGTGCGAAAAAGATAAGTATAATAAAAAAAATATATTGAGGAATAGTTTCTGTCCCCAGTTTGTATAAAAATAGCATTGGTTAGCAAAAAAGTAACTGTTTAATCTTAGATAACTACTTACTGAAGTTCCTGAAGGTCTTGAATAAAATGCTGCAATTGATGATAATAAGTATCAAGTTATTTATGTATGGAAAAATCATTACTTTATTATGGATTAAGAGAAAGTATTCCTTTCTGACTATGCTGGTTTATATTGGTAGTGAAGCAGCATTTACCAGGAATCATATGGCCAACACAATACTCAGCCACTTTTTACTTTTACCCAACTAATGTCAGGTACACATCAGAGCTGGGTAGACTCAGGGATACTGAGTAATATTGCCAATCTAGAAGAAAGTACTGAAATAAACCTGGATTTGATCCCATGATCTGTAATAGCTGCAATCTATGTGCTGCTACTATTTATTATTGAGTAATTATTGTTATTAGATTATACAAAGATTTTTTTAGTCTGGAATATACAATTTTAAATGAATTTTAAATGCATTTGATACTAACAATGTTTACTAAAAGTAAAAGTTAAGTTAGATGTATTCTATTTTATATTTCAAACATTTGCAAAAATGTAATAGGATAAGGAGAAAAAAGAGTAAATATTATTTACCTCTTGCTTTAATGATGAGCTTGGAATTTTAATTGCCTGCTTGACAAGTTTGTCAATGCCACAGAATAATAATGCAAATATTTCTTCAGTCAGATTATCTCTCACAATCTTTTTTAAAACGTCATTATGTGTTTCACTTCCCAAGAGTGCTCCAAAAACAACTGGAATTTTAAAAAAAAAATGAAAGTTTTCAACATTCAAAAGAAATGGTGAATATGTCGTACGTCTGATTGTGAAGTCAACAGTTACCGTAGTGAAAAATATATGTACTTACATAAAAGTCAAATGAAAGTTTGTCTTCAATAGAAAGCCAAATCCCTAAACAACAAAATGTTTTGAAGATTTTATCTATGCTCTGGATTGTTTTCATACATTTTAAAAGTTATCTCCAGTGTTTGTTGTCATGTGAAATTGAAATGTATGGGCCCGGTCACCGGATGTAGGCTAGATAGGCAGATAGGGCCTACTGCATACATTTAGTTTTAACCATTTTAAGAAAATTACTATCAATGTATATGTAACTAGCTATAAGAAATCTTACACAATCAAATAATATTCACAAGTTTAACAATATACCTTTTAATATTTTTGTGAAAGTTGCTTTATCCAACTTTGCCAAATGTTTAACCATTCCCTGAATCTCAGGTGGAATTCTGGCTCCAACAAACGATGTTCGATCAACTGGGGTTGTTCCACCTCCTCCTTTTACTTGAATAATAGACATTTTATGCAAGCCAAACTAATAATTTTATTTCAAGTAAAAAGAATAGCCGATCTCATCTGTTTTTATGGTATTTCTTTTAATAGTTTTAGTAAATTCAAGTGAAGTGGGCGGAGCCTTGTCTTTACATTCGTACTGGCAAGTACACTTGTGACTATGTACACTACTACTAGTTATAGTCTAGTTATTAGTTTGTTATTAATGCTAATTACTGCTTTGATAGTTTTTCTAGAATTTAAATTGCTTCAATGTTTAGTAGCTTACATAAAAAGAATGCTCAATACAAAAATTTGTGTATTTTGAGATTTGTTTTATCAGTGTATTTGATTCCGACGTAGTCACACATTGATTTTACGCTCTGTTGACAGTTGATAAAAGTTACCACTTCAATTGATTGCATGGTAATGTCGCGAATTTGGCTTATTTCTAGCTAGGTCTAGCTAATTTTGGTCGGTCTAGGCACTAACTCACTGAGCTATATATATCACTGGCCTATATATGTAGGGAGAGAGATAGAGGGATTTATTTATTATCTCAGTGGAATGAAATGGTTACGATAATGGACTATTTATAGCGCATCTCCACCCTGCCCATGCAATCAGTGCCCTCTATTTTCACATTGAGTTGTGCAGGATCGAAGGGGCAAAAAAACAACAACAAAACATGTTGGATAGAAAGGCCTTCAAACACTTCTTTAAAGTCTAGGCCGACTCTAGGTCTAGGCCTATTTTGTTTCAGAAACCCTCAATGATTAAAGCAAACAAACGATTCCAATATTTAGATGCTACAGATTAAAAAAGGCGCAGCCCAGGACTTCGTTTTATGAGTATGTAGGCTACACTGGGAATTAGTCTGATAAAGGTAAAGGACTGTGTGGAAGGACGAATAAACCGCTACTTTTATCACATGTGCTTTAAGAGTAGTCTCGCGAAGCTAGGAATTGTCCGTACCATCCATACCGCTTTTTGTGAACGGTAAACGACAGATCGAGCATAATCACAGGGTGCCAGGTGATATCTTTAAAAACCGGCGGTGATGTGGTCAGACTTCTTATATCCACATCATAAAGTGTGTTAAGCTCCCCACTGTTCGATGTGTCTTCTGGAGTCTCTGCAACTGGTTCTGAGTTCTGAGGTTTCTCAAACACCTGTCACAGTTTAATCCAGCCTTTACTGGAACAGAACGAGACCTATGGGGCCGTCCATAAATTACGTCACACGATTAGGGGGGGGGGGAGGGGGTCACGCATTTGTGATGATGTGTGACGAGGGGGGAGGGGGGTCTAAGATATCCAACGTCACATGAAAATGAAAATACATATATAGGCCTATGTTTGATTGTGCGCTATAGACTCCTATGTCGTTTGATTGATCGGGACAACCAAAACTGGACATTTACTCGCAACTTTCCGGAATAGAAAAATTTAATTGATTTTATATTTTTAAAAAAAGTATGCCATTTATGCGCACATGAAAACTGTAAAAAGAAATAAGTCCTCGACGTACAAGAGAGTAGCTTCCCATTCATTCTGCTTTCATTGAGAGTAGCTCCATTCATTCTGCTTTCATTGAGAGTAGCGTCCCATTCATTCTGCTTTCATTGAGAGTAGCTTCCCATTCATTCTGCTTTCATTGAGAGTAGCGTCCCATTCATTCTGCTTTCATTGAGAGTAGCTTCCCATTCATTCTGCTTTCATTGAGAGTAGCTTCCCATTCATTCTGCTTTCATTGAGAGTAGCTTCCCATTCATTCTGCTTTCATTGAGAGTAGCTTCCCATTCATTCTGCTTTCATTGAGAGTAGCTTCCCATTCATTCTGCTTTCATTGAGAGTAGCTTCCCATTCATTCTGCTTTCATTGAGAGTAGCTTCCCATTCATTCTGCTTTCATTGAGAGTAGCTTCCCATTCATTCTGCTTTCACTGAGAGTAGCTTCCCATTCATTCTGCTTTCATTGAGAGTAGCTCCATTCATTCTGCTTTCATTGAGAGTAGCGTCCCATTCATTCTGCTTTCATTGAGAGTAGCTTCCCATTCATTCTGCTTTCATTGAGAGTAGCGTCCCATTCATTCTGCTTTCATTGAGAGTAGCTTCCCATTCATATTGCTTTCATTGAGAGTAGCTTCCCATTCATTCTGCTTTCATTAAGAGTAGCTTCCCATTCATTCTGCTTTCACTGAGAGTAGCTTCCCATTCATTCTGCTTTCATTGAGAGTAGCTTCCCATTCATTCTGCTTTCATTGAGAGTAGCTTCCCATTCATTCTGCTTTCATTGAGAGTAGCTTCCCATTCATTCTGCTTTCATTGAGAGTAGCTTCCCATTCATTCTGCTTTCACTGAGAGTAGCTTCCCATTCATTCTGCTTTCAATGAGAGTGTTTGGGTTTTCCCGCCTTTTTTTTTTATTGCTGCGCACTCTGTTGTTTGCAATTGCATTGCTGGTTTATACTGTACTTTTTTTTCTCTCTATTATTGATCTCGCGATTATTCTTTTAATTTCTATATGTTTTTTATGGACACAATGTGTCCACGGGTCAACTAGTTACTATTAATAAGCATTATAAATAAAAAATTATGATCGCCTTGTTTCTTATCTATTTTCAAATGATGATCGCATCGCGAACGCGTCTGAATGCTAAAAATAAATGGGGAAAATGTCCATGTCTGGCAATCACCTTCGTGCATCCAGGGACACAAGCTAATTCGGTCGGTGTATGCTGGAATCCAAATTCAGTCTAATGGTTTAGGAAACCGAGAAGCTGTTGGTTATTCAGGACCGACTTACATTGCAATCAGATCTGGAAAACACTCTTCATCAACAGCATTCAATCATGGACTCGATTTCAAGAAATTGCTTAGTCTCAATGAATTTGATGTCATTACACGAAGTGGTATTGATCGCATGGTGAAACCAATTCAAAAGTTGATGGGAGCCCAGACGAGAACCCAAAATAGGGAAAAGTTATTAAGGTTGCAGTCCACCACTTTCTTCAGTACGATTTTGACGCTGTATTCATCACTACTTAATGGGCTGATATTTACACATGACCACTATGGTAGTCATTTGAACGATAGCGGTGTTACCATAGATGCTGATTTAGAAAAGAAGAATTTTCAGTTAGCAGGCAACACTCTACCAAAAATTTGGTCACAGTTGGTAGTCGATAATTTTCCAACAGTGGCAGAATTCATCGACCCAACAGTCTCAGAGATCGATGAAGAACACCTGTTGTCTAAAGATCAAAAATGGTTTGACGTTCATGTACGAACAAGCCAATACTCAAATTGTAAAATGCACCGACAAAAAGTGCTGTTCAAAACCAAGAAGCTCATATTTCAGTGTAGTAACAAAGAGATTTTTTCCACCTTCTTTACCAGTTGTTTAATCAGGTGAATGTCTTAAAATTCCAGAACGGATAACAGATGGAGCGTCGGATAAGTTTCCATCTCTGTTTGCAGTTCAAAATCTGAAAGGGGGTGATATCCTATCTCGGTCATCAAATCCTTACAGTTCGATTCCATACGATTTGTACTGTCCCTCAATACAATCCGTGCTTAGCGATAGGATTTGCAAAAAAAGTCATATGTACTTCGCTTTGTTAGTCATGCTGCGCAACCATTCCTCAACACACAAGCAGGAATCATTTATTCCTCCCAAACCAATCAGGACACAAAGAGTTCCTGCACGTAGGCAACGTGAACTAATGGTTATATTCGCAAATGAAGAAAATGGAGAGAGTGGTGAATGGATAGATGAAGAAAAGCTTGATTTGAATGGAATATCCATTCCACCTGATGAAGAGACCAATACTTTCCCTATTTATTCCATGAAGGAGCATTTTTGATCACCTTGTGAGAATTTCCCGGAGAATGCATGACAAACATACATTTTGTGTTTTTTTTTTAAATTTAAACTTAAATTTAAAAAAAAATTGTACTGATTCTACTAAAGCATGTATTTTTGTGCACATGATAAATGATATTAAATTATTGTTATAATTACACTTTCAACTTTTCTTTTGTGTAATACAAAATTAATTAATTACAAAACGACGACAAATAAAAGTAATTTGGAACCTGTATGTTTGCATTTTTAGTAATATATCTTTGAGGGGGGGGGGGCAGATTTTGTGATGTCATATTTTAGGGGGGTCGTCTGACTTTTTGTGACGATGTGTGACAAGGGGGGGGGGTAAAAAATCTGTCAAAATCGTGTGACGTAATTTATGGACGGCCCCTATTGCCTTATTGGCTGTTCTCTTTTTAATATAGGACACATACCTAGCACGTCTTAGATGTAAGAAACAAAAAAGGTATTAATATGATTGTGTGTTTGCAGATGTGGTGTATGTTGTAGGCTGGGAGGAGGTTTGAGTTCTGACAATTGACCATGTGATGGAAAGGGAAGTAATCAGCTGTTTGTATATAGTGGCTGTTGACAAACAAAGTCTTAAATGTTGAGGCCACCAGCCTACACAATTGAATAATCAAAAAGACACATATGCATATATGCCTAGCGGTCACTTTAATAATAACTTAAGCTGTTGTTTTTTTAATGAATGAGATAAATTGTCAATAATTACAGTTTAAAATAATTTTCTTAATGCATAATATAGTTCTAGGCATATTCATTTTTAGTAGGCCTAACTTAAATTGTTGTTGTTTTTTTATCAGAAAATGGCATTTTAAAATAATGTCCCAAATGCACAATATTTTATGGTTGCATTAAAAAATTTCGATAGTCCTCTCAGGTATTCTATTAGGTTTCTACTTCTGTAGGTTTGAACAATTGAGGAGTCAACTTTCAAAAAATTAGTTATTTCCCTTGTTTTTATAAGTAGGCCTATAATTAATTGTACTTATGCTTTTATCGGCCTCCACATAAGCCTACTTTTTCTGCGTTTCACGAGTGGCTGGTCTCCACGAATGATCATACACCTTATTGAAATATGCGAATTCAATCAATACATTTTTCAAATGTTTTGGGTGATTCATCCCGAATTCAGCTTGCAACCTTCGATGGGCTGCTTCAACATAAGCTTATTAATTTTTGGTACGATCATTCAGTGTCCTCTCATATATACCACACGAGAGGGTGAAACAATGCACGACGTCTTGTTTCGATTTAGACATCCCACATTGACGTCCTCATACCAGTTGATTATTGAAGTGAATTCTTCCATATTCTCATTTCCCAGAGCCTGCAAATCAACATCTATCAAAGTTTTCAATTGGAATAAAGGAAAGGTCACCACAATTACTCTCGCCACCATTGCAAACTCTGGATCTCTGTTATATCTGCAAAGAAGATTAATACCTACTTCTGCCAATTTCTTGTGCATGTTTTTCGTTAAATGAAGTAAACAGCCACGAATTACATAATTTGAAAACATTGATATAACAGCTACAATTGCAGCCTGCTCAAAATCAATATTTAACGGATGACGGATTTAGATGTGGTCACAATGCTTTGATGGCTTCAAACGTTCGTCGGTAAGTATAATCACCTTCTTTGTTTGGAAGCAGAGTGTACAAGATAGGCAGCACAAATCCTCCTCTGACACGATAACGTAGTTTTCTAAAGGCTATTAAATTGTGATATAAAAACTGAATTGGGTAGCTGTAAGCGAGGCTGTTATCTTAGCAAAGCTTTTCATTTACTGATCATCTAGTCTAAAAATGTATCACGACCTATCTTACAAATTAAGTTATTTGAAAGGTGTGGTCCAAAAGTCACACCATGAACTTATATTTTGCATGTGTAGTTATTAGATTTTTATTAGGATAGTATGACTAGATTTAGAATCTATATTCTATATATTATATTAAATTGTGTGTACTCTTTTTTCTTAATTAATTTTGTACAATTCTTAACAGTAGGCTTACATGAAAGGGCCTTAATATAATTCAGATAGAGGCCTATATTTTTTTAAGTACCCTAGCTATTCTCTAAATGCCTGGGGAAAAAAATGGTTATGATCACTACCGGTTGCTCACAAGCTATTTTTAGGTCTATAGCCTATGCATTATAATACTAGGTATTGTCCAAAATCGAAACAAACTCTCCCGTAGTTGTATCATTCTGTGAACGATTGGCTATCCATTAACATGGCTGTGGAACAATTTGTTGAGTTCACTTTGCCATTAATTGAAAAAGAACGAGAAGCTTGGTCTGATCGGTAAGTAGCTAATTGTATGTTTGGTTTTTCATCTGTTAATAATTAATACAAATATAGTATAAATTAATTATTAAGCTTTTAGCCTAGGCCTTTAATTTATATAGCCCGATAAAAACTGTGCCAACTTTTACTTGGGAAAAAAGCTAGGTTTATTTTGCTTATTATAAAGCATAGGCCTAGTTATTATTTGTACATAGAATATAGTCTAATCAGCTATATAGTCATTATAAATAGGCCTAGTGTTCAAATGCACATGCTACAATTTTAAAGTATCACATTTTAGAGTATTTATTTATTTTCGCTGAACATTTTACAGCTCTATGCCTATAATATAGGATTACTATAGGACATATATAGTAGCTTATAAGTGGGCCTGCAGGCTATAGATCTATATATAGGATATGTATATAGGCCTATCATGATCATATGGCTAATCAGCTCATAGCAGTAGGGCGTTATATTGTTATATTAAATATATAGTATATAGGCTATACATAGATCATATCATTTCCCTGAGTATATCTTTTATTAATTTAAAAGTTAAATTAAAAGCTATTATAATTTCCATTTAATATATGTCATAATTTTAATAGGACGTCCTATATTCTATTTAATATTATATATGGCCTATAGAATATAGCCTAAGCATACAAATTTTTTCACGTAGTGATATTTTAAAACCCGATTAGTTTTTAGTAATTCATCATCACTTTCAATATCCATTCTTATATTAATGTGCGTTCTTTAATTTGAAAAGTAACATAATTGGCACTCTTTCAATGTAAAATCGAAACCTCTCACGACTTTTCACAGAAATGAGTCATCATGGACTTATATAGACCAACGGAAATTTCCATAAGTTAAAAATAGCAATGGAAATTTTTTTCATGCACTTACATATATTATAAATTATAAGCCTGCTACTAAATTAGCCTAATCATCTTATCTTATACTTATACATTACAGTTACAGACGCTCCTTCTATAAAGAAGATTATTGCGTCCTACGCTCATCCGTGGTCCGAGTCTAGTCTTGCATTTTTATTAATGTTTTAAATGATGTTAGGTTATTGGTTTTCCTGGTTTGTTCAGGCAACCCATTCCATGCCCGAATGCTAGGCCTACTCTCGAAGAAAGAGTAGGCCTACTTATACTTATATTGTTATATGCATTTGTACTCGCATAAGTCCGCATATAAGTATTATAAGGGACAAGGAAAGTATTTTTGTCTTTATGTTTATCTGAGCTTTGCAACAGGTTGTTATTGTGTTGGATTTCTAAATTAGAGTTGAATGCCTTATAATATAAGGCATAAGGCTTATGTATTATTACTACTTTACTCTTTGCCCTTCTGCCCTCTAGTGTTTCTAGGTTTATTGATTTTACTAATTGTGTAACTCTTGTTAATTGGGAATATTCACTAGTTATGAACCTAACAGCTCTTTTTTGAATTTGTCCTAATTTTTTAATGTTTTCTTTAGTTGATGGGTCCCATACAGATCCTAATATTTTATTTAGTACTACTGAAAAATGCTCCCCTCCCCACCACTAGAAAAATGTATAGGTCTACACATAATTATCATGGACACTATGCTATGGACAAGTCTTAATGAGGCCTTACCTCATCCATTTAGGTCATATTATATAGGTCATAAACACATTTATGACAAATAGTTAAAATAGTAGGCCTATAGACATAGGACTGTATAGGCCTGTTAATTCCTGGCAATAAAACTAAAACAACAACAACTCTGTGGACACATTAGTATGATATTACCGAATACTGTCGTATGACTATTTATGATTTAGAATCTTTAACTTTTTATGACATAAAATTTTGATTCTTAATTACATAATAATTATTGGCCTAATTTCAATGTATTTTATGAGTGGTAATTGTGCATTATTCATTATTGGCATGATGGCCATTATGGCTAAGTCAATAAATGCTGCTATAGCGAATGGTCAGAGGTGATTAGATGGTCAGTTGTCTCCCCTTGTTACAAACCCATTACCTACCACTGCCCACATAAAAATCACAGTGAATAGCCTAGTGATTATCATAGGTTGAAAAGAGTGTTCTATCCCCCACCCCTTCAATGATTGGAACTTTGGAACATGGAACACAAATTGTGTTGGTTGGTGTTCAGAGAACTATTGATACCCCGTATGGGCTAAAACATCATTATATGTATAATTCACGAAGATTCAATAAATGCAAATAATTTGATGGTGAAATTAAGGACAGTGACAAAAACTATAACATGTCAAATAGAACATGTAGGCTCTATAATGTATAATAGGCCCTAAAAAGTAGGCTACGTAGCAGTCAGAAATGAAAGAATTGGGAATTTCAGTGAGTGTGGTGTGAAGGAAATGTTACTGAATGTGTTTTTTTTCAATACACAACTAAACATAAACTATAGTACAATCAGTATGATGGTATGCTATATATGTAATTCGTTGCTTTTGGCAACAAATTTTAAAGTAATTTTTTTTTTTTTTTTTGTATATAGGTTTTCTAGTTATTTCTTGTCTGAAACAGAACAGCAAAGAAAAGGAATGTGTATTTTAAATCTAGTCATCAAATCTATGAAAGAAGAGTTATATAGAGGAACAGTTGTAATTTTGTGCTCTGAATCTACGCCAGAAGAGCAAGCTAATAAAACACTGGTTACATTACCTTATCACAAAATTACTCCAGGTAAGTAGGCCTGCATAACAATAAGTTTACTCGTAGAACATGAAAGCCTTATATTGTGATTTAAAATTTAATTATTTTTTCGCCCAATAAGGTTATGTAGAGTGCAATATATAGTATATCTCCTGCGTCGGCTCCATTGGCTCCCTGTGAAAGCCGGAATTAAATATAAAGTGGCGCTACTTTGCCATCAGTGCCTTTTTAATAACGAGATTCCGTCCTATCTCAAGGAACTAATTACACCATATGTCCCGCAAAAAACACTTCGTTCTGCCAACTCATCGTTTATGGAAGAGCCCCATTTCTCTCTGACGACCGTTGGCCTTAGAGCCTTCTCAGTATCCAGTCCGAAGGTGTGGAATCTACTTCCCATTCAACTCATGCAAACAAGCTCTATTGTTACTTTCAAAAAGAACTTAAAAACTCATTTTTTCAATATTTACCTTAGATAACATTTAACATGCTTTAGACCCCTACTGTCTTACTTATGAGTTGGGTCGGTTAGTGCCACATTTATTTGATTTGTCTTTTTTAAATCATCAATTAGCTTTGTCACCTAGCCTAGGCTACACACTAGAGTAATATCCGTGATCTTACTTGTATGTTAAATGCGCTCTGAGCTTACATTAGGTTTGTTGGCAGCGCTATACAAATATTATTATTATTATATATATATATATAGTCTATATTTCAAAGAGATAGTAAAAATAATAAAAACTATATTTCATGGTGCATGTGGAATTCAACATTGTTTACTTCTAAAAGATTATTCAACAATGGATGTGATTCTTATAAAAAAAATATTTTTTCTTTGACAGGGGTTTTAGTGAGCCTTGACTCAATTTCAGAAGACATCTGTGTTACAGGGATAGTGTCTTATATCAATCTCTGTGAAATATTTGTTGTCATTGATGATTCAAGTGAAGTAAATAGCCTGGATTGGAGCAAGGTCTATAAAATTACTAAACTAGAAAATGATGTGACCTACAGGCGAATGGAAGAGTAAGTTTTTTTTTTTTTGTTGTGAGGATTCAATAAAGCTGCCTGTGTGATTAGCTAAAAAAAGTATCATGTCTGTTTCTGGTTTTAAATGTATATTGGTAAGGTTTGTAAGCAACTTGTTAAGGTTTTTTTTTAAGCAGCATTTTTTCTTAGAATGTTAACTTAAAATGGATTAGTTAATTGAAAATGTTAATATTTATTGGCTCTTTTAGTAAAGCTAGACAAAAACAACAACAACAAAATTATAGTTTTAATAGCAATTAAATAGTTACAGTTAACTATATATGGTATAAAGTGTTTCTTTTTTATAAAGTTCATTAAAATTACTGAATTTACATATTATGTTGTGTTGCATTCAATTTTTCAGTGCTTTATATCATTTAATGGAGTATGATGAGGATGAACCTTCAAGGAGACTTATTGACACTTTGTTTGGTTTAGTAGAAATAATACCACGAAGAGATCAGTCTGGTAAGCAATGACCACTTTGATATATTTCTTTTTTTAAATACTATTATGGACCTGTGGCTTTGACAAATTAAATGTAAGATAATAGTACATGTATAAAAGGTCCAATACATACCCATTCTAATTGTATAGTGTCTTGGATTACAATCCAGGTAAAAAAAAATGCTGCTTCTGTAGAGCTTGTCTTTTATTAAACATACCCAGTCTGATGTTAACTGTTGGGGGGGAGTTAGGGTGACTGGGCATTGTGCTATTCACACAAGCCCTTGAAGGCTGTGGCCACAGAAATGAGCAAATCACTTCACAAGTCCTATATAAACTATAAACTAAAATAATTTGAAATGGGTAGGCCTACTTGGTTGTATGCATGACATAATTTTAGCCTAACAAATTTTAATAATACAAATGTTAACATACATTAACAAAGAAGTTGTTTTTTTGTTTATTTCAGCTATTACATTTGTCAATACAAATCTTGATGAGTCTCAGAAAGAGGCTGTAAGATTTGCACTGAACCAGAAAGAGGTTGCGATCATACATGGTCCACCTGGGACAGGGAAGACAACCACTGTTGTAGAGCTTATTGTGCAGGAAGCAAATCAAGGTACAAAGGTAAGACATATAAAATACAATTCATTTATGACAATTTAGTTTAAATGTGGTAAATTAATATTAGTAGACTACATAATTAGCTTAACATTTTAGATATTAATATTAATAGTGTAATGATTCTCTGTTATCATCAATTTTACATTTTTAAAGTCAAAATGTAGGGCCTACTAAATGTGCTAATTTTCAATCATTAAAATACTAGTGGTTATGCCCGTCAAAATGACGGAGAAAAGAATGACTACAATGTGTTTTGTTAAGATAGAGAGACAAAAGACAATATTACAAAAAAAACTGGAGTGAGAACGTTTCTTTTCGGTATTTAGTTTTTGTTCTTTTTAATTGTTTCTGGTCGCCCTGACCCTGGCATATGCATAAGAATTGTTGCTGTCAAGCTTCTGGCCTAAAAGACTGGCGTAGTGTGTAAGCCGCCTATACATTCCCATTAAGAATACACCGGCGGGCGAACGCAAAGGGGACAGTCCCAGCAGCGGGTCCGAGATCCATTGCACTGCCGAGAGGCCACTGGTCTCTGTGGGGAGGAAACAATAGACGCTGCAATCCCGTCTCGAGAAACACCCGGTTCTTGGATGCATATACCTATAGTATAAGGTTTGTGCTACTGGGTGACAAGGCGGGTACACTGGCGAGCCACCACAATAATAATCCTTAGGGGAACCGCAGTGAACGATCGCTGAGCTGCGGAAAACTTCCTTATTACACGGCACGCCACGCCTTCGGGTGGCTGGAGCCCGGACATAGATTGCTCAATCCTAAACGTTACACCCTGGGGTGGCTGGAGCCCGGAGAGATTGCTCAATGCTAAACGTTATGCCCTGGGGTGGCTGGAGCCCAGACATATATTGCTCAATCCTAAACGTTACGCCCTGGGGTGGCTGGAGCCCGGACATAGATTGCTAAATCCTAAACGTTACGCCCTGAACACAAGAGACGAAAGACTTGTCCGGGTTTTTTAAAGGTACTTTTTAATTCAATATTAAAATGTAGCGAGCAGTTGTGTTGACTTGACTTGTTATTAATAATAATAAATTAACAATGGAACAAAAAACACAAATACAAAACAATAAAAAAAGGTAAATAATAACAAAAATAAATTAGAAAATAATATTTCAATGCAATAAAAACTATAGTTATAACGATTTTTTTCGGTGTTTAATTTTTGTTCTTGCTTATTGTATCAATAAAACAGTATTGAGAATGTTTCTTTCGGTATTTAGTTTTTTATATTGTGTCCGGTCGCCCTGGCACATGCATAAAAATTGTTGCTGTCAGGCTTTTGCTATTTAAAAGTAATCATTTATAACTTGTTACTTGTTCTTTATAATTAGTATAATTTAATTTATAGAGTGTAGAAAGTCGCCTATTAAAGGATGCTCTCAATAGCGACGTGAATCTATTAAATAACTAAAACATTTGGTTACTTTTACTTAAATGATAATGCAAACATCTATAATGAAAAAAGAAATGATTTGATTGACATTACGTCATATGCTAGTTTTTTTTTTTAAGTGGCCTACACCATTCAAACTCTTCAAGCCGAATTGCGGTGCGTAACTTTTGAAAAAAGGTCTCGCCACATTAAAAAAACAACAGAAGAATTGGGAAAATCATATAAGGCCCTCTCGTTCAACATAGTGAATCTCGCGTTCAACATAGTAAATGAAAGGAAATGGCCATTTGTTGCGTAAGGGTTTATGTATTTATATAGCTGGATATACTTTTTTTTATTAATAAAATAAACACATTCATGATTATAAGTCATAAACTAAAAATTATATTTTGGAGTACGTTTTTGATTTATACATTTAACTTTTGTCCCGATTAGTCAAACGGCTTAGGAGCCTATAGCGAACACACACATATATATATATATATATATAAATAAATATATAAACAAACAAACAAACTCACAGTAATTATATATGTTGATGATTAATGTGTCTTCATTAGACACTTTAGATTTAATGATATTTCTAATAGTATAGTTTCTTTTTCAATTTTATTAAAAAGGTTTTGGCTACAGCACCTTCCAATATAGCAGTGGATAACCTTGTGGAAAAACTGGCAACGTCCAACCTGAGCATTGTGCGTGTGGGTCATCCTGCCAGAATGCTGCCCCATGTACAGAAGCATTCCCTGGATGCCAAAATTACTGAATTTAAGAAGGATCCTACATCATCTCTTTACAGAGTTTTAGTAAGCTTCTACTCTAATTTTATTAGAATGTGAGAAAGAAACCTTACTTTTTAATAGACTTGGAAACAAAAGAAAATTAAAATGGCTCAATAATTATTTTTTTTTTAAATGAATAGATCATCTTTTACTAAGTAAAATTTATGTTAAAATTGACATGTTATAAAAAATAAATATGTAAATGTAAATTAAAAAACATCTTATCAAAGTTGTAAAGATTCTTAATCATCAATAATATAGTTAATAAAAACAACCGCTATGGAAAATCACAATTTCGTATAAAAAAATTTTAAATTTAAAGCTTAAAAAGGCTTACCCAAAAACTATGGTATTTTAAAATGAAAATAGAAACCCTAGCTTACCCATCCCCTGTCACCACAGGGTATGCCTATGAAGATGATTGACATAACTGAGTTCATTAAGCATGCAATTTATACAGAATGACTTAATGTTTCTATTTTTAGGCAAAGATAAGGCATGCTTCCGACTCACAATTGCCAGCTTTGTTGAAAAAAGAAAAAAAGATTATAGACAAGTTAACCAAGAAAATCTTGACCAATGCAGACATTGTCTTGGTCACTCTGATTAGTGCAGCCAGAAGAGGGCAACTTTCATGTCTTGATGATGACCATTTTAGTCTAGTTGTTATAGATGAATGTTCACAGGTGGAATTTTTTATAAAATATTTGTGTTGTTCTTTATAATAATTTCTCAAACTACTTATAGTTTAGTCAAATATAATTTATACTTTACCTTGATTTTATATGACACCATTGATGCTCAGTGCTTCATAAGCTTGTGTGAAACATTTTTGAATAACCAAATGTTATTAATTATGCTCAATGCTTCATGAACTTGTGGAAATCATTTAAAAACATTATTAGTGCAACTGACTAGTGAGACCTGCAAAAGGATGAGTCAAAATTGTGAAAGGAACTTTGTCAGACATTTTAAAAAGTTTCAGTACAGTATTTGATGACTCTTAATTGAAAAAAATGATATCATTATGATATGACAGTTTGCTGCCTTAATCAAGGTAGCATCAAATCTAGATCTGTTAATTGTAAACTTTACCTTACAAAAAAATTATTGAAACATGAGGATCTTATTGAATTAGTGAAAAAGAAATAGTAAGTTTAATCATAAAAAAATGTTCATATAATATTTGTATTAGGTCTTTTTTATATGGTTACTTTCAGAAAATTTTGAACACTTTTTATTTGAACGATTATTTCATGCTTACTTATTCACCCTCTCAATTAGTTTTTCCAGTAAAAAAGGATGACTATAAGACCTAAAATTACTAATGTAATTCATATTTTATCATTAGTATTAGTGTATATTTGTTATGCATTCTCTAACCAGTCTATAGAAGCAGCCTGCTGGATTGGCTTGTTGCAAGCCAGGAAATGTGTTTTAGCTGGTGATCACTTGCAACTTCCACCCACAATTTTCAGCCAAGAGTATGTAACTTATAATATGATAGCTATATATTTTTTTTACTAGTTGTCAAGACTTTCCATTTAAACAGAATTCATTATATTTTTAACACAAACCTTTAAAAACCATTGGTTTGATTTTAGTTTGCTTAAGGATAAATTTGACTAGTCATTCAATTACTTTTTTTCAATAGAGCTGCAGATAGTGGACTGAAGATCACATTGATGGAAAGGCTGATGAAGTTATTGACTGAAGAGAATGAGTATGATGTGGTCAGGATGTTGACCACTCAATACAGAATGCATCAAGACATCATGACATGGCCATCTGAACGGCTTTACCAAGGGAAGCTACTGGCACACCATTCTGTTGCTGATCATTTGCTGAGGTAGAGTTTATGATACAGATATCAAAACAAATACTTAATACTTTCCTTCTCAGTAACAGGAATGCCTTGGTATTTCTGTACCCATGGGCCTCAGTGCTGATATAGTGTATAAACCACCAGCCCCAATAGTCAACTTATTGCCCTATACAATGGAATAAAGCATGTGTGCCTCCAGGCTTGTAATAATCGTTTCTATATTATATTTGACATTATAACACCAATATTTTTTCTCGTAGTCTCTACCACTTTCTAGTACACCTTTTCTTTTTCATTCTAGTACTCCCTGCACCAAAATCTATATAAATAAAGTATGTATTGGTGCAGTTAGGGTTGTTGTTGATTTTTTATTAGCTACAAGAAAGCTACTTATTATTCACCAGTGAAGTTGAATGTTATTATCATACGTTAGTTCAAACGGTAAATTCTTCCTTAGAATTTCATTGAGTGGCTTAAGTTTGTTATTTCAAAGTGAACAAGATCCTAGACAGACAACAGAAGACCTGGATTTGTAACAATGGCAATTCCTCCAATTGGTTTTGGACATGGTCAGATTGCAGAAAGGATACACCAAACCTTTTCAAAAATGCCTATGGGAAGATAGCAGCCAAGTGGTTATTGTGCTTGCCCTGGATGTGTACCAAGCTTATCTTATAATTTGGTCTTTGAAAAACAAGACAAGAGTGCACAATGAGTACATGAAAATTTGATCTTTTAAGAGGATTCAAGGAAGCGAGCTGTGCACGGTACCTGACATGTAAAATGTCCAATAGATCTTCTGCATGGATATGGGACTTCCCAATGTTAGCCGGGCACCAAAGAGCTGAGTAGGCTTGTTCTGGTCAGGCTTTTATAACTTAGCACTTAGGATTCTAGAATGATGTATATAAAATGCACAAAATTCATCCCTACAATGTTTGTTATTTTACAGAGAAAAAATAGCAGTATGTCACATTAGGCTTGAGAATTAACAAACTCTCAAATTTCCCTTAGACTTATTATTACAACTATGCCCATAATATCTAACTACTGTACCCTGTTTTTCTCAATTTTTCTAAATGTGTATAATTTCAAGGGACCTGGATGATGTCATTGAGAATGAAACAATCGATTCTCCTTTATTACTCATTGACACAGCTGGCTGTGGAATGTTTGAGTTACAACTTGAAGAAGAAGAATCAAAACAAAATGAAGGTGATGACATAAACTAAAAGTAAAAGCTTATATTACACACAATCACATATTTCCCTTTAATAATTAACATCACCTATATAAATTATATGATTTTTTTTGTGGTTATCTCCCCAGGTGAGGCAAACATTGTGGAGTATCAAGTAGAAAACCTTATCAGGTGTGGGGTCAAAGAAAAAGATATTGCTGTTATATCTCCTTATAGTTTACAGGTCTGTTCATATTATTCATACAACAATGGATATTGTTCTTTGTTTTCAGTGAAATACCTTAAAGAGTTTTATTATTATTATTTTAGTAAAGCATGAATTGATATTTCTGTACATACCATTTCCATAGTAGAAGTCTGGAAGGCTTTTAGTTTTAGTTGTCTTTAACATAATTTTTTTTCAAGTGGTTAGTGTAAGTTAATTTACATTATTAACCCAATTCTTAGAAATATTTTTAGCACGTCTCAAGTTTACAAGAAACAAATTTGTTTCAAAGTGTTTTTATTTTTAATGTTTTGAGTTGAATTACCAGTACTTTCAGCACAAAAAGGGGAATGTGGCCAAGCGGCAGCGTGTTCGGCTGGCATACCAAACGTTCTGGGTTTGAATCCCGGTGAAGGCTAGAAATTGTTCTTGGGACTGGAGGGTGTCCCTGGGTCAACTCAGTTCTAATGGGTACCTGACATTAGTTGGGGTAAAGTAAGGGCGGCTGGGCATTATGCTGGTCACACAATCCCGTTGTATGCCGTGGCCACAGAAACTGGTCCTTCACTGGCCCTATAATCAATTGGTTTGAAGGGTACTTACTTTACTTTTCAACACAAAATTTATTTTTATATAATTATACCAATTACCAGTAATAAATATTTTTTTAGCTAGTCTCAAGTTTACTTGAAACAATGTTATTTCTGTTTTATTTTAACATCTTTATATATTGTAAAGATGATTCTGAGTGTAGATTCAATTATTGACTTTAATGATTTGCAGGTGAAACTCATGTGGCTACGTTTGATCTCAAAGTATCCTGAACTTGAAATCAAAACTGTTGATGGCTTTCAAGGACGTGAGAAGGAAGCTGTAATCATCTCTTTGGTCAGAAGCAATATGAAGGGTAAATTTCTTCAACTATTTGTTCAATATTTTAAATAAACCAATTTTCATGAAAATATTTTCTTGACCTTTTTTATTAATAAAAAAATAAAGTTTTTTTTTTATATACGGTAATAAAATGAACATGAAAACGCCTGATAACTTCTTTAATTATCAAATTTTAGGTGCTGTTGGGTTTTTAAAAGAAAAACGCCGCATCAATGTTGCAGTGACAAGAGCCCGTCGTCATTTGACAGTTATATGTGACACTAAGACTGTTTGCCATGATGGTTTCATTGAGTCACTGGTTAACTACATGAAAGAAAAAGGAAAAGTTCAATCAGCATATGAGTATATGGAACGTGTTCTAGTGAGTGATAGGTCAGATTTCCCGATAGTCTCGCCAGGAACCTAGTCCACAATTTCAGATATCCCAATCCTGTTATATCCTCTCTGACTGCATCTGGCTATTCCCTGGTTGGCCTCTGTTCATTTTGTCACAAAGATTCTGAGGTCCCAATTACAATAGCATCGAACTTCTAAGTTACACACAAAAGAAATCTATTTTAAAAAACTATTGGTTGTGTTATTTCAAAATTGCACGTTTATGTCTGCGTGAATATTTTTACTTGCCAAGTGGCTACAAGTCACATGACAGACTTCTTTACAAGTGAAAGAAAATAATATGTGAACCACTGATCTGTATATATATTGTTAGTGTAATAGTTTTTCTTTGGAACTAAGGTTCCATAATATGCTATCTTATGTATTACTTACGCTCCTTCTATAAAGAAGATTATTGCGTCCTACGCTCATCTGTGGTCTGAGTTTAGTCTTGCATTTTGATTAATGTTTTAAATCATGTTAAGTTACTGGTTTTCCTAGTTTGTTCAGGCAACTCATTCCATGTTCGGATACAACTCGGGAATGAAAAGTACTTATTAGCATTTGTTTTTGCATAAGGGATATGAAAAGTTTTTTTTCCTTATGTTTATCTTAGCATTGTAACAGATTGTTATTGTGTTGTATTTCTATGAAAGAATTTATCTTTTATACTTTTATTATAAAATTATATTATAAATTATATTAGTATATATTTATGCTTATATAGATCAGTGGTAAGAACTTGGCTAACAAATATCAAAGTAAACTTCAAAATTCTAAAGAAAAGATTATATAACTAGATTCATGGTTTACTGGATTAATGTTGTTGAGATATCTATTTGAATAATTGGTAAGAAATCATAGGCAGTTGAGCAATGTTTTTTTTAAATACTGGTTTGTATCATTCATTTGTAAAGTCAGTGTTATTACATACATGATGCAACACTTAATTTTTAGTTGCATTAACGTAATCAAACCTGTTTAGGCAGGTTTTTTTTGTTGTTTTTTAAACTTTTAGGTAGCTAGGTCAATGAGCTTAACACAAATCCAGTAGTAAACTGCATGAATCTGCTTTAGTAAAGTACTAATAATTGCTATTCCTTATACCCAATGTTGTAAAGTAATCGGGAAAGACATTTGAAGGCAGCTCCATATCATTCACATTTTTATTAGCACAATCTCAAATGGGGCCACTTCAGCAATGCGTTTAGCTAAGGCTACACTTCTAGCCAAAGGCAGCACCATTCCAGAGAAGTTTTAAAGACTACTGCTGGGCAACATTTGGTATTAAAATCAAGACAAGAAGGGAGATAAGCCCATGATTAGTGGCAATTAATTTCTAAACCAATATTTGCATTGAAAACATCAAAAAGTGAAGAAAAGTAGTTGGATTGATAGCAAATGATAATGTTCAAAACAAAGAAGAAAAAAACAACATATAACCAGGACGAAGCCAGACATTTTTTCCAGGAGGGGGAGGGAGGGCAGAAATTTTGTGTGACAAACATTTAGCAAATTTAGTACATATTAAAAAAAAATTGAAATAATATGTAAAAAATTCCAGGCTTCGCCCCTGCATATAACTATACCTAACAAGAGCGCTCTCACTCTCTGCAACTAAAGATACTTTTACTTTTACATGAAAGTAGTGTTTTTTTTTTAAACCAAAAACTAAGATATAGTATAGGTTAGTGCATACATGCATGGCAGTACATTGTACACAAAATTTAAAGTAAAAGGATAGTATGGTAGTGCAGTACCAGTATACAAATACAAGTAGACATTTGACAGTCAACTATCAAAAACCATTGTGTAGAGACAACCTCTGGTTTTGAATTATACATGGAGAGTGGGCAAAAGTAATTCTAGAAAAAATATCCCATCATGTAGCTCAACATCTTGATAAATATGAACAAAGATAGCTGCAGGCAATACTTTTAAAGAATTTTATTTAGGTCAGCAGTTGCTGGGGCCTTTTCAATCATATATATATATATATATTGTGATTGTAGTGTAAGGATCAGACTACAAAGAATAGCCAGATGTACTATAAGGTTATACTACCAAATAAGATTCCAAATATACATTTTAAAATGTTTAGTTTATTACCTATTGTTACCAGTAGTAAAATGAAATGTGGATTGAGAATTAAAAAAAAAAATTATGTACCGTAAAAATTTTATTGTCAAATTTAAATATTTACCTACACTGTGATAAATGTTAAATATTTATATTAAAATTATATGAACTCATGTTTTATTGTGATAATGAAAGTCATGAAATGAAATTGTATGAAATATGAAAGTTTTTTGTATTTGGAAATGTGTATACATTATGAGCCACTTTTTGACACTATTTTTATTGATAATTTTTCTCAGGAAGAATGTCAAGCTAATGTTTCTTGTTAATCATTAAATTTATATGACTTGTTTCATCATTGAATTTGAAGCAATAAAATATTATATTTTAAAGTTGTGTTTTTGATTTCAGTTTTAGGCATGGTTAAATTTAGTTAACAATCAATAATTAAACAAAAGACATAATTTACGTCAGCATTTAATATCTATTCATAATTCATTGTACAACTTGCTGCAGGGAAAAAAAAAGATAAAGTAATGCCTTTGAACACTATGGGAAAAGAGCAAGCAGAATAAATAAAGAGGGTTTGAACACATAACATCTCATTGCACAAAAAACAGTTATCAACAGTTTGGGCTGTATCATAAAAAACAATGACATTTAAAATATGTTTGTGTGCCGGGATCATAAAATTGAAAGTGTGGGCCTAGGAAAAGAATATGGTAAATTAGTAGCAAAATTCTATGGTCACCTAATCCAATACAAATTAAACTCTTTAACTATATGTAGAAGAATATTCTTGGTATCTTTTAGGGGGAGGGGGCTTCAGGATAGTAATTTGATGGAATAAAGGGGCTGGCAATAAAGTAAGCTCACCTCTGCCATTGACTAATGCCTTATATTACTGCCCTTTGCTAAAAGTAAAAGATAAATGTAACATTTTAAGTTTTAAAAGATAATTCATTGATGAATTTGCTATAAGCAATAAAAAAATGTCTAAAAAATCAACAGATTGTTAAAAAAAAGACATATTTTATCATTTCTATATACACACATAAAACATTTTTTAATGGTTTGTAAAATTTAAAAATACTGAGTTTCAGAAAATATTGCTATGTATTTAAACGCTCCCACATTTTCAAAACGAAAAAAAAATTTCGTATAGCTGTTTGTTTTATCCAATTTGTATCATATTTTGAACAAATTCGGAATGAAATTAAATATGCAAAAATTTTTTTAGAGCTGTAGTCACTCGCTACTAGTTATACTCGCTACTAGTTATAATCAGCTTACAATGGGACAAATACCAGCTAAAGAAAGCCACAAAGACTATAACGAACGTTGACACAGCTGCAAACTTGTACTCCATGTACTCATCTCTTACTTCCAGGGGGGGTGCTATTTCTTGGGCCAGCTCTAGGGTGGGGTCATCTTCCTGGTGTAGCTGCAGCTGTGGCTGTCCCATTGCATCTTCCAGCTGAAACGTCTTCGTCACGCCCTTGTTGTTGTTGTTGATGGGCATCCCATCACGCTTCGAGGCACTAGGTTTACTGTTGGAGTTATGGTTGTCACTGGGGTCACAGCATGCTATTCCATTACTCGACGAGAGTTCCAGTTTAGACCGTACGAAATCCTCAGCCTTGTTATGATCCGTTTCCACACTATTGGTCATCTGAGATGTTGTTTTGTTGTTGCAACTGGAAACATCCGTGACTTGAGTCTCACTAGGTGTTTCTTCGATACAATCAAAATCTATCACAATTTGTTTCTGACGAGGTCTGAATTGCCTGCACAACAAAAAAAGTTGAAATACAATAATTATAAACTATGTAAATTTTAAGGAATATACTAACAGTTAATAGAATAGAAAAGTGTTGATATCATTCTAAAAAATAGATAATATGAATTGATTATTTAATCAGGTGCAAATTTTATGTCACTAAATATTAGCCATCCATTTGTAATTTTAAAAATAATAATCTGTATTAGGTCTTCATTTTTCAGAGTTCAAACTCTTTTTGGAAAATCTCATTCCAGACATATTTTTTTTTAAATTATAGACTACAATGAGAATTAATTATAAATACGAATTATTATTATGTAAAATAAAATTTTACTATGAAAAAAAACCTTGGTATCTAGGTGGGGAGGGGCAAATAGGTGGGGGGGGGGGGGAGACAGGGGAGATTAATTCTGAACTTGTGCATATAATTTCTCAATAAACTATATGCTTAGATCTAATCTCATTTCCCCAAAAATTGTTTTTAATATTATTGATTTTGAAAAGAAAAGTGTGTGTAGTGGGCCTGTAATCCTCAAACATTTTTACTTCTCCCCCCCCCCCCCAAATCATCTCCCCTTTCAATTGTGTAGCAGTGTAGCTTACTTACGTCTGCAAAGACTAGATTGTCACTAAATGATTAGGTTAGTAGGCCTATCAGGAATATTTTTTTTCTTATTTAGGCCTAACATATAAGCTTCAAATCATTCAAAATTATTGATTCTCTGGCAAATTCATTAAGATTTTATATTCAGACGATTTGTGACTAGAACATATTATCTAATCAGATATTTTCAGCGAGTGCATTTCATCAATTTATCGGATAATAAAATGACTTAGGTCAGTCATTAGTCCGTAACTGTTAGACACCGGCGCCGGCTACGCCTAGACCCAATACCCTATTTCCGTGCATTTTGATCTAAATATATTTTTTTTAAAATCAAACAGACAAAATATGTCAGTTTTCAGACACCACATAGCCCATTAAGCTCCGTAGTGTAAGCCTAAGCCAGGCTAAGCAGGCCCTTCCCATAATATTAATATGGACCATATTGATTGCTAAAATAGGGCCTACAATCTGAAAAGAATTGAAACTGTAATATCTACAGCCTATCTTTAATATAGGGCTAAGCTTGTAGTAATTATAGATTTGCTTTTTTTGTTTAACAAATGTCCGCTTTTACTAAGTCAGTGTTTAGCAATACCATAAAACCGCGTCTGCTGCAAAATTGTTTTTAGGCTACACATGCAATCGGCCGATTGTTAAATTTCAGGATTAATATTCAAATTTCAGGAGATTTTCAGTATGTTTTAGATTACTTTTTTGAAATCTCGGGAGGCCACGGAAACCCTGTTAATAGTTCCCTTGAGGCAATTTTCGCTTCGCCGGGTATCTCCTGGACGACCTCTTTACCTGGCGAAGCGACCACAAAAATAGGTTACAACTGGAACCAACTAGAGAGGCTTAGGACAGAGGGACTCTGGAGACTTGTGGTTGGCAGCCCTTATCCAAGATGGGGTGATGGGCAATGATGATGATTGTGGCAATTTTACAGTACAGATTTTCCAGACATTATAAAGTCTGAAATTGGTTTGTTTAAATACCAGACATATTCCAGACACAGTTTTTGTTTCCTCTTATGAGAAATATAAACTTTTTTGAAGGAAATAGCTCCAACTACTAATACTAACCTGTACTTCACACCAGCACTATCAAGCAAATGCCTGGAAGCTTTGAACTTGGCGTCATTATGGTACTTATCCGAGTAATAAATAACTTCTTTGATACCAGACTGAATGATGATTTGGGCACACATGTTACAGGGAAATAAAGCCACGTAGATGACACAACCTTTGATGTCTGCCAGATTTTTATTTAGGACAGCATTCAGTTCTGCATGACAAACTGGAATTTATTTTTGAAAATAAGTTTTAAAAAATGTAATTCTGTCAAAAAAAAAAAACCAACATAATTTTTGTTATAATTATCACTCAAAAACTTAATCCTTAATACCTGTAAATTAAACAATGTTCATTATAAGAAAGGAACATATGCCATTACCATAGGGAGTTTTGCTCTTCAACCAGCTTTCTTCATTATTCCCTTCTGCTTTATTCCAAGGCATTTCATCATCATTGCATCCTATTGGCATCCCATTGTAACCAATGCCAACAATCTTTTTATCTTGATTCACAATGCAAGCTCCAACCTTATGATAGAATGACAAACAATAAAAATTCATCATTATTATAAACAAAAATATCGACACAATGAAGAAATCAGGGCGATACTCAAAAGGAATGAGTCCGAAAGATGGTCTGAGCTGCAACAAAACAATTAAAAAATTGATGCTTACTTCAAACTCTCCTGCAAATTTCAACACATCATCTTCAGACTAAGGACGGGTCATGCCAGGCTGAAGCAACACATATTCCGCAAACTACAAATTGGAGCAAGCGAAATGATCCCCTGTGGAACAGCTCCCAAAAATGCGGAACATGTCCTTCAGACCTGCACCCTGTACCACTCTACCCGGTCAGCCATATGGCCCTAGGAAGCTACCTTCAATGATAAACTGTATGGTGGACTGGAGAAAGTTCATGACAACTATTGGACTTGTTGACTCCAAATCATAACTATTGAGAACGAAGACAAAATCTTCTATTAGAAAATGCTTCATTGCTCCTGCTTTGTGGTTCACAGGCAAACAAAAGAAGGGCTGTGCTTCCCTAGAAGCGGCAAGCTTGGTTAGCATACTGGCTGCCCCAGGTTCAAATCCTGAAGAAAGCTAGAATTGGTTCCTGGGTCTGAAGGGTGTCCATGAGCATACCCAGCAGCCCGACTAGTTCTCAAGAAGAAGAAGTCAAATGATATCAATCCTCTGCTCCGATCTCTGCACTGGCTACCCATCAACAACCGGATCTCATATAAGCTGGCTTCCCTCTGTTATAGGTGCCTGAATAACTGCGCCCCGGATTATCTTCGCTCTTGTATGGAGCTCCACACCCAGTCCCGCCCACTTCGTTCGGCTTCTGACGCGCTTACTCTGCGGATCCCTCGTGTGAGGCTAGTGTCCGCTGGCGAACGTTCATTTTCCTACGCAGGACCGCCCGCTTGGAATCACCTCCCACTACAGCTTCGCCAGAGCCCTAGCTATGACACCTTCAGGAGCCGGCTGAAGACTCACCTATTTTGTCAGCAGAATTAGCGTATTACTATATATTTCGTTGTCTGTCTGTATTCTGTAACTGTCGTCTGCGCATAGAACTGTCAGCAACGGGATATGCGCTATATAAGCACCGTTATTATTATTATAGTTACCTGACAATAGTTGAGAAAAAGTAAAGTGGCTAGACATTGTGCTGGCTCTGGCCATGGAGGCATAAACAATGTTTCCCTTGCTCCATATAAGAAATTGGTCTGATAGGGATATATTACTTTACTTTTTATCAAACCAAAGGTCCATGTCTTCAGAATGTAAAAACTATTTATAAAAACTTAAGTAATTTAGATCATATATATATTATAATATATGTAGGTTCTTTTTAAGCTAATACTATTTTAACACCTCTAGGAGTGACTAATTATTGTAAAATTTATAAAAAAATGTTACTCATTACCTGAGTTCTTGGATCTTTGCTTCTCTGTGCACTTAGAAATGCAATGGCCATAAAATATTCTTCCCATTCTAAATAGTTGCTGCGCTTTGTTGATGGTGGCTTCATAGCTCTGAAATATCAAAACGTTCTGGTGTTAATTTTGAAGGTGTAATGGGATGATAAAGCTGTTTTCTTATGCCTTGGCATATGAGGGGATTGTGCACCTAGTACTGTTGTTACCATTCAGTTTTATTTTCCCCAAGTGATGGGCCTATTACATATTTGTAATTAAATAAATTCTATGCTGTTAAAATCTTACACCAATTTGCAAAAGCAATAAACAAAAATTTTTAAAGCCTCAGTGGAAAGGCTTAAAAGTAAAGTAGTCTTATATTATAATTTATTATAAAATAGTGAAAAGGACTAAATAGAAAGAGATTTAAAAAACTTTTATTCAAGAAAAAAATATCACTTTTGGGAATCTAGTCTCTTGACAATTTCTTTCTAAATTACTCCTCAAAAACATGTTGAAATTGACCATTGCAATGAGCCTCAGAATCAATGTCCATATATAGGGCCTATAGGCCTATTATTTTTTAAATTATGAGTTAGTAATTAGCCTATGTGTTTTATTAACAAGGCGACGGTACTCAGCCACTACTGTACTGAGGGTCTATCTATACTCTATACTGTTTTACTCTATACTTATACTATACGTCAAAATGTACACAAGTACTCAGGTTTTGGTATAGTGTATGGTTTTAAATGGTTAATTATTAAATGGTTTCATTGAGTCAAACTTTGTCACATAAACTTAGTTAACTAGCTTTCAATTACTTTGAATTTGTGATTTAATAAAGTTATTTTGTCACTAACACTAACTAAAGAAATAGGAATAGGTGGCAACACCAAAAAGGAGTTTGTCCATTAACAAGCAGGAGGTCAGCACAGGTGACCAGTGAGGTGGAACAGAGAGTTAGGAATGTGTAACCAGAAGTCAATGAAAAAGTGATTGAATTTAAGAGTGTGGAAGAAAGTTGGTGTTGGTGGAGATTATATAAATATAATATATATATAGATAGAAGATGAGGATATATGATGTAATTCAATGTAGATCTACATCTAACTAATCTAAGTATAATTTTGATAATTTTGTTAGTAGCCTAAATAAACAACTCAACTGCTTGCTGTATGGCAGTTACGGCAGTGTATAGGCCTACCCACTTTGACTTTGAGTCACTTTGACAGTAGTGAGTAGTATTACTAAGTATTAGTATTATTGATTGAAGGAGGGATATAACAGTCGTCACTCTGAAGACTATAACTATGTCATAATTGTCACATCAGCAGCAACAAGAGTGACAGTGACATTATTGTAGTACGACGACGACGTAGGCTAGGTCAAAGTACCTATGCCTAACGACCTAACGTAGGCTAAATACTAAATAAAAATAATAAATAACGACTGTTTAAGTTTAGGAGGCTACCGTACTGTTTGAAATGTTTCATTACCTGATTAATTTGAGCTTTGCTCCAAACTGCAATAAGATTTATTGAAAGATCTGACAAGTTAAATATTTCCCCCAACCCATGACTAAAACAAAAAAGGAGATTTTCTAATATTATTTGTTGTTGTTTTTAAGTTACATTACTTCAAAATAAGCAGGACTCTGAAAATGTCCCGCTAAAGTGTTGTACGACACAATTTTACGACAATGTTGGGAACTTTAATATAAAAAAAACAATATTTAGGTCAAAAAATGAACCCAGAAATACTTCAGTACTTTTTCTGACTTGTTCCTTTAGCGCAGGTCTCTTATATGAATTATATTATGTGTTATCCTATGTTTTCATCGGTAATACGTGTAAAAGCCAAATAAAAGCTTTAGGTCAATTGGATGTTGAGAAATGGATGTATAACCTTCTGAATACATTTTCCCAGCCAGCCCGAGAGTCACACTTTTGCAAAGTTTACCGACATATGTTTTGCCAAAACAGGATCAAATACCTAGATCTAGTGAAAATACACAACAGCGGCAAACCTATTTACGGCATATGAAAATGTAACAATGTTCATTTCCTGTTCTCAATCATTTGTTTACCCTGGCAAAATCATAAATTTCGCGGTGTACTTTCATACTATGGCAGGGCGACAGATTCGCTATGAATATGACATTGGAGAAATTGTACTATGTTTCGAGCCCGATGCTACAAAAGCTAGAGTATTATACGATGCTAAGGTACTCTTTTAGTAAACTTTTAATTTTCTTTACGATTTTTTGTCTTTTTAGTAAAGTAAACATCCTTTGATTTTGATAAATTTAAATTGATTTTGATTCAAATCAAAGTTTGAATTTTTTAATATTCACACTTTTTAAAAAAGCGTTAAGTCTCCAGTTTGATTCGATTTCATAATAACGATATAAAAATTATAACTTATAACTGATAAGAACTATAGCTATAGGCCTAACACTTTCCTTATTCTGATGCGAGAAAAAGTGCATAGGCCTAGCTAGACTATATAACTATATAAACTTATTTAAATATATAATTATAAGTAGGCCCTAAAAGTCTTATTATTTATAATAGGCCTAATTATAATAACTCTTTCTTCTCAAGTGGCATCCAGGCATGGAATGGGGTGCCTGAACAAACCAAGAAAACCAGTAACTTAACATCATTAAAAACACTAATAGAAATGCAGGAGAAGCGGTTAGTTACCGAACTGTCAACCAAAAACAACTGACAGGTCGCGGGTTCTATCCCTGCCTCCGACGGATCCCTGTCACCTTGCAGGAGTTTTGGGCCTAGTAGACGTAATAATCTTCTACCTAGAAGGAACGTCTGTAAACTTATAAGATAAGATAAGACTAGAAACTAACCACAAATGTGCGTAGGACACAAAAATCGTCTTTATATAGAATATAATAGAAGGAGCGTCTGTAATGTAGGCTAGGCCTTTAATAAAATAACAATAACAAAACTATGTTTACTACGTGTTTAGTTAATTTGGTAATCAGGCCACTACTGCCTCTAGTGACTAGTGGCTCAAGAATTATAAACAACAAAGAATGTAAAAAATTGTTAGGCTGTTCACACTCACTAGTGAGAAGTGAGTCTACCCTTATCTCTTGTCATAGTCTTGTCCCATATTATGCTGGACTGGTACATAATGCCTAGGCTAATACATGCGCCTAGCATCTATATAGGTCATGCATGATTCTATATATACCAGCCAGAGTACCTGAGACCTGTACCCTACACAATGGACATTTTTATACATTAAAAAAAACTTTCTCCTCAGCAATTTATGGATGTGTCTGGTTCTCCGGACCAACTAAAAGTAATTTTAAAATACACTACCCATGCAGTTATAATGAGCTCTATTAGTGATAACGTATTTGCCGGTAATTTAAAAGTGAACGAAATTTGTTTATCCCTTCATTCACAAAGATCTTTTGAAAAGTTTGATTTATGTATAAAGTTGATCCTGGCAATTTAAACCTTGCCCGTTACAAAGTTAATATAAAAGTCATGTACGACAAGTAAACAATTTAAACAAGAATGACATTTTTTCCCTTTATTTACAAAGTTTGTGCGCAAAGTTTGATGTTGTCATAAAAATAATCTCAACGTCATTCTTTTTACTCATTGTGTGTACAAATTATACCACATACTCCATTCGAGATATGATATGATACACAGACAAGCAAGTGGTGCAGCTCATTGTCCACTTTGAATTATTTATATTCTACTAAATGATTTAAATAACTGCCTTGAAAATACTTTAGCACTTAGTAACCTTTGCCCTGTAACCTTACTAACCTAAGATCAAAGAAAGCAACCCTATTTTATTACCAGAATGTTACAGGCTGGGGTAGCCAAAATGGCATTGTTTAGTTGTTTACACAATACACAAGCTGTGATGAAAAAAAATGTATTGGTCCAATTAGAGTTAGCAAGGCATTTATTTATTTATCCCTTGTGTGAAACTGGTGTCCGCTGGCAAACGGGCATTCTCATATGTGGGCCCGTCCGCATGGAATGCCCTCCCACTACAACTTTGACAGAGCCCTAGCCTTAACACTTTCAGAAGCCAGCTGAAGACCTACCTATTCAAGTAGCAGTTTATTATTTTATTTTATTATTTTCATTTATACATTTTTTCTTTTATTCGTTGTCTGTACTACTATGTCTGTAACTGTTGACAGCACAACGGGATATGCGCTATACAAGTCTTCATCTTGTTCTTTTTCTTCTTATTATTATTTGTTTTGTTTTAAATCTAGCATGGTTATTTTAAATAATGTCTTCAGAATAAAAAAAATCGCCACCACAAGTAAATGATTACCTTCAAACAAAATCAATAATAAAAAGAGCTATCCAAACCGGTTATCACTTTTGAAACTGATAATCAGATTTGCAATTATAGATCGTTTAACAGCTTTAACTTCAAACTAAGAAAAATAAAAGTCTTCTCATATCTTTATTGTATTGTAAATAATCCATTGTGCCAAGTTAGCATTTATTGAAAAACTAAATCGGTAGGGGAAAAATCACATCTTTGTTTGCTTTATTATGTTAATGCATCACTGTTTATTCATGAGCTATGTCTATGTTGAATATATTTTTGCATCTAAAAATATAGAATGTTAAGCTGCAACAATGTTTCCTGAATTAAAAATTCTACACGTGAGAAGCGTAAGAGCCTATATTCAGATTTAAATTGATCGTTTTTATATCTTTTTTTTATTTTTATATTTAATGAATCATTAAAAAACATTCTTCCCTCAGGTTGTTGAACAAAGACAAGTAAAAGATGCTAGTGGAAAAAAGAAACCTGCCTATGTTGTACACTTCCAAGGCTGGAACAGCAGGTGAGCTTTTTAAAATATTAATAACAGCTAGAAATAATATTTGTTGTCTAATTTATAATTCAAATAAAATTATTTAATAAAAAAAAACATTATTTAATAAATGTGACCTGCTATTTTGAATGTGTTTACATCTTTCTCTTGCAACAGTTGGGACCGCCAGGTTGGAGAACACTATTTGTTAAGAAATACAGATGAAAACAGAGAACTTATGAGAAAGTTGGCAGAAACTGCTAAAAAATTGTAAGATTTGAGAAAAGGATTCTTTGTAAAAAAATAAATATTGGATCAGATTAAATTACTGAACATGAGTTACTATCTTTGAAAGTCATACAAACCTTTTTTCTGTATTATTTTTATAGCAGCCGCAAGAACAGTCAGAGGAGACGGAAAATCAATACAATCCTCCATGAAGCGTTTGGTGGCGCCCCACCTGAGTTTGATGTTCTAACAGAGAGTGAAGATTCTGAAGAAGAATCTGATTCTGGAAAAGTGAGTCAATAATTTTCAGTGATAAAAATATTTGTCAACATAAAGGATTTAGCTATTGTAATGTTGTTTTATTTGAATTGAATTAGACTGTGAAAATATTGTCTAAATGTTAAATAAATTTAAGAATGTAAAATAATTTCTGGCTTTAAAGTGTATATAGTTTTTTTGTAATTTTTCCCACCATAGAAAATTGGAAAAAACAAACTGGGCCAGGAAAGAAAGAGACTGGTAAGATTTTGTTGTATATAAACACAAGATAATATATATTCATGCAGCCTGAATATTACTTTGTTAAATTCTTTTTCCTACATTTATCATTATAATAAATCTTATATTGGAATCTTCAGAAACTCAAAATAATGTATCATTGTTCTGGCATTGTATTTTAAAAAACAGTTCTTTTCAACAAAGACATAAAGTTTTTTTTTAGTTTCTGTAACGACACAACAATTAAAAAAATGATACACATTTTTAGTTAATCTTGCATAATGTGCACTTAGATTAAACAATCTAAAGATAGGCAGCATTAATAATTTGTAAAAAACGGGTTTCTGTAACATATAAAATTAACATGTTAGGTAAATAGTTATCTTGAGAGGACCATATGATATCATGAACTCATTAATGAATTCTGCTATATCCTTTGCTTAAAAAGGTGAGCTCTACACGGCCTGGCATTTAAGCTAGGCCCCAACATAACATTTTTTTATCTTTCCATTAGTGATGGTAGTAAAAAATTTAAAATAACAAAAGAAATGCATAAAAGAATTGCAAACTCTGGTGTGATTGTCTAAAACTAAAAGCCAGAAAATGACAAAATCCACCTAGCCATGTTAAAATCTTCAACACAGATATAGTTTCCTAGATTGAGATTACCACCTTGCTTAACACATTAAGATAGATATGAAGACTAAGAGCATTTTTAAAAACCCAATAAGCCTTGTTATCAGCCCATCCCCTTAAAAAAAGGTCTGCAAAAATTAGTAAGGGGGTGCAAAAGTGTTGCCAAAGTTTTATACAGTGTTTTTTGTGTTCCAGAAATCCAGCATTGTGGAATTTGAAATACCAGACAGTCTGAAAGTGCAGCTAGAAGATGATTATAATCTTATTAATAAGAAAAATAAGGTAAGGTTTTTTCCTTTCCATTTTTACCAATAAAATTTAAAAAAATAAAAAGTATTTTGTCAATAAGTTGTTTGTGGCATTTCCAATCTATTTTTCTGTACTTTCCTTTTTTTATATCGATTTAAAATGATGATAAAGACTCTAATTTTGTAACTATATTTTAAATCAAATTAATAATTTTATTTAGGCTGCATGAGAAACTTATTTATTTTGAAACATGTCAAAATATTTACATTTATATTTACATTTACCTACACATACATTTTAACAACATTGATTATTTATTAAAGACCATAGGTGTTTTATTTACATTTTCAACTGAAATTTAGATGTCACTTGCATTTTTGTTATGCCCAATAATAGCAATGAATTCATTTAGTTTCTCTCACATAAATTAATTCACAGGTTTGTTTATTTATATAAAAAAACCATTAACTTGTACTCTCTGTTGTATGGATTACAGTTGAGTCACATTCCATTAACTTAGTATTCTCTGTTGTATGGATTACAGTTTAGTCACATTCCATTAACTTTGTATTCTCTGTTGTATGGATTACAGCTGAGTCACATTCCATTAACTTTGTATTCTCTGTTGTATGGATTACGGTTGAGTCACATTCCATTAACTTTGTATTCTCTGTTGTATGGATTACAGCTGAGTCACATTCCATTAACTTTGTATTCTCTGTTGTATGGATTACAGTTGAGTCACATTCCAGCCAAACCTTGTGTTGTGGAGATACTGGAGAGCTTCATGAAAACTTTCTGTGTTAACTTTTTGTGTGATCCTTCAGCTGGGAGGGAGAAAACCAGAACAAGCAGCAGTAAACATACCTTGAAATGTTCAGCTGATAAATGGTAATATATCTTAGTGTTGCCTTTTATTAATATTGATGCCTATTGACTGACCTAGTGTGAAACAAACAGACAACTACTTTGTTTATGACAAAAATACAGTAAACCCCTTTACCACTTTTAGGGTTGAACCAAATAAACACAAAATACAAAATTGTTTGAATTTTTCAACATTTATTAGTGTGTTTATATGAACAAAGGTTAGTTTACAATATGACATTTTACTCTACAACGTTTTCAGCATCTTACAATTACTATGGCATGCAGCACACTATCCATATTTGTAAAAATCAATTTTAAATAGGTCTTGATTTTTTTTTCAGTATTTCTCTTTGCAAGGAGTTTGTGGACAGTTTAAGAATCATCTTTGACTTTACACTTCCAATCATTCTGTTATATGCAGCTGAACAGCAGCAGTATGAATCAGCTGTGAAAGACATCAAACATTCAGACCTCAGTGCCAAGGATAAAGAAGTGTAAGTTTGGTAATTGTTGGACTAATCAGCTTTGATAGATATCAAAGATAAAGAAATGTCATTATTAAATGACTAGTAGTTATGCTTGTAAATAAAGCTTTCGCAGCAAGGGAAACGCAGATGGACCTAACCACACATAATTTGAGGGAATTTTTAAAGGACATCGCTCTGAATATTTTGTAAATGATGCTCTAGTTCAACCTTAACATAATTAATTAGTAATATGTTGTTGTTTTTTTTAATAATAGAATATGGCAATATAGGTGAGATAATAAAAAATTTTTGGTAGATGTTTCCTATTTATGTCTTTATATTTTGTCCCAACCCATTAAATAGCTTAGGAGTCTATAGAGGGCAGATATATATAAATAAACATAGACAAACAAACTCACGGTAATTATGTATATTGATTCATCCCCAATGACAGATATTAAACATATGAACCACAATGAAATAGCCATGAAAGTAATTAGACAAGCAGACAGTAGTACTAATAAGCTAAAAATGTCTCTTATTTGGGCAAAGAAAACCATTGTTAATACCTGTATATATCATTAAAAAAGTGAAATTTTTTTTTTATTACATATTTTTTCAGGTGCTCAAACACAGATCTGCAAAAGTCAATGAAACAAAATTCTTCTCATGGGAAGGCTGAAAGAACAACACGACAACATCAGCAACACTCATCAGCACCTCCCCCTTCATCCCCGTCAGAGCATAGAACAGATTTGCCAGCCAGAAGAATCACACGGCGCTCTGTACACGAGGTGCCGAAAGTGGAGGGCGCCCATCCCCCAAACAAGTCAACCAAACCGTCCTCTTCTGCAGCAGCTTCTGGCAACAAATCACCCAAACCCACGGAGGCCTCCCCAACAAAGAGCACAGCCGGGCCAGACACACGCCGTGAGCAGATTGTTCCTATTGCTTCCAGGACGCGACGAAAAGCACATTTTGAGGTGGTTGAGGTCTCTAGCGGTGTGATTGTTAAACAAGAACCAATGAGTGATGCGGACATTGATATGATACCTATAGAGCTTCCATCATCTAGTCAGGTATGGTCATTTCAGAACTATTCATCAAACACTGATGTTTATGCCAAACATTAATAGAAAAATGTATTCTCTTGTCTAAAGTTTTTTTGTCTTCTTGCTTTTTGATTCATGATGAATGTCACATTTTATGAAATATATATATATATATATAAAGATTAGGTTCGTCTGTATATTCTAAATTTCTTCATAATTTACATCACATTAGATCAGCCACAGTGTTAAGATTTTGATTCCCCAAACAATTAACACAGTACTTTTTTCCATCTTTTTTGTTTTTTACATTTAGTTTTACCTATAGCCAAATATTGCACATTTCAAAATTATTAGTTGAATATAAAAAAAATCAACAACAGTAATATTTTTTTTACTGTGTTTAAAGACTGAATTATTATACAAGTAATATGTTATAATTGAAATGTTCCAAAATTATAAAGTAGATGACCTTTTCCCATCTTTTGAAATCAGTATTAAATATCTACTGGTTATTTTTAAATTACTAATTGTAAACATTTAGCTGTTATCTGCAAAATAAATTATTTAAAAAAAAATCATTAGCATTAATTTTTTTATAAAACATTGTAAAATGTATTTAATTTATGATAAAATATACTAATCTCGACTTTAGACATTGAGACCAACATAATATTTTATTAAGTGAAACTTTTCTCAACTCAGTTTGAAGATCTTCTTACAAATGGACAAGAGGCAGCTTGCAGTGCGGCAGGAACAGAAAGCTTAACCCTCGGATCTTCAAGGGGCAGGGAGGATGCAATGGACAGAATCCTGGGATGGCAGCTGCTGCCAACTGATGTTGCCTCAAATGGAACCATTAACCCTTCCCAAATTTATGGGACTGTACATCTGCTTCGCATGTTTGGTGAGTACCGGTACTTATCTTCAACGGTAAAAATATTTTTTTGTAGGGATAGCAACTGACTGCTTCAATACATTTAATGAATATTTCCATGGCTGTCAACCCCAATTTGATCCAATCAAGGATACCCTCCAGAACCTAGAACAAATCCTAGATTTTACCAGGATTCGAACCCAGGACCTTCGGTTTGCCAGCTGAATGCACTGCCGCTCAATATAAATGTGATAAAAAATAAGATATAATTTATTTTGATGTAATTGATATAATGATAACCACTGCAGAGAATCAATAGAAAAAGACAAAAGGATATAGTTTACCAGTTGTTTCAAACTTTGAAACATAATTGTCAACAAAAAAATGATAGCATTGAAAGTCAACCTATTTATCCATTAATTAATTAACACTCAGTAACAATGGATGATTCTTTTCCACTTATAGTCTAATAATGACCAGATTCCAATGCCTACTTTGTGTGCATTCCTTAGGTTTTAAGAAAATTCACTTGTTAATCCAAATATAATTTTCAATCTGTATTTTCTCTTTCTACATAACAGTGAAGCTGCCTGAGCTTTTGAAGAAAATGCACATAAAAGATGTTCAACTACAGATTATTGTTAAATTTATTCATCACTGCCTACAGTAAGTCTGTTACCTTCAAATTGTATTACCTACAGTAAAGTCTCTCTCTGCCTACACCCAGTTAATTACTTTGTATGTCATTGCCTGTAGTATGTATTACATACAGTAATGCTGTCTGAATTACTTAATTACTGCCACACACACCAACTATCTACTAAATCCCTGCCACTCATACCAATAAAATACTACTCTTACATAGCAGTACAAGTATTGAATGATTTGGTGACACAGATTGGGTGCATAACACTGACCTAAACATTTAGCATTTAGTTGTTTTCAGAGATGTCTTTCTTGTAACATTTTAAACAAATAAGGAAAATGAGGCAGTTACACCCCATGCAAAATGTATTCATTCATACCAGCATGCTTTTGAGATTACTAAAGTATACAAATAATTTTTCAATGTATTCAAAAAAATAAAATGTGGAAGTAATGTAATTGAACTAGTTTATACGTTTTGTAAGTGAAGGTCCACAATTTTCAAACTCTGACTGAGATCATAATTATAAGGATCAGTGATCTATCTATATTAGTTTTGATGATGATTTTGATGTTATTTTATGTATAAATATCTGTTTCTACATTTCTGTATAGGTACATGGTGGATCACCAAAGTGAACTATTCCATGATCACACATACATTAAGGCCATACAGAATTAACAGCATTGAATCCCATTAGTTGCCATTGTTGTTGTTGTTGAAATGGACTGTTCAGTGAATCTTCACATCTATTGCTTTAGGAAGAAAGTATGAATGAAACTTAGTGGATGCGCAAGTACCAATGAAAAAAACGTTACGGACTAAATTGGCGAAACGCTAAGGGTTACTTTTACTTACATGCATTAAGAAATATCTGTATCTTAGTTTAAATATGTAAATATATGCCAGTGCAAGATGTTATCATTAATCATTCATTAATTTATAGAATCTCCTAAAATGACATTTTAGTTTTTCCTAAACCATTTGCATCACACTTTCTGTACATTTTGTGCCCGTGTGCTAAATGTTGAACACATTTAGTGCATTTGTTGATTATATATAATACTGTATTCTATACTTTCTGTGTTCATGTATATTAATTTAATCATTGAATCGAATTATTGTTCCAGTGATAGAGTAAAATAATGTTGAATCAATTGTTTCTACTTTGATAGAAAACTGAGTGACACTCTAAACTGTAATGCAACACTTTATTCATGTGTTATGCAGTTCTTGTTACTTTTTTGTTGTTATTATGTTATTATAATTAAAGTTTTAGCTATTAAATACAAATGTATTTCAAAAGGGCATTTCATGATCTCATACTCAATAGTTGTTGTGTTGTTCATGCTAATAAAGTTTTAATGGACTAGATTACTCAACATTAATTCCTTATTATTGTAAGTCTTTAACAAATGTACCGGTATTTATTCATATTAATTCTGTTGTAGTGGTTTTGTTTTAAAGGCTCATTATCTGTTTAACCAAATACTATTACACTATTAAATGTAGTTTTTTAGATTGTTGAACATGTTATCAAAACATAAACTTTATATGCCTAGTTGTTTGTTATGAAGTTTCTCTTAAAAATAAAAAAATTATTACAGCTGTAATGTTTTTTCTAAATGACTTTAAAAAATAGGAATAGGAAAATGTTTAAAAAAATATTTTGAGTTTTCTACATGCTATACTATTGCATTTAAAATTAAATAACAATATTGCCATAATACAATTTGTATTTCATTTGTATTTCTCTGAAATATTTCTTGTTTAGTTTTGTGCTGGATTGAAGGTGTAATCCATTGATTAGGAATATATATTGTAATTGTAAATCTTGGGTATATTCCTGGCCATGTCAGGATTATCTACCCATGTCTGTTGACAAATTATAATTTATGTCATATTAATATTATGTGGGCAAATTTTTAAAAAATTAAGGGGGCTGGCGGTTGTTTATAAATCCATTTATGTGCGATGACGAATGAGCTCATTGCCCTGAAGGTTTTAGTTTTATGTTTGGATTCGGTAATGATCAAACAATAAGATGTCAAGTGCTGTATGATTATGATGTTAGTTTAGTTATCTCCCCTTGTCCGCACATTTCAGGGATCGGCAGTCCTGATTGATTATAAGAAGGCTTGTCAATATTGATAACATATAAATGCATGCAATGATGAATTCATAATAGTTCTCTTTCTTTATGGGTGGCCTAAGGGCATGGAGTAGATTGCTATTCAGAAAAGAAAAATTAAAACGTAATTTAAAACCTTTACTTTATTATAATACAAGACATGACATAAACCACAAACAAATATTAGCAATAATTTCCTTTTAATACGTTGCATAGCTGAATTGTACGATTATTTTTTCAGGTATGACACATTGGATTTTTTGTTAAGACTGGCTTTTCTAAACAATATGTACGGTCGGGACAATACAATCGGTAGTGATATGTTGTCCGAGCCTTGTGAGACTAGAACTTCTAGTAGAAGCTTGCTCAGTTTTATCGCCTGGTTCTCATATAATATGGTCGGCCTGGACTAATAGTTTATATCATTGTAAAATAAATTCCTTATATTGCCCTCCTGCCGTGCAACATATTCCCCCACATACATACATAGTTTACACAATCCATAACCCTTCCCCATTACACACGGGGTGTAGGCTACCCTTTTGTAATGTCATTCAGATCGGTAGGCCTTGGCTTAGAGAGGGAGGCTTAAGCCTCGAAGTTTGGGACATATGTCTATTCTATTATTAAATTGTAGGTTGTTGATGGGCAAGTGAATGTGTGTCATACAAACGCACGACTAATTTCCATTTTTTAATTTATTATAAAAATATAAAAAGTAACATATTGTTGGCGTCAACTTTTCTTGACCCCCGTTCTCACTGATTGTCAAACGTTTTCAAGCCCCGCCCTCCCCCTATTTTGTTGGCATTATTAATGGACGACTCCATAGTGCAGGGGTCGGGAACCCATGGATCGCGAGCCAGATGTGGCTCTTTTCATGGCTGCATCTGGCTCGCAGACAAATGTTCGATTATTTTTTTAAAAAAGTTTTTTTTAGACTTTTTGATCTACACATTAATTGCATATCAATATTTCATTCTACAAATGAGCTAAAGTCTACTGCAGCTCAGCATCAGAAGAATTCAGAGACATAATTATTGTACTTTTAGTGTTGCAATTACACAAAATGCACACATTTACTTGAATTTTTTGTTTTAAACATATTTATATGGCTCTCACATAATTACTTTTCAAAATATGTGATATACATGGCTCTCTAAGACAAAAAGGTTCCCGACAACTGCCATAGTGGATAGATAGTTGATTTTAAGATATGCTACTGTAGGCCTACAGATTTGCTATGTCACACACACGAATGCCATTTTCATGTTTCATAAGTTAAGTATTTCTTTCTTGACCTCATTGCTATACGTTAAATTTCGGCTTCCTGTGCACATTACCGTTCTTCGAACGCATAATATAAATGATGGGATTAACAAGGGGGGGGATGAAAGAGCCAGACTAAACACCGTGACAGCGTGCTACTGCTGACAATCTTTTACTGCTTTGTAGTTTGTAATAAGGCCTATGAAATAATAGGCTGCGCACACGTGCAAAACTAAGGTAGCCTGTTGGGCCAGCGCTAAGCTTTTTTAGTTGCATATAACTATAATAACTGTACTGTACGCGATCATTTTGTCTACAACGATAAACCAGTGGCGTAACTAGGGGAGGGGGTGGGGGTCCGAATTCGAAAGTCCCCCCGGGCCTCTATACTTGAGGGGGGGCCCCAGAGGATCCGAGTGTCCGAATTGTTGTTTTTTTTCTCATGTCGAATGTCAAAATGCAGGGGCCCCCAAAGAGGCCAACCCCCCCCCCCGGGCCCCCAAATCCCTAGCAACGGCACTGCGATAAACCTTGTTCTCTTGAGTCTCTCTCTCTCGCCTTTCTTTGTAACCCGCGTAGGACGCAATTTTTATAATCTTCTTTATAGAAGGAGCGTATATAACATATAAGACTAGATCTATAACTATATAAGATAAGATACAAAAACACCTTCCTTGTCCCTTATGTGAGAACAAATGCATATATAAGTAATAATAAGTTGCCTACTCTTTCTTATTTTTACTCTTCATTCGGGCATGGAATGGGTTGCCTGAACAAACCAGGAAAACCAATAACCTAACATCATTTTTCATTTAAAACATTAGTAAAAATGCAAGACTAGACTCGGACCACGGATGGGCGTAGGATGCAATAATCTTCTTTATACAAGGAGCGTCTGTAATGTATAAGATAAGATAACCAGAGAGACTGAGGCATTGTTTGATCGTTACCCGTGACAAAAAAAATGTCAAAGTTGTTGTTCGTATCCCGTAACCCGATGTAGGCCTACTTATGTACCACCGTATAAGCTCTATTAAAGGCAGTGCCAATATATAAATAAACGTAAAACAGAGAAGTTATTAAAGTGTATCCAGCAAATTAATCTATCTAATCTATTTACTAGTCACACTAGTAGCTTTCGTTATTTTTTGTTTTAGGCCTGACCGGTTTCTCTTATCACGTGATCATATTGAATCATGTGACCAACAGAGCGTAGAAATAGTCTGTTTTGGATATTCTCTATCTAGTGATTCTGCCTGTTACCTGCACCTATATCTGTATTTTGTATGTTAAAATTTTGTCAATTAGTTAAAATGTTATTATAAATAATTTGCCAATAATTTTGGTACCATTGTTTTAAATATGAACGTATTAAATAATGGATAATAGTAATAAACATGTTCACACATTTCAATACATTTATCATTTATTATCATTTAATTTATGATTAATTTAATTATTTATAATTTAAAACAATAGCCTTAGCCATTACTCATTACTCCATTACCTCATGAATCACTCATGATTCATGATATTCATATTAAATATTTATAGTTTAATTAGGGCCTACATTTTAGCCCAAGGCTTTAGCTAAGGCAAAATACTGATACTAATTAATCAAGCTGAACATTCTGCTCAGCGTCTCTCAGTAGGCCTACTGTCAGTGTAGTTTAGTTTATAAACCTAATTGTAAAAATATGATAAAACATTTGATAGCCTATAACTATAGAATAAGTAGCCTACTATAAGTAGTAAAAGTTAAAGTCATAAGTTAGGCCTATAGCCTATACTCCTATAGGGCCTACAGTTATAGCATACTTAGTTACTTATTTAGGTAATATAATATGGGCAATAATAATCCTAATTGATAATATGATTATTTAATATGATAATTATTGATAATGAAAGGGCTGCAGATCTTCTTCTTATACATTACAGACGCTCATTCTATAAAGAAGATTATTGCCTCCTATGCTCATCCGTGGTCTGAGTCTAGTCTTGCATTTTTATTAATGTTTTAAATGATGTTAAGTTACTGGTTTTCCTAGCTTGTCCAGGCAAACTAAAATAATTAAAATAATAATATTTTGATTATATTTTAAAAGTCAATAACCATATAATATAAGGCCATAGGGCCCTATCCCATATGCCATTTTAAAAAAGTGCATATTGGCTAATCAATGACTTAATACGTAAATTACTTAGTACTATTAGTATCCCGTCTGACCAAATTAATTGATCTATGCATGGGGCCAGGGAAGCAGCATTACGAGTATCTGTAGCACTGTAGCCATGGCATACTAGGAGATTGTATGGTTAGCACAATGCCCAGCTGTCTTTACTTTACCCCAAGGCCCCAACTAAAGTCTGGTAGCCAACCCATCAGAGCTGGGTAGACTCAGGGACACCCTCGAATCCAGACCCAAGAACAAATCTTAGTCTTCACCTAGATTCGAACCCAGGACTTTCGGTACGCCATCCAAACAGGCTGTGGCTTGGCCACCGTGCTCCTAGTACTATCAGTAGAACTACTTTATTTACTTAGCTCAGCTTAGTGACTTATTCAACTTAGTGCCTTTCTATGAATTATAGTCTATAGTCAAGTGCTAACCTGCTAAATCAAATAAAAATGATTGGTAGTTATAAGTATTTCTTTGAGACCATGCTGGTCCATGGAGTAAGTGAAGTGAAGCAGCATTCACTAGTTTCCTGTGGAGACGGCATTCAGAAAGGATTGCCAGTACTGTCAGTACTAGGCCCATCTGCCTTAACTTATCCCCAGCCAATGACAGAACTGGGTATACCCAAGGAGACCTTATCAAGACTTGTGGGAGAAAAAAATCTTTGGTGTTAGACAGAATTCAAACACAGGACTTTCATTAGAGAAAGCAATCCAAGTGGGCTGATGTTAGACCACTGCCCTAGGCTAAGTCCCATATGATCAAGTAAAAGAAGATTGTAAAAATTATAGATGGTTTGCCTATAGTATTATTACCGTAACACATTATATAGTACACTAGAGGCTTATAAAATCCTGGTAAAGGCTATGATTTATTCCCAGGTTTGGAAGGTGGCCCTGAGTCTTCCCATGTCTGATAGGTGGCTTACTGTAGTTGGGGATAAGTAAGGCAGCTGGGCATTACATTAAGCAGATGTATATGCCTATAAATACATTTAACCCATTAGGATTGCATTATAACTAATTTGTAATATAATGCTTTGTATATCGCAGGACTATATTTATTACAATATTAATCCTACCTTTATGTTAAATAAAAATTATAATGGTAGTCCACTTGTATTAATGGAAAATATTAATATTTTAATAATCGCAGTAATCAGTTTGCTATAATAAATTGCTATGTAAAGGGCTACTTACTTCTAACAACTTATGAATGAAAGGCAGAACATGTAAAATGAATGCACATGACAAAGTATGCTTTATAAATTAACACTGTCAATCTTTCCAGGTTTTGTGAAAATGTTTTACTTCATAGAAACGTAAATATTAACTGATTGCAAGAGCAACATACCTCTTTACATCCAGGAATGAATGATTGAACTATTAAATAATGGCAACCAATTTATCAGAAGAAGATGTTATTAGAACACCCCTTTTGGGAAGCAGAGTAGGAAATTATGGGGCACCATACAGACCTGGAAGGTTAGTAATCATAGAATCAGACTTCGTAGCAGTATATATAATTTTGAATTATTATTATTATAATATCGTCTTTATTTGTTGCCATCTATGAGATATAATTGTTTTTCTTTTGATCACAAATATACTTGATTGTTTTTCACTGCAGTGCTATTGGTGTCCCAAGCACTGTTGTTGAGCCTCCTAATTTGTACAGAAGTCGATGGCGCTCCATTCGTGTCATGTACCTTACCATGTTCCTTGGCTCTGTCACATTCACAATCACCATGTCGTCCTTATGGCCCTTCCTACAAGTGGTAAATATGTTTAATTTTGTCCGCAATTTAGATTCATTTTCAATAGTTAAAAAATATATATAATTTATAATTCATAAAATAATTTTTTTTATATCAGAATTACTGGTAAGGTCTATTTTTTAAAAAGTTCTACATTCCTTTAATTTCATAATCCAAATTGTGAACGTGTTATTTCCTCAGCTGAATTCAACAACAACGGCCAGTTTTCTGGGGTGGGTTGTGGCGTCATACAGCTTAGGACAGTTGGTAGCCTCGCCTTTTTTTGGTGGTTGGGCAAATTTTCGCAAGTCCAGCAGGGAGCCGCTAACTGTTAGTTTGCTGCTTACGACATTGTCAAATGTGTTCTACATGTATCTACAGTCTATGCCATCTCAGAATGACTATTACATGATATTAGCTAGAGGGCTGATTGGTTTCAGTGCTGGTGAGAAATGTGTGAATTTTATAAAACTCTAGATTTATGTATTGATAATGAGAACAAATATGCTATGGGGCTAAATACTTAGGAAAAGTATCCTTTTCAGACCATTTAGTTCCATAGTGCCATAAAAGCATATATCAGCAGTATACTTGGCCACTGCATACAAGGGAATTGTGTGGCCAGCACAAGACCCAGATTCATTTTGTTCTCCCCACCTCCCCAGGTACCCGTCATTTAAAAACTTTTATTTAAACTCAAGACCGCTGTGTACCCCTTTAAAAAATGTCATGGTAAATTATAGTTTTAATTACAGCAATTAGGACTTTTGTTCTACTAATCAAAGGTTCAAATCCTGGTCAAAAGCCTGGATTTCTGTCAGGTGACACTGAGTCTGTCAAACTCTTTTGAATAGTTGAAATCTTTTAGAGAAACTAGTGAACATCACTTCGCTAGTCACTAGACACGGTGGACTGAAAGGAATACTTAAATCAACAAAATAAGTATAAACACTAGACTGATCATCTAATTACTAATTAGTTCTTAAAGTGAATTAGTTATCAAAGAATTTTAATACTTTTGCTTAGGTAATGTAGCTGTTGTGAGATCATATGTATCTGGAGCCACAACTGTTAAAGAAAGAACAAGTAGCATGGCTAACCTAAGCATATTTCAAGCTATGGGATTTATATTAGGACCAGGTAATAAATAATTATTAATGCAATACAGTGGAATTTGTTTAACATAAAATTGTTTGATGTGCCAATTGCCGGTAGTTAGAAAAACAAATTTCTTATCCTAAAAAAACAGCAACGTGAATCACAAATCTTTTTGCATAAAATTAACATTTTTAAAAAGAAAATTCCAATCTATGGAATGTCCAAACTTTTTTCTTAAGAATTTATTTTGAAACTATGTGTTGTGTGTGTATAAAGTGTTGATCCCTCTGCTTTCCATATAGCTGACTTAACTGGAAATTGTACAATTCATAAAAAAATCTATGTAGATATTTAGAATTTGCTTACAAGCAGTGAAGTAAAAAATTTTAGAACATTCAATACAAAACCTCATATCTGTCCAACAGTTTTTTGTTAAACAATTTCCACAATGTTTGATATTTAATATTTCTAAACCTGTTGCTTCTACTTCTTTTTAAGGGGCTAGGTTAAGTTATTCTTCATCCTTTTCAGTGGAGAGTAAAGCACAAACATCTCTCTTTGCCATGTTTCTACGAGCCAGCTTATCTCATTTTCGGTTCTATAAAACCGGTTTAAAACCGGATTTCGATTCCCCCCCCCCCGCGCAATGTCACAAGTTACAGGCCGGAGAAGGCAAATGAGCGTAGTTTTGCAGGTGTATTTGAAAAATATTTTAAACTTAATAAGTGTTTGCATAGCATTCAAGAGGTTGATTTGTGTGAAAACATTATGATTTTGTACACTTTACCATAACATTCTTTAGAAATAAAAAAAAAAATGGGCTAATTGATTAAAACCGATAAAGGCTTTCAATAGTGATAATTTGTGCACCGTGGACTTAGACTTGTAAAATAATGTATTGAATAGGATCACGTAGCGCCAATCAAAAGTCAAAAGAATGTGTATTTAATGCTGCCTTTAATAATAAAGCACAGACGCGGTGTCTAGCCGAATTGTTCAGGGTCACAGGACAAAACTAGTTTGCTCTTTCCATTGCGTACATCAAAGAGTCATCGTCGACATCCGTACGTCTCGAGTGACGATGGTGTAGCTTCATGGGTGAGGTATCCAACAGCACCGCCGAGAATGGCTGTGTAGGCCAACCCTGTAGGGGCAATCCCTGCCGCACTTGAGGCACATCAAACAGTAACGCACATCTAAACGATGAGCCGACATTTGGTTTGATGTTTTTATCCCAACCCATAGTTGGTATTTGGAGAAAAAAAAAGAAACACAATATCTAAGACTAATTAGTATTAGCAAGGCATTTCAAGAATTGTTTTGCGTGAATCCAACATTATTTTTTTTTTTTTATTTCCATCAGAACCAATAAAAAAATAAAATAAAGGGTGTGCTACTTGAAGTAATGATTACCTTCCAACCAACTAACCGAAATCCGGTTTTAAAAATCAAAACCGGTTTTCAGATTCAAAACCAGAATCCGGTATTCCGGTTTTCGTTTAACATCCCTAATCTCATTCTTAGTTTTCTATGAAGCACTCTTCATAATGACAATATTAACTTATATTACCACATCAATAATTATCATATTTCAATTATCAAAGAACTGTTCGTGTTCTCAAATCTTTCAAATTTTTTTTGTGTGTTGGAATGCAAGAAGTTTAGAACTTTAGAACTATATAATATATATATATATATATATACTAAATTAATATATACTAAATATATACTAAAATACTATTTATCATATATAGGGTAATATTGACTTATTAGAAAACATTAATATTTAGAATTAGTTGATGAGTGATATTAGTTACTTGACTTATATTTGTTTTATTTACTGATGCCCAATTTGATTTATATTTATATTGCCCAAATGAATTTATATTTGTTTTATTAACTCACGCCCCCAAAAATATCAGTCATACAGGCTGCCCTGGTTCCTGTGGGTTTCCCTGGACTCGTGGAGACGGCAGCATTCCACTTCAACATGTACACAGCTCCGGCGTTCTTTGCAGTGGTGGTGGCAGTGATCAACCTCCTGCTGCTCATATTTGTTTTTAGAGAGCACAGAGTGTATGATGATGAGATAGTTTCGGACATACAGTCTGGAGAAAGGGAGGATGACAAAGATATTGCTGGTAACTATCCTAAGACAACCAGTTATTGTGACAAGTCAGTGTGCAGTAATGTTCCAGTTTTTTTTCATTATTATGTGCCAAATGTATGTTTGTACAGTATGTTTCAGTTAATAAGCAATTACTGAAATCTTATATATATATATATATGTGTCATTCATCTGTCCTCAAGGATGGATGTCATAGTCTCTTTTGTCTCTGCCCTTCACCTTTTTCCTGGCTCTCTTCTCTTTGTTCTTTTCTGCAAAGGTGGCTTCTGCTACTTGGGTGGCATCTCGCACCTTTGCCTGGCAGGAGGTGCATTTCTGAGCAAGGCCCTCCAATGATTAATGTGCGCCAGAATTTTGTTCATTTTTCATGCAATGCTGGCCTCTTTTTCTTGCGCCATCTGCCAGCTCTCCCTGCAGCACTACTCTGGGGATGTGTTCTGAGCCCATCCCGCAGACATGGCCTATCCACTGAAGGAACTTCTCACTCAGAATTGAGTTTAAGCTCCGCATGTTTCTTTTTGTGTACTTTTCTGTATGTAATAAATTCTGCATCATCATGTTGACTTTTTTATTAGGCTTTTATTGACTATATATAATACCAGTTTAACAGAAATCTATAAACATATGTTGTAAATACTGCTTTATTTCTTTATCTGCCTACATTCATATTTATTACAGGCAAAAAGTTAACAGGCAAAGAAGTTATAAAATACAAAACATTAAATTCTAAATTAGAAATACAAACACAATTTTATAATCATTTAAAATACCCAGAAAGACTAATAGTAAACACTTTTCTTATGCCAAATTATTAATGGATTCATTAATTTAAAAAATGTTCTTGCTTCCCTAGGGGACTCTGGGCATGGAATGGGTCACCTTAACATACCAGAAAACCAACAATTAACATTGGTTAAAACCTTTATCAAAATGTTGGACTGCTCTCAAATCACTGTTAAGTTTGGACGGCAATAATCCTCTGTATGGAAGGATAGACTGTAACAGATAAGATCTGTAAAAAATAGATTTAACAACAGGATATTTGTTTTTTTTTCAGAATTATCTAATTCTTTTCAAAATTTGGAGTATTCACCTGATTATGTGGCTGTGATTTCATCTATATTTCTGTTTTTTGTGGTGCTCTTCATTTTCACAGTATTTGAAACGTAAGTAAAGTTTTAGGTATTAGACTCTTAGTAAGTTAAATACAAAACCTGTGGGAAATAGTTGTATATTGTTCACTATATAGAGATAATTAAAACACTCTAGCTAGGTTGTTTAAGATATTATGTAATAGGGATTGAGATTTAAAGTCAGATATTCACCTAACCTGCAAAATTATAATTAATGTGGAATACTAAACAGAAAATAATGATATAAGATCCATTCATGTTAAAAAAAAGAAAATAGTTAACTTTAATGTCTTTTTAATCATTCTGGTTAATAAAGTGTATATATAACAAAATTATGATGTGATATTTTACATATTACAAAGCATACACTATTATAGGCCAGTGCACAACTATTTTGAGCTGCGAGAGTAATAAAATAAAAAGCTATTACCTTTAGACATGCTGAATTGCTTTTGTCTGCTCTTCAAAAATATTGATAGCTTATAGTTAGACAATTTGTTACACTTTGTCAAAGTACTCAACTCCTGCCTATGACTAGTATTGCTCCATAAACTTTTTTGTGGGGCATGTATTACACAAATTGTGGGATTGAGTATGCTGGGCATACACTCACTCTCACTCAGTTCTCTCCGTGCCGGCTGGTGCTTGAGGCAAAAAGCCCGCACTCTCCATTCATCCCGGTCCGCTGCAGCTCGAGGGGCTGTTTCTAAGTTAGGGCCTCTAGCCTTCAAGTCCTGCTCCACCGTTCTTCTCCATGTTTCTCTTTGGTCTTCCTTTCAAACTTTTCTCCTTCGGGGTCCATCCTGGGGAGGGAGTCAGCTGACATTATGGTGGGCATACAAGTAGGTTGTTTTTTGTTGGCTGGATCAATCTCTGAATAGAGGGGTGGCCGGCATAAGGGAAGCCTTAAATTAACTATATTGTTAGAATTATTATTTTTATTCCTGAGGTTTATTTCCAATTTATTATAATGTTGTTTAAATAATAATATAAACATAAATAATATATATAGCCTAATCAAAACTTTTAAAAATCCTTCACTATACACAACAACAAAAAGAGAATAAAAATGTTGTGTATTTTCAATAATTTAAGAAAAGGAAGCTGATTATGCCAACTTTCCTGTACCAGTATTTCAACTCAATTGATTGTTTGTCTTCAAAGAATGTTGTCTAATACATTATGATTTTGTTACTCATGACATTTTATTCTGTTTAAAAGACATAAGGCATTGTATTTAAAAAAAGTTTTTTAGGTGCATTGGCTCATCTTTTCAAGCGTAAGCCTTCCCCTAAACTATTTTCTTCCCTAAGCTGATGCATACGTTCTCCTCTCTGGTTATAATATCTGGATGCTACATAACTAAATTCACTACTATGACTGTTTAAAAAAGTATCCCTTTCCATTTGAATTGTGTGGCCTGCACAGTGCCCAGTCATCTTTACTTTTCCCCTTCAGGTACCCATCAGTGCTGGGTAGATTCATGGACAGGCTCCTCTCTTGGGGAAAGAACCCCCCTCTTAACTTGATTCAAACCTGATAAATTTGGAATGGCAATCCAAACATGCTGTCGGCTAGACCACAGTGGTCTATACTTTGACAGTTAGCCACAATGCATTACCTCCCTTACTTGCCCCACTTTAAAATTGATTAGTTTCTCAAATGCATGTCATGTATCATAATATATGAAATATATTTGCCGTACATGTAACATTCAATGGGTTCCACCTTGAAAAAGAAACCTGCACTTTGTTCACTTTTGTCTTTGTTTCTATCTGTAAGGATTGGCACACCACTAACCATGCACATGTATGCCTGGTCAAAGTCTAAAGCAACTTTATATCAAGGGATAACACTTGGTGTGGCAGGAGTTCTTTCCATTATTGTATTTGTTATCACTAAAATCGCAGTGAAAAGGTAATTGTTCTGAAGTAAAATTGTTGTAGCATAAATTGTTTCCTGCGCTTCAAAAAGTTAAAAGTTTCTAGGTACTTGTTGCGCAAAGAGTATGATGACTTATTGTTGTTCAGGCTTCTGGACTACTCGTTCTTATGATCAGTCTGCAACTAAATTCCTTGCTTCTTGTCTTAATTGAAGCAAAAATAAAGATGCAATCTATCTGTATAAATCTAATAGTCAAATTTATGCTAGTTTGTCTTGAATAAAAAAATGTATCACCAAGCCCAAAATTATAAAATCTTCTCTCTGTTTGAACTGTTCATTATAATGTCTTTAAACATGTTTAATTTTAACTGAAAAAAGTATACAGTATTTATTGTGCTTATTATATATTAAAAATGTAGGCTCATAGTTTTATTTTCCATCTTAAATTTTTTATTTTATTTCGTTATTATCTTTCTCTGGTGTAATTTTAATTTACAAATAAAGTCGAGTAAGGATATTTTTTATTTATTTCATGCACCTTTTTGTTTATTTGAGGAATTAAGTAGAAAAAGACTAGTACTTTTTATGTTTATATTCTATATAAAAAGATTCTAAACCTCTAAAAAAAAAATTCTTTGCATTTTTTTATCTAAGGTATATAATAAAAAATGTCAACTTTTTGTCATACTTATTTGAAATATTCAACAATTTTACACTATTCATTTATTAATTTTTTTCCTATAAATATTTTTAGGTTTACTGAAAGATATCTCCTACTATTTGGTTTCTGCTTTTGTCTTGGTGGAATGTTTGTGTTGATACCATGGGGACATGTTCTTCCACCAAGAGGACTCGCACGTGAGTATTAAACATTGTTTCAATCCTATATTGTGTCTGCTTTTCAATTTATGCGAATAATGCGAATGAAATATTATCATCAGGTCAATATCAGTTTTCATAGTCTTTAATTATATTTATGTAATATATAATAACATAACCCTTGGATATCATTATCTATCACATGGTGATGAGCAGAGTTAGCTATAGTCAGCCAGATTGACTAAATTTGGAACTAGAGTTGTTCAATGATAATTTTGACCTGGCTTTGTAAAACACTTCCTTTTTTTTTCTAACCCAAAGATTTTTTTTTTGTTAGTTATATGTAATAAATTTTAAACTTAACAGCTTCTCCAAGTGGAATCAATGCCTTGCATTTTGTTTTTTGCATTTAGAAATAAGAACGAAATTTCATTTAGTTTAAGTTAAATATTTTTTTTTATCTTTACCAAAAAGTAACTAATTGAATCAATTGTGTAAAAAAATACTAATACACACCACTCCGCACTACTGATATATATATATATACAATATAGAGCTAACGAGCATATGCCTAGATTGCCAATATGATAGGCAATCTAGGTATTTTTATCTATGGTTAATGGTATTTCTGACTTTGATGGAAAACTTAAGACAGGACATTGTAGTAATCTTCCTTTTTCTCTGAAAGTAGGCTGTAGTAATAGGAATTGGAAGGCTTTTTCAACAAGGGCCTCAAATAGATAACATTCACTTTTTTTAAATGATCTACTAAGTCTTATATCTTTAAATGTTATAAAAATTCTATTATTATTTTCCTGCAGCTGTAAATCCCCAGAACAGTTCTGATACATATATGGGGATGTATGACTTTGTAGAAGCATTGTTCCCAAAGGAGAACCTGGCAACAAACTTAGCCCGGGACCTGCACAGCTATGTATCTGAAGTGGGAATTCAGAGTGATGTGACCATAACAGCGGTTCCCTTGGGCAACACAACTACCATCTACGCACCGGAGGGCTGCCCCTGGAACTATGATTGGTGCACATTTGTACCCATGATTCACATAGCCCAATACTTTGCAGCAACGATGTTGATAAGTATTGGCTATCCCATGTGCAATTTGTTGAGCTACACAATCTATTCCAAAGTCTTGGGACCAAAGCCACAGGTAAGTTTTTTTGGTAAACCTATTTGTGTCTTAAATAAGATTTTTTTTTTCATGTACCGGGATATGTTTAAAACAAACTTTTAGCATGCTTCTCTTTCAATTGTAAGTAAGCATTGATCCTTTAGTAGGTACCTAACTTCTCATGCAATGTGAATTGCTGGTTATGTAGCAAAAGTTTAAAACAGATGATGGGCATAGATCCTTTGATAGTAAATACAGCTATACAATGCTTATTAAATTGACATTGAAATCAGTAAATATTTGTTTAGCTGCTTCCATCAACTCAAAGGACAATTAAGAAATGATTCATATGTCATTTATTTGTTGTTTTTTTTTTGCTTTCACTATCCACTGTAAAACACTTTGGATTAAATTAAAAGAAAGCTTTGATATTGGGATATGCTGTTCTGGATGGATTTTTGATTCAATGATTAACTTACTCTTACAGCAACTAAAAAGGTTTTAAAAATTTAACTAGTTTATCAGGTTTTAACAATTATATATATTTAATCTAACGCTGTAAGATTAAAATGTGACTGATTGTTGGAATAAGTACAACATAATACCAAAATCTTATTGTATGTTATGGCAACAGGAACTGTTTACCAATGCTTCACTTGTCCTCTGTTCTTTTTGTTTTTAAGTATCAAAAACCTGACTTTTTAAAATTCTTTTCTTCTAGGGCTTGTGGATGGGTTGGCTAACAGCTTCCGGCAGTTTGGCTCGCACAGTTGGTCCTATTTATGTCTCGCAGGTGTACAACTCATTCGGCCCTCAGGTGACTTTCGGCAGCTGCTGCGGCTTTATCCTATTGACTATTGGGTTTTATCTCTTTGTCTTCAAACGTCTTGTGCCTTTCTCATTCAAGGATGCCTCACTACCAAGGTTTGGGGGAAGTGAACAACAATCAAGAAGATAGTTATAAATACTCATTTTTAATGTATGGAATAATGCTATCAATTATTTTGTATTGGTTAATACTCAAAACTTGTAAAATTGTATGTATTAAAAAAAAGTGATATGATGACTCTATATTTGTTTAAAATACATGCAATGGTATAACTACACTAAAACCACAGTGTACCCATACTTGTGTTTTTCATTATATTTATGTATATACAAGGATCATTATCGTTGTTGTTTAGAACCATCAAAACTCCTGTAAAATAGTATAATTTTTTTATGTTTTGATTTTTATAGTATTTAAAGCCTTTGTAGAATAATTTCTACGTATTCATTAGAAAAATATTGATAATTATGTAACTGATTTGAAGTGTATTTTTTGTAACATGTTTGTGTTTTTTTTGTTGTTGTTTTTTTTTTATTATTTATTTTGTATTTTTAATACAAACATATCCCAGAAAATCTGAAAATGTATTTATAAAAGTTGTCTTCAAATATTCCAATGCTTGCAATACATTTAATTAACGTAAGCTATATTAGACATATATGTAAACATGTATTTTTGTGCGTGTTTATTTATTGTAAATCTAAATGAACAAAAAAAAAGATAAATTTATGTTGAAATCCTTTATATTTTCCAACTTGGTTCACTACAAAAATATCACTAAATATTTTTTTTTTGATAGACAACAATATCTATATATAAAATGCTTTGTACATGCTAGTTTGTTTGGGATGTATCTGTCTGGGGTATTAATTTATTCTAATGAAGTAAACAATATGTGTACCGGGTATTTCATTTTGTTGAATCAATTTCACTGGTTCCATCATTAAACTATTAGCTTATAATTCAGAAGTATTTTTAGAATACGGCAAATGATTTGATAGAGATATAAAGCATTAAAGTAATCCTGTCAGACCAAATTGAGCCATATGGCTAGTGAAGCAGAGGTCACCAGTTTCCCTTGTCACAGCATACAAGGGAAAAGGGGATTGTGTGGCCAGCACAACTATTATAGTATCAGGTAACCATAGACGCTGGATAGACTCATCGACACCCTCCAGGCCAGAAAAAAAAAGGTCCCAGCCTTCACCAGGATTCAAACCCAGGACCTTCACTTTGCCAGCCAAACCCGTTGCCACTCGGCCATAATGCCCCTGATAGAGATATTTATAGTTTTCCCGTAAACACTTAAACCCTTGATTATGTGCTTACCTATTTGAAGAATCAGTGAAAAAAGAAATAGGCCAGTATGTTAATGTCATATTAATTAATTATTGTTATTGCACAAATATAAATCCATAATCTCTAAACATATCAGTTCAATTCATGTTGTTTATTGCTACATATAATTGGTTGTAGCCTCATCAATGATTTCCCCACAGACTATAATATACATGGACCGCTTGCTTTAGTATTTCTGCTTTATGATGACTCGAAACACTGATTTTCAGAATTTCCGATTCGTTGTTTCCTTTGCACTTCTGTTTTATTGAATCGCTTTGATTCTCTCAATGAAAAATTTGAATCAAAATTTGTATAAAGCGGAAACATTTAAAAAACAATGAGGAGCGTAGAAGTAATTTAAGACAGCCTTATTGCATCTTATTATAGTCTATGATTTTCCCAACTCATTTATATTGCAATACCAATTTCACTCCTTATGATACAATTATGAAAGGTTTCACAAACTTGTTTTTATTTATTAGTTGACCAATGGTTGTGAAGAGTATTTAATGTTGGAATTACAAAATAAGGGCTATTGTATTTTTAACTCTTATAATATCATGATCTATACCGGTAAATGTTTTTTAAAATATGTTTATACGCTCATGTTTTGTTATTTAAATGAATTCTAACTAATAATAAAATATTACAAATCTTTATCTGAAAAGAATCCATCATTATTTCTATTTTAACTTGTCGAAACTTCATCTTCTGTGTTTGTTGTTGTTTTTTTATCTATATAGGCTACCTGTTAGTGTTAGCCTGTTATATGTTAACATTGGGATTAGTTTTCTGGTCTGTGGACTTAATGATCTGATTCAAACCCTGCCCACTTCCATTCCCTGCCACCCTGCATAAGACTTCAGATTAGTCTCCTTTCTAGAAGAAAAAACAATAAGACCAAAAAAAAAGTGATGAACTGTAGTACTGCCTTTGCCTTTGTAGATCTACTGTGTTTATACAGATTTTAAGTGCTCATTCAGATATATTTATTTAAATTATAATTAGGATAACTATCAGTTAGTCGTGTATATATGTTCATCTGGCACCAGGGGTACCCAATACATTTTTTTTAAATATAGCAAAAGGCCTAGCTTTAGGCATCTTTTTTATTATAATTGTTCTCTTCATTGTACCGGTGCTGTGGAGACTCCATTAGACTCAAGGGAAAAGTCCACAATTTAAGAATGATTTGAGTACAAATACTCTGGGATCAAAAGTGTCCATTACAACTTCTGATAAATATTTTATAATATATAAACAAGAGTTGTAAGCAGACGACGGATTTTCATTGGATGTATTTAGTCCAATCATTCAGTAATGATTTAAAAACTGGCACAGATGGGGCAGTGATGGAGGCCTGGTCCAGTGTGTTCCACAGTTTAATGGCGGACGGAATAACTAAAGAATATTTGTAAACGTCCGTGTGTGTGTGTTGAACTGGAGCACGCATGCAGTTTAAGCTGCATGATGACCTCTGGTAGAGCGGGACACTTATTGTTTGATGAGAAATGGCCGTGTAAGCATGTTTTCGTGGCCATTCATGATCTTGTTCATCAAGGTGACTTTGCCTACCACTCTGCAGTGTTGTAGGGGCTCAAGATGGTGTTCGGCCACCAAAGCAGATGCGCTTGTTTTGAGGCCGCAGTCCTGTAGGATAGGGGCCTACGACGTGCTGCACGTCGCTGAGTCATCTCCAATGTGGATATCAGCCCAGGTGGTGGTGGTGGGAATTCCACATCGTCGATGCGTTATCCAGGATTGTGGAGCATCCCTTTAATTCCCTTGAGGTTCCTATATGGAGGAAGGCGCAGGCTCTGGCAACAATTTTAACATATTGGACGTGTAACGTGTGCCCCAGTGAAGGTTTTTTGTGATATGCACTCCCAAGTAGGTAGCCTATTATAGCATTACGGTATGTAACATATTATAGACGTAGCCATGTAGCCATATGTCGAGGGGATGGGGGGGGGGGGTAGGAATTAGCTTAGTGAGAATAACTATAGGGCCTACTCCCAATTTCGAACGTCCAGAATAGAAACTATTTAACTATATAGATCTCCTGATCTTGGGCCTAGGGGATTTGGATTGATCATATTAAATTACTATACTTAGCCTAGATCTAAGTAGCAGGCCTCTATAGGAGTGGCGTGGTTATATAGGCCTATATAGTAGGCTACGTCCCGCTTTCAAGTGCCAGAGGTGCGACTCTCAAGGATAGATCTCCACAGATATAGGCTACAGCCAAGTCTACAAGGCTGGTCGAATCACAAGAACGCAAATCTAATCGTCTTCTGAGATTATGGAGCCAATGATCATCATTGCTCCATTTTGTAGCCAATATTTTGGAAGAGAAACATGCTGACATATTAGGGTTTATTGATGAAACTATTCACATAGAAAAGGCAGCAAGAGGTAATGAGCATTAATAACTTACAATATGTTAGCTGTAGCTCTGTTACGAATAGCTGGGATGGGACTTTTCCATTTTTTCTATTATGAATGTCTTATATGTCTTGTCTTATAACCATGTAGATTAAATATATATGCGAATCCATAGTTTAATTATTTTCTTGTAATTTATAACACTAGAGGATAGAAAAGCAAAGAGTAAAGTAGTAGTTACTAGTAGGCCTAATACATAAGGCATTAAACTCTAATTATTTAGAAATACAGCCCAATAACAACCTGTTGCAATTTAAAGCTCAGATAAATATAAAGACAAAAACACTTTCCTTATCCCCTATGCCTAACTTAACATCATTTAAAACATTAATAAAAATGCAAGACTAGACTCTGACCAGGGATGAGCGTAGGACGCAATAATCTTCTCTATAGAAGGAGCGTCTGTAATGTATTTTTTTACATTGATACTGGTTTTCCTGGTTTGTTCAGGCAACCCATTCCATGCCCGAGTGACACTCGGGAAGAAAGAGTACTTATATGCATATTATCATTTGTTCTCGCATAGGGGATAAGGAAAGTGTTTTTATATATATAATATAATATATATATATATATATAATATTATTAAGTGGCCTAGTGGGAATAAATAAAATAACTTCGGCGCGTCCTACGGTTTAAAAAATTATATAGTTCAGTGGCTCAGTGCTAAACAGTGGTAGGGAAAGAAAAGCGAAAGCTCAGTGGTAAACATTTTAGAGATAGAAAGGCGAAATAATATTTTGACGGCCCAATCGGCTGCGCTGCCCTACATTTTAAACTCGGTTTCTATTTGACAACATAGCAATTGACCACGCCCACTAACCTTCTATTTCTTTTCTTATCGTGCAAAACGCTTCTGATATATTTTGTACCAGTAATATGTTCTGTTCAATATCGAAATTAAAAAAAAAAATATTATACCTAATACTAGAAGACTATAATTATCGGTTTGTTATTTATACAGCATGTAGGTATAATTAGACTTAATACTTATATAATAATAATAATAATGAGTGAGATAAGAGCACAGCCTATACTATTTAATATTTAGCCTTTTTACAGCGTAGGCCTATAATATAGTCTACTAGGCTTTATATTTTTTACTTTTTATTTTTACATTACGGCCAACGCCTAGAAGCTCAACGTAAGTGAACAGGTTCACATACCTTCAACCTTGGCAGAAGCCTCTCACAAGCAGTCCACATAGAATCGCAAGAACAAATGGATCTTTTGGAAGACTCCATCAGTCAAACGTCGGCTGGAATCGATGGTTCATCAATATCATAAGCTTATATATGGCTTATATAGCTAGCTTAACTAGATTGCTATAGTACGCGGCGGGTCGTTCTCCCTTGTAAAAGTAGTATACATTTGTTACACCTGCATGGATATAGTAGGTTTATAGGTCTAGATTTCGAGTCGCTACACCAGGAAACTGAAGCACTTACATCTGAGCTGCCCTAGAAAGCTGCTGGTGAAGATTTATTGGCAGGATAAAGTGCCGGATAAATATGTGCTCGCACAGACTGGCATTTCCAGTTTACACACAATGCTATAGTAGGCCTAATATAATTTGGGCGGGCTCCGTTGTGTGTGTGTAAGATGAACGACTGCAGAAGAAGTTTTTCTATAAAAAGTTGCAAAAGGAAAAGCACTTCATTTCGTGGTGAGCAAAAGAAACAGTTCAAAGACACAATGATAATTCGAGGACCTTCCTGAAACATTTTGGTATCAATATCAACAACTGTGAGAACATATGACCACTGATCGCTCTTCGTGGCGCAGCAAATTAAATAGAATAGTGGCTTGTTAACAGAAAAGATGGAACGATGCAGCTAAAAAGAAAAATCCAGGGTCAGCTCAGCGGCCACCATTTTCCGGGTGAGCACACAGTGCACTGCAGATGCCCTCAATGTATCAAACACTTCCGATATGTTTCGTCCGTCACCACTCCTAGAGAACCTGAGCACATTTTTATACATTGTTCTGCATCGATAGGCTGCTACGTGTAAAGTTGAATTTATAGTTGTTCGTTCGTTATTGTTTGCCCGTATTGTTTTACTATGGTTTATGTAGCCTAAACGTGGCATGCTCAAAAAAGCTTTGTAGTAGTAGGCCTACCACATATATAATATATTTTTGACTTTAAAGTATGACTTTGAAAGATGCATTTAACATAGGCCTAAATAGGCCCCCTAGATAATAATATGGGACATTTTCAGAATTTCGATATTAGGCTGATTTCCAGCTCTTGAGTTCAGTACGTGAAGGATGTTAAGGTGGGGGTGGGGGTTATCAAGGGGGGGGGGGACCCAAAATCCTGTCTAAAACACCCCGCGACACGCCGATATTATTCCTCGCCTTTGGAATTCCAATTGGATCATTAACGCGGTGGCTTGCTCGTATACATGCACTGTCGCCCGGTAGCACAAGTCCAAGCACCAGGGATGGGGTTGAGACTGGTTGTTGCGCTCATTGCTTCCTCCCTACCGTGTCTCTGAGCCTCGCGGTTGTGAAATTATACTCGGACGCGCAACAGAGGCTGTTCCCCATGCGTTCGCCCACCAGTAGGCATATATATGCTCTTAATAATATGTAGCGGTGTTTTTCATACTTCGCCATACTCTTCAATTGGGCCTACAGAAGTTATAGGGGTAAGAAGAATAGGCTAACCACCATTCTAAATAATTATATATTACCGCATGTAGGCCTGTAAGACGACCAGCTACTTACATTGTAGCCTATATATAGGCCTAATAACCTCAGCAATATTAATATAGGCTACTGAGAATGCCAATAATTGCATTTACAAAGTAGCCTTTATATGAACCATGTTTAATTCGGAACAGATGGAAGCATATATATAGTCTATATAACATGATATAGCCTATATTTATCCCTAACCCAGGGAAATAAGAGTAAAAAGCAAAATAAAAGTCGTGGTAGCCTTGCTACTACCTATATAGACTACTATAAAACATTAAAATGTATTGTAGAAATAAACGCAGTTATCTAACTTAGAAATACAACACAATATAATAATTTGTTAAATTAATATTGCTCTGTTAAACATAAATAGAAAACACTTTTCTTATCTCTTATTCAATAACAAATACATATATAAGTAGCTTAATAATTAATTAGGCCTACTCTTTCTACCGGAGTTGCACCCGGGCATGGGTTGCCTGCGAACACATAGGCCGATATATACCTAATCAGGAAAACGAGTAACATTATAAAAATGCAAGACTAGTCTCAGAGCACGCGTGGTCTTTCTTTATAGATAGAAGGGGCGTCTGTAATAGGCCTATATAAGATAAGATAATATAAGAGACCAGACTTATATAGCATAGATAGCTATATAATAGTTAATAGAATATTTGCTATGCGTAGGCGTAGGTACACTGCAATTCACTTTATAGCACGGGATATTTGTAAATGTGTAAGCTATTATTATTAACTTTATTGTTATATCATTTTCGTAAGATTTGATTTTTGTTAAAGTGGGCTATAATAAAATATCGTAGCCTACATTATAGTCTGAGTAATTATAAGATAATTTAAGTCTGGCTATAATCGTTTATTTATCGTTATTAGTGATATATAGGATTATAGGGCCTACTAAAAAGTTTCTAGGCCTATATCAAAATGTGTCTTAGGTCTTCGTTGAAATATTTTGCTTAAATACAAAAAGCGTTTAAATTCAGTTTTACTTTTTTGTCTGAACATAAAAAAATATTTAGTCTACATATTCTAAGCTTATGTGTTTATGAGATCTCTATCTACAAGAAGAAGTTTTTTTTCACTGCATTAAAAAAATTCGCAGTGATCCTGGCAAGTCGCATTACTGCTATTTTTTTCTCTATGTATTCACAATAGTTGGGTGATGTTTCTTTTATTATAACTATGGCTCCTAAGCGCCGTAAGTTGTCTTTGGATGACAGTGAGGGTGGCATTCAGGACGCTAAAAGGTGAAGAAACAACTATCGTAACATTTGCATTAAATGTATATGTTATTAAATCTCCATTTTATAACTTATATTATTAAAACAACAAAGCCTACGTTTTTCTTTTGTTGACTAGCTAGGTTCGCCATTTGTTATTATGTTTTTATTGGTTGGCTCGTTTGACTATTTTATTAATCTCTGACTATTATATTATACGAAGAGTCAAACATATATTTCGAATATGCCAATGCCTAAATTATCGCATACTCGTATCATATTGTTTATTGGTTATATTGTAAATGCACAAACTGTGACGGCTTTATACTTTGTTCTGGAACTTAATAAAAGCAGCCATCTTGATATTCAGACTCAATTAATTTTTTAAGTCAATATTTTCCAATTATACTCTTTAATATAGTAAATAGGCATAGCCAAAAGATTTGTCTGTTAGAACACGATTGTTAATGTAACAATAATTGAATAAGTTTACATCTATATCTTTAAATATATAGGCTATCAAATTACTTTAAAAAAAAAGAAAGAAATAGAAGCTAGACTGCTAGATCTAGATCTGGTTCAGTGACACTTCACACAGTGAGAAACTTTTACAGACTATTGCCATTATTTTATTAATATGTCCAATGGCATTCATGTATCATATAATTAATCATTTAACAGTTTATTTTAAATTTTACCATTTTTTAAAACTAAGACTTACTCACTATTCACTATCTATACTATAGTCTATAGGACTATAGGCCTAATTATAATTGAAGCATGTCAGGGAGCAGGGAGTTAAAAAGTATGAATTTTTTTTTATATCATAGGCTTTTTATATAAGTAATATAGGCCTATATATCACTACTGATCTGATCACCAACTGAAATTTTTTGACGTTAAAGTGTCAGAATTTTGCATTAAATTAAAAAGACATAGTATATAGATAGTATTTCTACATTAATGTTGACAAAGCCACCACTTTGGAACATTATCAAAAGTATTTATTTATCTTTTTATGTAAGAAAACATTTTCCTTTTTTTTAAACAAAATTTTTCTAGATTGAATTTGGAGGCTAATTCATCATCCGCTGACATTAAACAGTTAAAAGTTTTTGCTGATGATGAGCGGTTAGAAGAGCCCAACGAAAAGCCACTCACCATGAAAGTATCAAGCGACCCTTCTGCTGAGCTTAAAACTAAAGATGATTGTCCAAAGCCAGTAAGGATAAGTGAAAGACTAAGCATTAAACGTAATCGCTTGGGCGACCAAGAAGATGTTGATGGAGTAGGTCAGGTACAAGCAAAAGTCCAGACGCCACCAAAGAAACCCAATACAGGTAAAAAGTAAAAACAACTAGGAGGGACTTTCGTTTACTTATAAGTTTTACAGACGTTCCTTCTAGATAGAAGATTATTACGTACACTAGGCCCAAAACTCCTGCAGGGCGCCAGGGATAGAACCAGCGACGTGTCGGTTGACAGTCCGGTGAACTAACCGCAGGACCAGCCGGGCTCTCTTTCTGGGGAATGCCCTAAATATTATCAAACTTGTCTGGTCAGAGTCATATGTTGATCGTCCTGTCCAGACTTTAGGTTACAAGACTAGTGATTATTACTTCCTCTGTTCCATAGATCATTCTTTGAAACTTGTATAACAAGTAGAGCTGAACTACAGCTGAAAATGTTCAATTAATTTTTAAATAGAAGGCAATTTATCCCTAGCATTTGTTTTCCAGCAGCTAAGCAAACCAATAAAAAAGACGATTCTAAAAAGAAAACGAATACAAAGATTCGGAAACCATGGGCTAAACCAAAAATGAGGAGACAATCAGCCCAGTGGAGTGTGAAAGATAAAAAATTGTTTTTTCTTGGCCTTGGAGAGGTAGGTAATTCTTTTTGTGTTGCTTTGTAATTTTCAAATGTAATTGTAAAGTAGTTAAAAGAATATTCCATAAGCTATTCACATTTTTTATCTTTTCAGTTTGGTAAAAATTTTGAAGCCATCTGTAACAAAGTATCCCATGCAGCAAGAATGCGGGGGCTTCCTGTTAAAGACAAGATGCAAGTTCGTTACTTCTATTATAGAACTTGGGCCAAAATCTCAAAATTTGTCCATATAAATGATACTGGTAATTATAGCATCTTTTTTTTTTTTAATTTGCACAATAATCTCCGTAGCTTAGTTTTTTAACTTGATTGAGCATAAATATTTTGTATTCCTTTCAGGTGTGAAAATGAAGACACAGGAACTTTACGGACTGATTAATTATGGGGTTATGAAGGATTATGTTAAAGGTACAACAATATTCTGTTTCTTCATTAGATTGTACAAATATTTAAAACGCTCCCGTTTTCGTTACTTTCTGATATAAATATACTTTTTGAAAAAATAATTTCAGAAACTGATCCCCAATTTGAGAGATGTCTTAATGAATTAATCTTTAATGGGTGAGTTGAACAATTGTATGTTGATATTTTTAAATTTAGTTATACAACAACCCTACTGGAAGTGAAATAATATTGTTGTTAATTAATTTTTATGTGTTCACAGTGTAACAACATTTTTTTCAAGAGGAAAGAAACAAAGGTATGATACAAGGGGTGTCTCGATTTGTATGGCATGTACACATATTTATACAGTGAATTTTACAATTTACAAAATATATTAGCTTGGCCTTGTTAAAATTTCAAATAGATAACTTAAATGAATTTTAAGCGGTATGTATATTTTGACTTACAGGTTTGGTAAAGTTCGAACACCTATTTGCACATACCTCAAAAAGTTAAATAGGATTGAAGGTAAATATTTTGTTTAACATGTTAAACTCATCATTGATTCTAAAATACAACCATTTTTTGTGTGTATATTTTGACACTTGTACCATATTGTCTATATTTCATTTATTTACAGCTTCGGAAATTGCTGCTTCAAATAAGTTGCCTCACTCAGTTACATTAGAATTAACTCCGAAAAATTCTAAGTCATGGGCCAAAGTCCAGGCTTTGTCCCAGAATCCCCGTGTTCGACTAAAAGTAACTGCCAACAGAACACTGGAAACTGTCTTTAAATACTTTGAAAAGAAATGGAAGCCCAATAGAGTTAGGCTTGTATCCTTTAGGATCTGTCTGAAATTAATTTTTATAAATTACGTATTGCCATTGTCTAAATAATGAATTCCCTCATCGGTCATTGCCATATCAAAATGCTATAAAATTGAAAAGAAATTTTGTTTTCAAATGTGTTCACAGAGCGCACTGAATGTGCGTGGAGAAATGCGCTTAAAAAATGACCATCATATCATATTTAGATGTCATTTGGCTAACTTTATGCTATGAATTCTCCTTAAATTTGTACCAGAAAGAGGGTTTAGGAGGCACTGAGACTCAGAATGAGGAGCTTGTGTTTTTTCTTCACCCAAGCTCTAAATTGAAACCTGTAACCCTGATCCCACAGGACCAACCAAGAATTAATGTGACTTTTAAAAACTACAGGGAAAAAATCCTCCGTGAGTAACATGTTGCAACATTTTTTGATCTGTCATATTTTCTGCTATGTAGGAATTTTTTAAATTCTTAATATCAGTACAAAATATATAGTTTTGCATTCTAGTCAGCAGTTCAAATAACCTTGTTAATATTGTGTTACCGTTTCACTTCCAACTTTTATAGCACAAGTTTTGATTAAAAAAAAACAAAGAGCTCCTAAAGATCCTGAAAAATTGTTAAAAGAGAAAGATAAACCTGCTGATGAAATCCCAGTAGATCCAGGAGGAACCGAGCATGCAGATGAAAGCTCCATCAAAACTGGTTCCAATCCTGCACCAGACATTTCTACTACACTTAAAAGCGAACCACCCTCCCCCTTCACTTGTTTGCTAGCGGCCGCAGCCGTTTCTGACATTACTGGGGTTGTTGCAAGCAATTCACAGAGCTCTTTCGCAGAAGTCAAATCTGTGTTGACCCCGTCCTCGGTTTTACTGGAGGATGAAAATGCCATGTTTCCAGACAATGACGCACCATTCTCACCACCCCAGAGGCCTTTTCTGCCAGTCCAGGCCTTGAGTTCCCCTGTGATGCTATCCTCACCACCGCCATCTTCTGTGATATCGCCTTCATTGCAATGTAAAAAAAAATCCAGCAAAGCATCAAAGAAAAATTTACCTTTCGATGAGCAGCCACTGTTCCCAACCTCCAACTGTGATAACCCTGTCAGTGACAGCTCTTCTTCCCCAGCTAAAAATGACGGCGCTACCTCTATATCAACTCAGGACTTGAAAGAGGAAAGTGAGAAAGAGGTTGCACGCCTCATAACACTTGTATCAGAAGGTTTTACCATGAGCAACTCGAACAATGTTACACTTCTTCATTTATGCATTTTGCTTGGAAGAGAGAGTGTTATAAAAATTGAATATGAGTGGAGGGACAAGAATCCCCCTAAAATTCAGCTTCCTCCGCTGCTATCTCAAGCCGCAAATCAAATGAGTAATGTCTTGAGACGTTTGTGCAATATTGCTACACTTGAGCTATCTGATTACATTCAACCCTCAGTGAGTATATGTTAGACGTTACTACATTATAACTAATTTACATTATAACTAATAAAAATTGTTCACTTTCTATTTGATAAATGAATATATATACATAAATAAATACTGGTATGTTTTTTCTTTCTGAAGGTCACAGATCAAAATAAATATCAGAGTAAAAGCATACCTTGCTCCCACTGCGGTCGTGATTCATCTTCCAGGTCTCAAGTGAATCGCCGGCAAGGGGTCTCTGAAAGGAAAGAGAAGATGCGGGAGAGTGCTACCATGACTGATGCCTTTTTGACAGGCTCATTGAATCTAAGTCAGACATGCCAGTCTAAACCAGGAACAAAGGCAGGAGGAGCCAGAACATTTGTTGCTGCACCTGCATCTGGGTCTATTCCGGTAATAAAATAAAACCTTTTCCTATCAGCAATTTGTTGTCGTATACTCGAGCTTTACTTTAATGTACTGGTAGTTGACCTACTTAAGCACCTTTGAAGGCTGTGTAGCTCTTCTGGGGTTGATGATATAAACAAAGCTATTTTCTGAAGATTTTAACTGTTCATTTCAGTATATTAATTTCTTTAATGAGACAAACTAGATACGTTAAATACATGTACAAAAAAAAAGTTTTCCTTGGAGGGTGTACTAGTTTCTAGTTTCATTGGCCATCAGCAGAGTGTTAGTGTTTACCATTCAGAAGTTTACTCTGGCATTTTCCCTGGCCTTTATGTCATGATTTGTGAGTCTACCATAAAATGATAATCCCAAAGGTAGAAGACATCCATTAGGGGAATTTATAGGTTTTTGGATATATGGTGCTGAAAACACATTTTCTTGTATACTGCAGACAAAAAACTTAACTTATTGGGAATGGGGACCTGTTTCTTGGTTAAATGTTCAATATGAACATAAATCTACCAATCTGCTCACTACTAACTTAGAGTTTTTGTATTAGGAAAACAGATGTTTGTCATTACCGGTACATTTAAAATATTGACCATTTCGTTTCATTGCCAGGATAAATATAATAATTTAAACCATCTATTAATTTATTTTTTGAAGATAATTGGTCCTGATCCAGTTTTCCGTGTTCCCACTGTTCCAAATAATAAACCTGCATTGTCTAAAGAAGAGCAACAGAAATTAGAACTGGAACGATTGCAAGCTAAAGAAATAATGGTAATAGTCTTACACATCCGTTTGTTTTTAGATCCAATGCCCACTTACCCATTGTAACAGCAATTTAGGAATTAAGGGGGCATAATTTTATTATTACAAAAATATATATAGTTTTAAATTCTTTCTAAAAAGAAATAATAATGTAATTGAAATATTTTAAACATAAAGTCTATTGTTTTTATTCTGTTGTTTTTAATTGAAGCATTCCGGTGTAAAATTGTATTTCATGTTCATCTAGCAACAAGGGCCGAATCCTCGGAGGTTACTGAAAAAGAGAACAATGTCCAGAAAAACCTCAACATCTGTACAAAGATCTTTGATACCTAAAGTTGACTCAGGAGGATTGTTAACATTCTTGCAGGTACTGACCTAACAAGCTCTCACTTATTATTCAGGGTTAGTTAACATGTATAAACATGACTTCATTTTTATTGTCTTTTTTTTTTGTTGTACCTGTGCGTTTGTGTGTGGTCTGTTTAGCCTACTATCTCCAAGTCCATGGTTGTCAGGATGGGACCAGAAGAGATGATGAAATCCGCACAAGCAGTGAATATTATTTGCTCGGCTGCACCCATAAAGGAGACTAACAGCGAACCAGCCAAAGGTTGGGAAACAAAATAATGCATTTTTTCCCAATAGCTTAATTTTGCTGAACTGATAACTGTTTGTTTGTATCCTTTTGATACTCAGTCTAGTTTTGACATTTACAAAAAATTTATTGATCCCAAAAGTAATGAAAGATTCTAAAGTGCTTGTGATTAGCCCAGAAACATGTTTCTTTCCAAATCTTATCAAAATTTTCCCCATGTTTGTGGATACCCTGAAATGTGTAAAAAATTTGGTGAATATTGAAGCTGGACTGTTTGGCTATTGGCATTGTAAATTGGGCTATTATAAAATTTCTGTTTAGTAATTTATCAAAACTATATTTCAGAAGTCACCAGTTCACAGGATGTTATCTTATTGTCTGTTGTTAAATGTCCAGAAGTGAGTCCTTTGCCTTTAAAATAGATAAATAAATAAATGATGAGGTTAATGAAAACCCTAGCATAGTTAGAAACATTACAAAAAAAAACTTTCTGCTTCTTTAAACCTTGACATTGGTTTATATTTAACCTTTCTTCTTTTTGTTTTCTTCAGAAAACTATTGATCAGTCTGCTGTGTTCTCAAAGAATATGAGAACGAATTGTCCACTCTTGCCAAACTTGTCTGTGGATGTGACCTTGCCCTCCACACATCTCACTGAAGTGTCACCTCCTAAAACACCTGGACCATCTTTAACAGGACAGGGAGACATCAGCATTTCAGATTTTGACATATCATTATCTGCAGCGGAAGATTGCACTAGTCAGTAGCAATGTATTTCTTTCACAAGTGTATAAGATAATTATTTAATACTGAGTTCTTTCTAGTGTCATGTGAAACAAAACAATAACATACTACTTTAATTAAAAATTGCACATAAATTGTGTCAGTTTGTTTGGGAACTAGCTAGTATATATTTATGTTGTAAAAAGAGTTTAAATCGTTTCAGTTATAATTAACTTAGTCTAGTTAAATGCATTAAATGAATGAGCTGATTTAATATTTATAATTATTTTTTTACTATTTATGCCACAGTGGGTCCAGATGCAGGTGATAAATTCTTAGAGCTTGTTTTACCCAAGACAGAGCAAGGATTTTCTGGTATTTTTTAATGTCATACTTGAATAGCAATTTTGTTAATTCATGTCGTTAATAATTTAAACAAGACGTTTATGATTTTGAAAACTATGGATTACTTAATGTTTTTTTTTCTTTGCGCCAATCTTAGGTTTGCTCAGTACGCCCAAAAAGAAATCAGACAAGACTGACCCAGAAATCAGTTTCAGCACGCCCATTCTCCGTACTCCTACTCGTTCTGGAATCTCATTGGCAGGCTTCCTCCACCACAATCCTATTGCATTTCCTTCTCCATTAAAACTTGTTGAGTGTACAAGTCAACAGTGGATAAATTCAGAAGTAAGTATTTGTGTTGTTTATTTCTAATTTCCCAGATTGTTACATCTAATTATATGAAACCCTAATTTTTTTAAATATGTATATATTTTAGAGATGTTTTCTTTCTATTTAAAAATATTTTAACTTTTCAATTCTGTAACAAAACTCTAAATCTTCTTTCCTATAGTTGCATAAGTGAAACACATTTTTATATTTGTGAATAAGCTTAAATGCCTAGAAAGCTATGCCCAACAACATAAATATAAGTTTTATTTAAAGAAAAACAATCTTAACACATCTATTAATTATAAAAATTATTTTTAACATGTATATTCTGATGATATGAAAAACATACAGCATATTTGACCTTCAGGCATCGAGTAATTATACTTTTTTATAGTCAGTACATGTGAAAAAAGCATTGTTATTCATTTTATATAAAGTAACAAGAATTTGAATAGTTTACATATTAATTTAGAAAAATAATATTTCATCGTAAGAAAATTATACCTAAAGTAGTTAAAGAAAGTCGAGCAAACAACATAAGCATTGATTTGATTTATTTTGTCCATAGACTGGAGACATATCTCTGAGCTCAATCCTTGGTGAGGCATCTTCATTTAAGACTCAGAATAATCCAGTGGCCACATCCAGTTCTTTGGATTCTCAGCCCACAGAATCGGTGCCCTCTACTTTAAACTATGCAGAATTTTTTGACAACGAATATTCAGATGCCAATTTTTCTACTTCTTTGATGTGCAATAAATCTTCACAGGTAACGTATGAATTGTATAATAAGTCACAGAATGGTCTTATGATTGGATAAAACTACCGTATATGCTCGCGGACAAGTCTCACCTTTTTTTTACATAAAAATTTGAATCCAATTAATGATGCTTAACTGGCCTTATGAATCTACCGGTATAAGGTCTCAAAGTCAAAGGAATACTTTACATGTTTAGTCAAACATTGAATGGTCCTCCAACAGACTGCAGTACATTTTCTGATTGTCTTCTATTGAAATGTTTGTTAGTTTACCAGTTAATTTTATATACAAAAAGTCAATGTATGGTGTCTTTTATACAATTCTAAACCTTTGAACCAAAAATTCTATAAATTTATTTAAAAAAGTCAATGTATGGTGTCTTTTATTTTTATACAATTCTAAACCCTTGAACCAAAATTCTAGAAATTCTACATAAATTCATTTTAGGAATTTTCTATTTTCTTCAACTTAGTTCACCAGGTTATTTATATTTAGCCAAGTAGTTTTAATTTAAAGATGATAGAAATGTGTTTAATGAATGAATGAGTTGCATTAATTGTTTCTATCTTATCAGAATGACTTGTCATTGTGCTCTCTATTGGGAGATCCAAGTTTTAAGAAGGAAGACTCGCAGCCAAGGACATCTCCCACTCTCCCTATGACATCCTCATCAACAAACTTGAAGTCCATGAATCTGTTCTCTGGCACACTGGATGTGGAGAGTAGTTCCCAGCTGTTTGGGGAAGGATCACAGGACTCATTGGCCAAACTTGATGTAGGTTTCATTTTAGACTTTGATCAAACTTGATCTTGGTTAACTTGAATTTTTTAAATTTCTTTTAGGTACAGTGTGATAATTGTATTGGTATTACAGTCAGGGTGTTCATCTTTGTACCATGAACATTTTGTCGTAAAGAAAGAGTATGTGTGGGGGAGTGTGACAGCAATAGTGACTGTATTAACCCTTCCCGTACCGACCTACTTCTATCTATGCTGCCTTCAGTTCCGCTATATAAGCGCCCGGGACTGTAAGGGTTAAATAACTTAAATGTGTCATAGTGAGGTGTTCATGAATGTCTTGTTTAAGTTTAAGTGTGCGAATATTGAGTGAATGACTGGAGTAATGGAGCTATAAAAGGATTGTAGAATGAGAATAAAAATTAGTTGTTACACTGACCAGCATGTTGTCAAGCTCTTACTTTTGAATGACCTTTTACGGACTTCTTTTCTGGCTCACAGAAGGTTAAAGAAAATGTATACACTTGACTGGTTTGGTTAGATTAAAACTTGTATATGTTACTCTTTCTCTAGGTGGATGGCTTTGTGAATGACAGCAGCCTTGATTTTGTGAGTAAATTTGAATGCCTAGCAGCCCAAATATCAGAAAAGCACCAACAGGACACTAGCATTGCTGATAAACTGGCCATAACAGTGGAAAACTCTGGAACTGAGAGCTAGCATACTTTGTGACTGACCAAATCTTTCATTTTCATTTATGGGCTTTGTGCAAAACAGTATCATTGTAAAATATTTAAAAAAACATTGTGTTCAACAATTGAATAATACTTGGCTTTTTATTTGTGATATTATTGAAAATAATTGTGTCCCATTCTGACAAAATGATTAGTTGCTGCAGGTGAACTGAGGTTCAAGCATATTGTTAGGGTGAAAAAAAAAGTTTTTTTTTTAGAAAATAGCTTAATAATCCGTTTCTATATCATAGATTTTCTTTTAGTACTTAAAAACTTTCATAAAATAATCTTCTGACAAGGTTTTAAAAAAGTATATTTTCCTTAAAATTATTACGTTTAGCGTATTGTTTAATTAATACAATATCATTAGCATTAACATCGCCCCAATTACCTATAAATTACTGGTATTCAAAAGTGCAAAATGTTGAGATTTTTTTTTTAGACTACTTTTATAAAACCCCTATTCACTATGAAAATGAAATTAGTAAAAGTTTGGCACAACTGGGGTGAACAATTATTACTCTGGCCTAGAGATGTTAAACGAAAACCGGAATACCGGATTCCGGTTTTGAAACTGAACCGGATTTCGGTTTGCTGGTTGGAAGGTAATCATTACTTCAAGTAGCACACCTTTTTTTTTTTGTTTTTTTTTTTTGTTCTGATGGAAATGAATCAAATTTGTCTTAGATATTGTGTTTCTTTTTTCTCCAAATACCAACTATGGCTTGCGATAAAAACAACATCAAACCAAATGTTAAGTTACAGTTACAATTAACAGGATTTTTTTTTACTTGTCGGCTCATTTTTTAGATTTCCGCTTCTCTTTGATGAAGCTACACCATCGTCTCTCGAGACTGACGAATGCCGACGACAAGGCCGACGATGTAGGCCTACGCAATAAAGAGACGCAAACTAGTTTTGTCCTTTGACCCTGAACAATTCGGCTAGAAACCGCGTCTGTGCTTTATTATGAACGGCACTTTTAAATACACATTCTTTTCATTGGTGCCACGCGATCATTTTCATCAATACATTATTTTACAAATCTAGATCTAGACTAATTCAACGGTGTACACATTTTTTAAAATCACTATTAAAAGCTATTATCGGTTTTAATCAATTAGCCCAGATTTTATTTTTGTTCTAAAGAATGTTAGGGTATGGTGTACAAAATCATATTGTATTCAGACAAATCAACCTCTTGAATGCCCTGCAAACACTAATTAAGTTTGATATATTTTTCAAATATTCCTACAAAGCTACGCACATTTGGCTTTTCCGGCCTGTGATTTGTGACATTGCGTAGGGGGGGGGGGGGGGGGAAACAAAATCCGGTTTTGTAGATCCGAAAACCAGTTTTGAAAAAAAAACGGTTTTAACATCCCTACTCTGGCCAATGAAAATCCATGTTTAATTTTACCTAGGGTTTCAAAAATCATGCTCATAAATGGTCAGCAATTGACTGTGCCAACACAATGCTTCACCTTTCCATTGTTGACATGCTGAATATATTGTCATAAGGTTGCTGACCCCTGGACTATATTAAAAGTTTACAGAAGTTTTTTCTAGATAGAAGATTTATACGTCCACTTGGTCCAAAACTCCTGCAGGGCGGCAGGGATCGGTCAACGGCAGGGATAGAACCCGCGATGTGTCAGTTGGTTTTTGGTTGACAGTCCGGTGAACTAACCACAGGTGGACCAGCCGGTTCAGATTAGTACTGAACTTAATGAATAAAAAATGAAGCAACACTGTTTCTCCATGCTTTCATTAATTTTAATAAAAACTTCTCAGTGTGGTCAAGTCAGACCTAGTAGCTATGAGAATAAAAACAAGAAATAATTGTCTTTATTGAAATTAATTTGAAAGCCAAAACTATTTCTATTTTCAACAACAAAAATTATCAAAAGAAAAAACAATAAAGAACCAAAGGGTAAATATATTGTCGCCTAGCTCTCTCATTAAGCCTTCACAGTAGAGTAACATATACACAATGCACTTAAGCAGGACTTTATTTACATGAACAAAATGTTATCTATGAATGGTATTTAACAAAAAATATTATATGAACACAATATCAACATTGTTAAAGAGCACTTGTTTTATGTATTTTTGTCATACAAGACCTCAATTTTCTATTTTGTTTTTCCAAATAGTTGTAATAAAGTTTTGTTAATTAATTATGAAGAAGAGATTTGTAAAATTGATTTTGGGAAAAATGTATGCAGAAAACAGCAAAGCAACTGTTTTACCTAGTTACCTTTACTGAATTTATAACTTGATTTATTCCCAATTATCAAAACCACCTAACAAACCTACAGCTTCTTTCTTCTTAATATCCTCATGTTTAGGTTTTATTTGGCTGTTTTATTTGGCTGTTTTCTTTTAAATACAGTTTTCTGATTTTTCTTTATCTTTGAAATTTGTCCTTTATAGGAAAATTATAATTTAATATACAACGTTGAATATGATTAAATTGGTGGCAAAAATCTATGACTTTGTACAAGACATATTGCAAAAATGTTTCAGATTTATACAATTATTGTTTATGAAAAAAAGGCACTTCTGGTGCTAAACAAACACCCAACTATGAATACAAAAATAAAATAAAAACAAGAATACTCAAAATATATGATAAGTTAAGTACAATGTCTTTTTTTAAGTCACTATATAATTACTACCAAATTATTCTCTTTCAACTAGAAATTACTTGAACCTGATAGTGATAGCCCATTCTCTCACTAAAAAAAAATCAATTAAAAAAAATCATTAACATTTTATAGAATAAAATCACTTCTGCCATTTTAAAGAAAATAATTTATGTGACAACAAGATAAGAATTAATAAGCTTATGTAATTTTAACATTGATGAGAATGTAATCATTGAATTGTACAACTGTCTATTTAAACATTTTGTTAAACAGCAGCTATTTGAATTTACAAATATACATCAGTTCAATGAAACATTTAACAGGCTCAATAACCTCTGTCAATGAAACATACAACTGACTCAATAACCTCTGTCAATGAAGCATATAACAGACTCAATAACCTCTGTAAATGAAACATATAACAGACTCAATATCTCTGTCAATGAGACAACATTTAAAGAAAAAAAACTGCAAGATTTTCAAAGGATTAGGGAAAAAAATTAATTAGATGGAAACTACAACTGACTTAAAGCTGTCAACTAAAAGTGACTTTTAAAGTAAATTAAAAAAAACAACAACCAACAAAATAAACTGCAAGGGCTTGCCAGATAACTCTCAAATTTTTCTCATGAATCCAGCAGATAATAAATCCAGCAGACATTCACAAGTGTTCTGCGCATCATTCTTACAATACACCCATGAAAACTTGTAAAATTAAAAAAATCGGAGGAAAAAAAAAACTACAACAAATAAATATTGCACTTCCACAACACTATGCACATTCAGAATTTACAACTCACCAACAGATAACAGCACTCTTAGGTTATGTACACATTGGATGATTACTTGGGTAAGTGCAGCGGGTTTAAAGATAAAAACACTAAGTGGTATCAACAAAAGGACGTAAACCTGTTTTCTTTGTCTAAGGTACTCAATTCACTACCATTATATTATGTCATGCCATTAACTCATTAATCCATTTCATTGATACTTAGACTTAAATATCGATATTACCATCAATCATTCAATCATCCATTTCATTGATACTTAGACTTAAATATTGATATTACCATCAATCATTCAATCATCCATTTCATTGATACTTAGACTTAAATATTGATATTACCATCAATCATCCATTTCATTGATACTTAGACTTAAATATTGATATTACCATCAATCATCCATTTCATTGATACTTAGACTTAAATATTGATATTACCATCAATCATCCAATCATCCATTTCATTGATACTTAGACTTAAATATTGATATTACCATCAATCATTCAATCATCCATTTCATTGATACTTAGACTTAAATATTGATATTACCATCAATCATTCAATCATCCATTTCATTGATACTTAGACTTAAATATTGATATTACCATCAATCATTCAATCATCCATTTCATTGATACTTAGACTTAAATATTGATATTACCATCAATCATCCATTTCATTGATACTTAGACTTAAATATTGATATTACCATCAATCATTCAATCATCCATTTCATTGATACTTAGACTTAAATATTGATATTACCATCAATCATCCTCCAATGCCCACCCCTAAGTTTAAAAGTAAAAATCCTTAATTCCCAACAACTATTCAATAAATAACAGTGAATTGGAAAAAAAGATACAATTACACAATTGCCTGAACCCCTAGATATAATACCAAAATAACAACAAACAAAAAAAACACAACAATAGGTTTTTACTCATTATACAAAATATTGAAAATACCCAAATAAATAAAAATATAAACAAAAAAAAAATAGACTTTTTAATTTCTGCTGTGTTCCAGAAAAACTGTTTTTTAAGTGATGCTACCCACAGAATGGAACTAAAGGAGACAAAATAGGACAGTCACATTTAAGTCTTCAGTGTTTTAATGGAAGAATTTCAATTTATAAATAGATATGAAAAGGAATGAGTAGTTAGGTGAAAGAAATGCAACATTACATAAGGTAAATGGTTTTGGATGTCCATTCAGTGAAAAAGAAAACTATCAATTTTAAGGCTTTAACATTGTAACGGACAATTAAATATTAACCGGATGATTAAATATTAATGAATTTCACTAAAATTTTGCAGATGTACCAAAAAATGAATCGTTACTTAAGTTGTTAAAGATTTGAATAGATGCAATAAAATATAGCTGAATTTTCAATAATTTTATCAGCAGAAGACATTTTACTTTAAAAAAAAAATAAAAAAAGTTGTTGCATAAAAACAACCTTTTAAGTAAGTTTAAAAAAAAACAGTTTTAAAATTTTACAGACATAATTTAACAACATTAAAAATAATCAAATCCACAAAGTTGCACAGGACCGATTTTTCAAATTTTTTGTATCGAGTTAGAAATCAGTTTGTGCCTGGGGGGAGCATCACATATCTACAGAAGTAATTGCTATAAAAAAAAACAAATACACAATTTAAGAGCTTAACATGAAAATCGGCTTTTCTAATTTTCTCTTTCCTGATTCAAAACACAAAATAGAAATAGAAAGAAAAGCCCGTGAAAAATGCCTCTATGAATAAGCATTTAAGAGACATTGATGAACTATCTTAGATAAGATTAGAGACAAATTAGCAGCTGACTTGTAGAGACCGGAGACTAGAGAACAACTTAGCTGGCACTGTTTCATAAAAATCTATGCATACAAATATATACATGTTCAATATAAACAATATGATCAGATGATAAAAAATAATACTATCTATACTGTACATATTATATATGTATGTGTGTATATTTAATTGATACAATTCAAAAATGTTTTTTGTCTAGTTTGTATAATAGTTATGATAACAACAATAAATTTATTATAAGTGTGCAGTAAATGGATCTATTAATCTAATTGTTTAATTCTAGACCCTAGACCCACTCAATGAGATTTTTGATTGGGCGGTTGATAGTATGGCTGGGTCGGCTTCCTACTGTCGCTGTCATAGCGTTTCCCTCTGGTGAATTCCATGGGAGGTACAAATGCTGGCGGGCCCTGAAAGTTTGAAGGATCAGTCAGGGAGACATCCACGCCAGGCATATACATCTGAGGGTAGCCCTGAGAGAGGAAATAAAAAAGCAAATGATGTGATTAGGCAGTTATTAATCATCAACTAAACAAATAAAGAAATAACATAACAAGTACTAATAGCTAATCATTTATTCATTCATATCTTTCAAGTCTAGTAATTATATTTATTATAGTTTCTTTTTATTTTCATTTAGGGACATGGTGGCCGAGCGACAGTGCAACGACTGGCATACCGAAGGTCCTAGGTTTGAATCCTGGTGAAAGCTAGGATTTTCCCCTGGACTCCAAGGTGTCCCTGAGTTAATTAATAATTTAATTAATTTCTAATTAATTAATTGATCATTTATATAGCGCCTCACTCCATGCTAATGCGAACATGCTCAGCGTGCTCATAAAAACAAAATGACAATAACACTCTAAAATAGTTTTAAAAAAAAAAGAAGTTTTGCCGATGGAGTCACAAAACGACAATAACATTCTAAAATAGTTTTAAACTAAGTTTTTGAGGATGGAGGTGTACTTGATCAACTTAGTTGAAAAGAAATGTCTTTAAATTCTTTTTTCAGTGTCTCAGGTAAGCCATTTCACAGTGAAGGCGCCACAGACTCAAACGAGCGCACATCAAGAGTCCTTTTCCTGTGACCATCCAAACATGGAATTTCCAGGAGAGACTGTGTCGAAGAGCGCAGCATCCTTAACGGCACATGTTTCGGTATGAGCTCTTTTAGATATGCAGGTGCTGTACCTTCCACGCATCCATAGGCAAGGGACATAATCTTGTGATTGATGCGCTTTGTCACAGGGAGCCAGTGGAGCTCTTTGAGAACTGGGGTGATATGGTCATGCTTCCTTACTCGTGACACAATGCCTGCTGTAGTATTCTGGACTTTCTGAAGTCTTTCCAGCTGTTTCTGGGGTAACCACAGGCAACTGTTGCAATAGTGTAGTCTTGACTGTATTGTAGCAACAGCAAAAGCATTGGCTGTTTTTCTATTAATTAGAGGTCGCAGCTGACCCATGGCACAAAGATGGAAGGAGCAGGCCGTAACCACAGTACTGATGTGTGGACCTATTGTTAATTTATTGTAAATAATAAAGCCGAGGTCTCTGACAGTGTTGGAAGTCTACCCAGCTCTGATGGGTACCTGACATTAGTTGGGGTAAAGTAAAGGTTGCTGGGCATTGTGCTGGCCACACATATCCTAGCATGCCGTGGCCAAAGAAACTGGTGAACGCTGCTTCACTGGCCCTATGATCAATTTGGTCAGAAGGGTAATTTACTAACAGACTATTGACTAACACATTTTGGCATTTCAAACAATATTTATAATTATAGATACATTTTTATATTTAATTTGAATTATAATACAGGGTTCTCCTGAAATTATATGAATTTGTCAATCGGAGGTGTGAAAACATTTTTAATTTTCAGGTTATGGTGCAGTTTTCCTTGGAATGCTAAACACTGCCTTAGTCCCATGTAGCTTAAACTGTGTGCTGGGATAAAAATTTGCTGGATTTGTCATAAAACTGAATGTGATCCGGCAAGCTCCTGAAATTATATGAATTTGTCAATTGGAGGTGTGAAAACATTTTTAATTTTCAAGTTATGGTGCAGTTTTCCTTGGAATGCTAAACACTGCCTTAGTCGCATGTAGCTTAAACTGTGTGCTGGGATAAAAATTTGCTGGATTTGTCATAAAACTGAATGTGATCCGGCAAGCGGAGGAGGAGGGGGGAACAAGCAGACCTACAATTTTTTCCTATTTGATTTATACACATGAAACTATTTATAGTTACATGCTTAAGGTGCTAATTGAAAGTAGACCCACAAAAGTAAAATGTAGGCCTAGGCATAATCCTTGTTATTCTACATTGCTACAATCACTAATAAAGCGACCTCTATGCGAGTATATACAGTATTTACGCCTAGTTTGTAATATTATCAACCTCTACAGACTTTATGCTACATCCAGTTCTGCTACATGTAGAGATTTTAATAAGCCTATTTAATTGCTGTAGTTTTAGTTTTAGCTTCCAACAATGGAGTTTGGGCTCCTTAAAGTTTAAAATGGAACATAAAACTGAAAACTTTAAGCCATACAGAAACAGCTAAGATCTAGGCTATGATAATACAATACACTTACCCAGGCTTGAGGTTGTGGCAGGGATTGAATGTCCGAATAATAAACTTCTTCTTGATTTCCAAAATCTAAATAAGTGACTACGGCTGTGTGCCCATTGGCAGATATGGCATCTATTACTGCTGGGTAGTACTAGGGAAAGAAAACAAAAATCTTAAAGTTCACATTTTAACAAATTTCAATGACATCCACAATGTTATAATTTTCACTACTCGTCGCTAGTTATTTCTTGACAAATCTTTCTAACTAAATACAATTTTAAATTATGTTTCATTTACTTGCATTATACAACATTTTAATTATCGTAAATTTCAATACAAAAAGCTTCAGCCTACTTCATTATCTTCCCAGTACTTGGCTAGACAAGTATCTCCAACACCTGGTGAATGCCCATCAGACATAGGGTACTGAAATGAATTAACAGCAAACTGTGGGCATAAAGAAACATCTAGTAAAACAAAATACAAATTAATTTTTTTAGCACCACCACCTTATCCCTGTGTTATTTAATTATAATAGACATTGTCCACTGGCAACTTATTTTACCTGCAGATTATCATATCCTTGTTTCCCAGGTAAAGGTGCAAACTGATTCTGTGGATAAGGAGTCGGCATCAGGCCTGGCTGATTTCGGAAGTAAGGTGGTCTACTGTTGGGTTGCTGCCCCTTAAAAGACTTCCCTAAGCTGTCTCTACTGACAGAATTTTGATTTCCTGGACCCTCGCCCTGTGCCGAGTTCCTGTCATAGAATGGCGGGCCAGTGGGGTTATTTGACTGGTAATTGTTCTTCTTCCCCGCAGCAGGGTCTCCATAGTTGTTCCTAGAGTAGTCTCCTGCTTGATTAAACGTCCGTCTTTTGTATTCGCTGTTTCGTTGATCATTGTAGGTCCGTGGCTCACCTTGGGAGTTGTTATACTTGTTACCAGGTGGGAAATTGGACGGCCTAGTGTCATAGAAATCGTTGGCATAGCCTGGCCCGCCCCTGTTCCGTGCATCTTGGCTGCTGTCTTTTGAAAGCGGCCTGTTTTGATTTGTAGATTTATTTTCAAGAGCGCCACCGCCGTAGCTGCCCGAGCCTTCATTTCTACCCTTCTGATTGTCTCCCCTGCCCATCTTGACGAATCGGGGCGCAAGGGACTGTGGGTTCCAGTCATTTTGAGATCCCTTTCCTCCATATGAATCTTGGCTGGTTTGATTGTAACCTTTACTTTGTGACACTGGCTTGCTCTGAACTTTTGAACCGGAGTTGTCAAATTTCTTTTGATGATCGTCAATGTAATCTTTGTTAGTTTTAAACTGGTTTGATATAGATGAATTGGCAGAGGATGGGGTTTTATTTTCCGTAGCCCTTGATGGCTTCTTTGGCTCTGTGAAATGATGTGTGAATAAACATTAAAATATATAGAGAACTCAATATTCATGTTAGATATATCAGAAGGGATAATAAATTAAGTTTCAATGAAGGTTATAACAGGGAATCTGTTGCTTCAATCCATCTATTTAATCAGTACCAGTTAGAACTGGTCGTAGTATAAAGAGAAATAAATGATTCAATTAAGTTCATTCATTACCCATAAGTCTTCCCTGAACCAAATGACTGACTTACCTTCCTTTGTTGGAATTTTTGTTTCAAGAAAGTCAAATAATGTAGCTGGTCCGCTGGGCCGAGTATTTATAGGAATATCTGCATCTTCTTCAAAATCTCTGTCTTTTCCTCTGCGCCTTCCATCACCCCTTCCCCCTCGGCCTAAAATGAAATACAAAATGCACATGAAGATAACATATTACTAGCTTTTATATACGGTAAGTAACATTTTTATGTTAAACAAAAGAACATTTTTTTTTTTAAATTGGCTTGAATTATCTCCCTTGGAGTAGAATAAAACAGTGTGAATAGAGTATTATAGAGCCTCTTAAATTTTGTGGTGAAAATTTTGTAGATTACACAGTGGAATTTTCTTAAGTCAAATGGAAGAGTCTTTAGAGTTTTGGAATGAAAACAATTATGGGATCATATGTGAGTTGAGCTAAGAGAGTAGTAATTACTTTCCTTAATGTTATTCATGTGAATAGATATGTGAAAAAAAAAGGTCAGGCCAGAAACAAGAGGATGCGAGCTACGGAAGCTGACGCAAATAAATTAGGACCTTTGTGGGGTCAGATAGAGAAACTGGCCCAGGATCAGAATATCTAGAAGTCTCTAGTTGGCAGCCTATGTCCAAGGTGGGGCGAGAGGCATAAGTAAGTATTGTTATTCACGCCTTTCTATCATTACTTTTAATTACGAGACTAAAGCCCAGTTATTTTGCTATTTAAGTCAAATCACATGCTGTTGTAATAAGGGATTGGAGCCGCCTTACCTCCTCGACTTCCACCTCTTTGATATCTTTGCCTCCCAGTGAGTAAATTCACTGCATCAGTCACACTGCCACTTGAAGCTTTGAGGGCTGATGTTGCTTCTTCTGCTGAAAATCCCATTTCTGCTATCGTGGCGACATCTTTGTCATTAACCAACTAAAACATAAACACAAAAAAAAAAAAAAATGAAAAGAACATGAGAATTTTTTGTTTCAGTAATAAAATGACAAACATTTACCAAATTGTTCACAATTTGTAAACTCTTTCCTCGGTCCTAATGGGGTCTCCACAGGCCTAATATAAAGAAGAATTTAATAATTATTTTCCTTTTAAAAATCTGTTACAAAATTATTTTATTTACTAAATTTCTAGGGAAATTACAGATTGTATATGTTCCCTTGTACTCCTGTACTACTATTAATGGTGTTACATTTAAAAAAAATATGTGGCGTTTGTTACATTAAAAAAATGTGTGGGTCGAATTTTTTTTTAAAAAAGGGTGTCCAACTCACCACTTTCCCCCCACCAAATGTTTTGACTCCACCGCTGGAAGACTTGGCCTGTAGGGCTTCATTTAATGCAGCCTGTCTCTGCTGTTGAAACTCACTGTCTTCTTCTAATGTTTTCTTTTCCTTGGTATTATTTAGTGACTTGAAATTATCTGATCAAGTGGAAAATATAAAAGTTTGCATTAGAGACACAATTTTCAGTTTATAAATACCTTGTTTTTCCCTCACAGTTGACAATACCAGACTGAAGATTGTATCATGGTCATTTTTTTAGGTTAAAATTGTGAGACATTATATTTCCTCAGAATTCCTAGACTACAGTAAGTCTGGTCAACTCTATTGAAGCTTTTTGACACAATGGTCATAAAATTTAGAAGCAGACATTAGCTTAATAAAGTATCAAGTGTAATACAGCCAGAAGTAAATATGTGAATTAACTTTTCAGACAATAATAAAACTCACATCAATAAATGCCTCATTACATTCTGATGCATTTAGCTGTCATTATAAATATCTTAAACCCCTCTCATCTCATTTAGCATATTCTGGCATGGACATTGAGCAAAGGTATCTTGGTTTATGTAAATTAACCACCTACAACTCATTTAGCAGAATAAGTCTCACAAAAGAGTGCAAATTCATTAGATGACAGGTTTTAATATTTTAATAATGAACTCGAATCACCCAAACTCGAGCATAACCCCAAAGCAACTCCTAAGTACCCGGTATATATTTATATAATTAACCTAATAGTTTGACGACAAGCCATTAGCTACACCAGAAGCAATACTCTGAAGTTCACATGTTGGTCCTGGTGCTAATCATCAATCCTAAAGCTTTCACTGGCCTAAGCGCCAGAGATTGCCTGTGTCACTGCCTGCCAGTTTGTTGTACTGTAGACTTACAAACTACATAAATCAGATTTCTTACCTTTTTTTGGAGGAGGCAGTGGCTCGTTGGCAATTTTTTTCCCAAATGGCACAAAAGGTGGCGGGCCACCCTCACCTCTGGCACTTGATCTGGTTAAGGATTGCTGAGCCAAAGTCTGCATGAAACGGTTTTCAAATGTTATTTTGCATCTGTTTTCCTATCCTAGATTAAAACAACTAAGCATTTGAAGATATGTGTACCTGCATTGATATTAAAAGGGGACAAGAGCACTCTACCTTCTTCAGCTCCCATGTTGATGCCAGTCCTTCAACTCTCCCGCCAAGTAAAATTGCATTCTTGTTAGTCAACAATAAAAAACTTGTTTCTACTTCTATTGTTCCAGTTAGCTGAAGTTTGCTGCCAGGAGGGGTATTCACTCTGTTCACACACACACAAAATGTATATAGATTAATAACAAATTACTTCTTTCTTTTTTAGATAAGGACAACACCAATCAACATAAGAATGGCTGACTGACCCGAGTCCTTTGATTGCCTCTAATGTGACGGCTGAGCAGGTCACGTGACCGTCGGTAAGTGAAAGCCTACAGAGTTTGGGAGCAATTTGGGATTCCTCATTATCTTTAGTTGCTGAGACAACACGTAGCTTTTGAAGCTGTAGAACCAGAGGACCTTCAACCTAAAGGTGTAAAAAATGTATTTGAAGAATATCAAAATGGCTTTGCTGAGTAACTTGTTTATAAAAAGTCATAGGTGTTAAAGGAAAGGGACTACAATCCCTAGGCATTATTTAGGAATTATTAATGGTCAACTCAAGCTTAAACTGATATCTGTGAAATCAGCTAAGCATATCTTAGAAAGACTCAACACCATTGTTTCTATATTATTATTACTTACAGAATTTTTTTAAAATAATTTTTTGGTTACTCTCTTAAAATTCTTTTTTTTTACTAGTAAATGTCTAAATCTCTTGTTTTATCTGATGCTATAATGTTGGGACACACATAATCACTCTCCACATCCACCCTTCTTATTAAATAACAAGCTTCGTAATAAGGCATAGATGTTAATATATGAGCGTCTCTGTCAATTCTATCCTAGTGAAATGACCTTTGGTTCAGTTGTATAAGTTTTTACTTTTCATTTATTACTAAATTGATTTCATGAGTTTTTGATACAGATAAATTTCAAAGAGAAAAGAGAAGTTAACACAGCTGCCAACATATCAGGATTTAAAATGCTGGACATTTGTCTATTTGGTCTTAATTACAAGTGCATTTTTTGTTAAAACCTAAATAACATTTAAAAAAAACAGTTGCAATCAAAGAGGCTTTAAATTACAACAAAAAAAAAAGCCATGAACTTGGAGAACTGATTGAAAACACATTTCCATTTCTGATCCACAGGTGAATTAAAAAAAAAAAAATTATGTTTTCAATAGCAATAAAAAAAAAAGTTAACATTTTAATCTTTGTGAATAAAAGAAAATATTTACATAGTCAACTCTGCCTCTGTTAATGTCTTCATTGAGACATTGGACACCAATCTCTCGTAAATCAATCTGAAACACAATGAAGGTTATAAGAGCTTCCATCTATCGCTTAATATTATTATATGTAACAAAATAGTACTACTAAATCAGCTGCAAACAAATTGAATTTGTTTTTAATTTTGTAAGTAAAAAGCAGCCCATAAATAGAAAATCATTCTTGGCAGATACTGGTTAACAGAGAAAACTGCGGAACTCAACAAGAATGTTTCAGAAGTTCTTAGATTTCAATTTTTTTTTAAAGAAACAAACTTGATCATCATCTAAAAAAAAGATTCTAAAGCACATTTATCATTAAGAGCTTTACTTACATCTAGAACTTTTTTAACAACATTATCAACTGCATTCTTGCTGCCGTCAGTCAGTGTAGCTATTTTCTCGTCATTTATATGCCTACAGAAAAGAAAATGTATCATTTATAAAGCAAAATAAAAACTAAATGTACTAAATTAAAACAATGACCTTTCATTTTATTATTACTTGAATAAAAGCATATATCAAAATCGAGCATTGATTGAATGGCATGGGGTTGGATTGCAATTCCATGGTGTCTTACTGTAAATTTTAGTAAAAGCCAGTTTTAGCAGATCTGGAGCTAGTCCCTGAGTTTTATATGAGCACTTCAAGAAATAAATGGTAAAAAAAAGTCCTTATCATGGAACCCCCAAGGAAAGAGAGGCCAAGCCTGAAACAGCTGGTGCCGTAATATGGATGCAGACGTCAAGAGAACAGGTCACTGTTCATCCTTTGTTGGTCAAAATATTCAACTGGGGACATTATCTCTCATTATCTCTTCTACTTTTAACTTAAAACTCAATTTTGACTGACATATATTTCTAAATTTAGTAAATACTAGACTAGACTAGTCTAGTAGTGATAGTAGTAGGCCGGCCCTAATCTTGTAACGAAGTGTCTTCCTACCCCAAAAATTTGGGGTATCTAGGCGTACGCCTAGAGACCCCAAAAGTTTTTTAGCCTACTGCGCATGACATTATTTTGATTTCAAAAGCTTTCACTTCCGATTTAGCTAGATCATCATTTCATTATTCATGTCTAGTTTTGACAAGATATGATGGGCCTAATGATCTAAATTATGGAATTTTATCTAACTTAATCTTATCTTATCGTTTTTTCTTGTTCGAGTTGCTTAATTACTATTTATTGTTAAACATAATCAAGGTTTCGTGGCCTAATGGTCAGTAGCGTGTTCTGGCAACCGGAGTCTCGAGTGTTCGAATCCAGCTATCTCCATCTTCTTTTTTTTTTTTTTTTTTTAAAATTCAAATACAGTACAATGAGATATTTTTTTAGTTCAATACGAGAATACCCTTCATTTATTCATGTGGGTGGAAATAATTTCATTCAAAGTATCAAAGAAATAAAAAATTCGACTGTTAGGCCTAATGTCGAGCCTATTTCTTGAGAAAACGTGTTAAATGTCATTACCAAACAATTTATAAAGTAGTTTAATAAAGTCATTAGTAAACATCTTGACTTGCGCTACAATTTCAATTACGATAAGACATTCATTTAGCCTACTATGAATGTGGGTGGACATAACAATCTCATTCAATGTATCCATTCAAAGTATTAAACTAATAATTAGACTATTAGGCATAATGCCCGTTTCTTTATAAATATGTTAATATCAATACGCTCTACGTCTCTCGTTTGTACTTGTAGTTGGGTGGTCAAATAACAAGCCCGCCAGAATAATATCTTCCAAATTCCGAATGTGTCCGGCGGTCACGTGACGTGCTCGCCGGAAGAATATCTCCCGCAATATTTTGTCCGGTCGCCGGACGTATATCTCCCGCGCTATACGTCCGGCCGCCAGACGCATAGACACTGCCTATAATAAATGCATTGCTCAGGATAAATGACTACGCTTAATATGCCATGTGCTATATAAAGAATATCATTCCTTGTTTACTTATTGAAGTTGACATTCATTGTTATATACAGTACACGTTGATAGGAGAAAAAATATATTGCCACACAGGCATGTTTTAAATGGTATGGCATAGTGTATAGTGTATATTACTGGCCAACAAAAAAAATAATTTGGTCCCTTTAGGCAACCAGCTAGATAGAACAAATTATTGGTCTATCTAGGCCACTAGCTAGAGACCCCATTTTTTTGGGGCATCTAGACCGCCAGCTAGATACCCCAAAAATTTGGGCTCTTTAGACCGCCAGCTAAATACCCCAAATTTTTGGGGCATTTAGGCCGCCAGCTAGATACCCCAAATTTTTGGGGTATCTAGCCTCTTCCATCTTGTAATAGTGTCAAACTAGCCCAGATATTTACAGACCTTTTCTGAAAATTTGTATTAGTGATTAAATGTTTTTTTTAGTGTTAAATAGGGTATTTTCCATACAGAAGATGCATAGCAGCATATTTCCTCTACCAATAAAGTCTAACTTTTGACTAAGAAAAGAAAAGTAGACAAAAGTATGAGTGTGAGTGTGAGTCTGTGACTGAAGCAAATGTCTTTGTTGAGGTTAAATTATTATTGCTTTCGTATAAAATTATTGATGGCACTGATTTTCTTTTATAGGAGCCCAAGAGTCTCTTCAATGTATAATCTAAGCGTTGAATTAAAGTGAAAGCATGCACAGTTAAAAACGTGTCACATACCATCCCCGTCTATTCAACTCGGAAGCAGCCATATTGTTTACGGATGTTTAGCTGCCAGGATGTTGTAAGCTGTTAATTTTAAAAACTTCCTATTGAATATTTTTTTTTCCAAGAAGTATTTTCATATGGGCTTTTAAAATTTCATAAGTCATGCAACAAAATGCAATTTTTTAACCTTATGAAAAAAATTAATTGCAAATCTTAATTATATGTTCCTTTATAATAGAAATATAGGTGGTCTATTTCTTTTCTTGAAGATTGAGTGTAAAGAAAATGATAGGCTACAAAGACAATTTTTAAACACAAATTTTGTATGCTAATCTTTCACTTCTAACAATATAGCATAGGCCTACTCTAATGCATAATATAGTAATGCTTCAAAATTGACTCGGATCAATAGGTTAATTGAAAATGTGCCTAAAAATTAACAAAATCGTTCCTGAAAATGGCAACTATTATTTTGCTCTTTCACTGTATGCTTTTCAAACATCTCTATAGAAAAATTACAACCACACTCTAAATTTATATCAGACAAAATAATAGAAATTAAAAAAAATCTAATTGAGTGTCCAATTGGGCAAGCATAAAAATATTACTATTATTATAAATATAAGAAAAGTGTATATAATATGTCCTTTATTTTAATAACATTGAAACCCTTAATTAACATTTTCATGTAGATGTAAAACATTGCTATATTTGGTTGTAATTTTATCTTATAATAATAATAATTAATAAAAAAGAAAGTCGACTATTTTAATGATACGAATTTTTCCATTGGTTAGATTTTGACCTCTGACAGCTGCCATGTTATGGCGGATGTTGATGACTAAATGGGAAGTAAAGTGTACCTCACCCTATTTATTTTTCTTTTATTAAAAAGGCAAGAGAATTGTGTTGACCAAAAATGAAGGATTATGTTTTTACACTATTGTAGGCTCAATCGGTTATAATAAAAATTATTCACGTTCATGTTTAGGAGCGTCTTTGTTTAAGTATAATAAATACAAAAGTATTATTATGATTATGCCGTGTTGTGCAGCAGTTTATTTTATTTAGTTACATTTATTACTCTTTACTAAGTCACTAAGTCTTTAGTACTTTAGTACTTTAGTAGTAGTCTAAATCTAAACACTGTGGCACTTAGAAAAACTCCGTGAGGCAGTTAAACCAAAGTATAGCCATAAGAACTGTAGAAGTGTAGACTGACAAAGACTAATAATTTACTAATTACACATAGGCCATAGCCCAGCCCATAGTGCCATAGGCCATAGGCCATAGCCATAGGTAGGAGTTGACATATCATATCATTTTATCATAGTAAATACTAAAATAGTAGACCTATTCATAGGCGATTCATAGCCATGCCATATTTATAAATGTCATAAGTCATAAGTCATACATAGCCATAGCGGCATTCATCATAGCCATATGATATTCTATAATATTATAATTTATAATATAGATAAAGATAGGCCTACCATGAATGCATGATTATGATATACCGTACTCGTACTACAATTAAAATGTACTAAACACTATAACTATAATACTATAATGAAATTTAAATAGTGACAGTAGTCAGTAGTTCAGTGGCTCAGTGGTATAAACTAATATAAGTAGGCCCTATAAACTTCTATAAAGTATATAAAACAACTTTTCAAAAGTTTATAGTATAGGCCTAGATATTGAATATAGAGTAGGCCTACAGTCTAGAGGCTAGGTATAGGACTGTAACTGTAGAGACCTCATTATAATAATATATAGGATATATAAAATTATAAAATATAACTAGAATAATTGATACAAATTATAGTTATAGTATAGGCCTAAATATAAATACTTAAAATAGTTAGGTCTATACTATAGTGACCATATAGTCTAGACTATAGATATAAAATTAAAATAGTAATTAGTTTAATTAGATCTAGTAAAGTAGCCTCTAGGCCTATATAAATTATATATGGGCCTAGAATAAATTAAAGTTAATTTTGGTTAGTCTTTATTATTTTATTTCAGTCATTAATACTGGATATTTTATTAATAGTCAATATGAATATATTGAATATTAAATATCAAAAGGTCTATATAAATTTTAAAAAAAGGATTTAAAATATATAATGAATAATCATCATAATAAAAATGCTACTTTCACTATATTTAGACATTACATAGACATAGTACTAGGCCTATAGTTTAGAAATCTTAAATATAACTTTTATAAGACATACTTCATATATATGATATAGTGAATATAGTGTCACATAATCTTATTTAGTAGTATGCAGTAGGGAATCATTTTATAATATATTAAAGATTGATAGGCCTACATATCACATTCTCAGAGAAAGAAAGGGATATTTGATTAAATAGCCTAATGCCTAGGTTTTTTGGTTTATGTTCAGTTTAAAATATGACAATATGATCTTGTCTCTGGAAACCCTTTAAAAAAGTTTCATTTGTTCAACTTTTCCTGTAAAAGCATGACCTATATTAAGAATAATTACTAATTATTAAGGAATTAAATGTCTATGTTTTGGTCAGATTGATTTTTTTTTTACGGTCTATTGTATCTCAAGCAAATAAAAGGCTAGTTTATCCCAAATAAATGTATTTTATATTAGATTATAATTAGATTATTAGAGGAATTATTATAGAAAAAAGCACAAAGACTAACAAATATTGCTAGGCTTTTAAAATGATTTCTTGTGTAGGCCTATTAAAAATATCTACGCCTAAGTATCTTATCAAATAGCTGGATTAATTATTTCTAGCATTTAATCTTTTTTTTTTCAACAGAATTTCTTGACAATCTGGATAATGGACAGCCTTTGCTCTCTCACATTGTATAAGTTTGTGTTTTTCAACTTGGAAATTTAGGCCTTGCTTATTTCTTACAAAGACAAAGGATATATAATTATAGTGAATTGTGCTTTTATTTCAAAGTTAATACAATTGTGATGAAGATGGCTTGATTGGTATGTTGTTCACGGAGTATGTTATTAAATATTTCTGTTGTGATGTTATAATGAAAGGGAGTATGCTTCCAAGTTAAACTGGTATTTCTAACTGGACATCATGGATAGTAAAAAAATAGAAAAGAACCGCAATAGCTTTGTAAGTATACTGCTAAAGACTATATGATAGTAAATTATAGTAGGCTGGCCAATGTGTCATTGTTAACATGGCTATTTGATCTGTACTACATTAACCATATTATATTATTGATATTAATTTATATACAGATTGACAAAAGCATAGTAAATTAACATCATAGGGCTTAAGTATTGGCTAAATGAAAAAATACCATTTACAGATCATGAAGGTCTGATAGGCTAGTGAAATAGAGTTCACCTGTTTTTTTTTGTCACAGTGTACAACAGGGGATTGTATGTCAAGCACAATGACTACCAGCTGTCTTTATTTTTCCCCACACATGTTTGGTACTTTGTGTGAGCTAAATACTACTATTGGAGATAAATAAATGTTTTTTGATGAAATAGAATGATCATGACTATTTTACTAATATTGTGTTCAGCAACCTTTTATAACTTGTTTTCTAAATGTGTTTCGGCATTTGAGTTTATTGAGACAGTTATTATCTTTGGATGTAATATCTTCATTTCAGCTTGACAAAGGGTTTTTCAAGACCAAGAGTAAAAAACCCAGCAAGAGCACATCATCTGCCCCAGCTAAAGGGCAGCCTTATGAGGACCATGGATTTAATGGTGGGGCCTCACAGTCAGAAACTTTGGACTTTCAGTCCATGGGACAAAAAGAAGTCAATCAATATTTTGAACAATGGCTGGTAAGAGATTTTCATTATTTATGCATTAGAGGCCTAAATGCTTTTACAATTTTTTTTTATGAACTTGTACACTGTGAATATTTTATTTATTACACCTTGTTTTACTTATATAAATTTTTTAAAATGCGTTAAAAAACAACAACAAGCATTAGCTATTTTAAGCCAAAGCAAACGCTAATTGTAGTAGAAAAACATATTATCAAAGGTTACTTAAAAGGTTGAAATGCATTATAAACAGAATTTACTTTGGTATTCAGCTACTTTAATACTTATTCAAAAACACACTAAATTTGCAACCATCTAATTTAGGGAAAGAAACAGTGATGCAGTTTTGTTTGTAACCTTTTGCTTGGTGAAACAACATTCATCAGAAATATGATATTTAGACTTTATCCATTCATATCACACAGTTCTTATTGTATATTTAAATTGAAAAGCAGCCCATTCATTTTTTTTTTTACCTGGATTACCTTAAAGGTTTTACATGTTTTTTTTTTGTTGTATTAAGCAACTAAACATTATCTGTATTTCAATCACTTTTTTTTTCTAACTTGATACAATTTCCACAAAGAAATATTTTATTATAATTCCCTTTCATATCAGCTCAAGTCTGTCTAGATTAACTGCTGTAGAGTTTTCAGTGTTCTTTGTCAAAACTAAATCTATTGCCTGTTAATTTTTTTAATACTTTTTCATTTATTTAATGAAACTAAAAAGAAACGTACCGTAAATCATAACACCTTTAAAAAAACAAATAAACAAAAAACACAATCAATATATATTTAAAAAAAAAAAGGAAACACACATTTTTTTAATGTAAACAAATGCTAAAAATAAAAGAATGAGGCTTTATAAGCCTGCTTGATTTTAGTGTCTTTGAACTTTGTTTTTGTTTTTTGGCTACGCAACAATTCACATTGTGAAGTTCTGTCTGTAGTCCCCGAATCTTTTTACTTTCTGCTCTGAAAACTTTGGCTTGGTGGTGATTTATCTGTAGCAGCTCAAGATCTTTTGTGTTTTTATTTTGTGTGCAATTTTTTCATCAGAAAACAATATGCCACAAATCAGATTCATTGAGCTTGATCATTTTCTTAATCTCTCATTGTCTGTGACCCTCAGTGTTATGTCTAGACTTTGTGTGTTGATCCTCAAGTTAAAAGAGAGTTTGGGGAAATCAAACATCATACATTATTATATACCCACTCAAACTAGAAGTTATGTGCCCCTTTTATTCCACTATAATAAACATTGAACCATTGCCAACTAAATAACATAACCACAGTTTGTTCCTCTTGTTGTTCATTGTTTGAATGTCATAAATTTATTTATAGTTCAGTAAGCCGCTGTTTATTTCAAAATGTTTTTAATTGGAGAAAGTAATAGCTTAAGCAATGGAAAAGATATTAACTGATCTGTACATTCATTCTGGTTGGTCTTATTAAAACAACATTGGTTGGGATTTGCATTAGGTTTGTGTTAAGCTCATAATTAAAATCTGTAGTTTTGCGGGAATATCCAATGCAATGTTTTGGGAATACCCAAACCCTTGTATGAAACTTATTTTTCATGAATAAGACTATAACGAAACAACAAGAAGACAAACAAACACTGGTTTAGATTTTAGATCCATAATGTTTTCACAAGCCAAGAAGTACCTAATAATAAAACCTACATAAGCTCATAGTGCATGTTTCAATATACTGATATGTAAGGAGCAATTCTATATACTGATAAATAAGGAGCAATTAAATATACTAATAAATATAGATCCTTAGATCAAAGAGCTGTACAGTTTGACTCAATGGCGACATGTTTTGAGACCATATATGTACTGAGATAATACTAATAGGTACACATAGTTACAAACCTTGAAACACTTTTTGGCTATTGTCTGGTCTATTGTTTGGCTTATCTCATGTGTGTTCTGTGCCATGTGGCAGGGTGCACCCATCCCATCCTTCCCATTACAGGCTCTGATGTTGGTTTCCATTCCAGCCTGGGTGGAAGTCTTAGAGGTCATTTAGCAGATGTTGTAAATGTTTTATATAAGTTTATCTATAAAACAATTAAAGTCACAAACATTCCCAAATGGTTCTTTCATTTCTATCTATCTATCTATCTATCTATCTATCTATCTATCTATCTATCTATCTATCTATCTATCTATCTATCCATCTATCTATCTATCTATCTATCTATCTATCTATCTATCTATCTATCTGTCTGTCTGTCTCCCAGTATATCTCTCTCTATATATATTTATGTATATATATTAATTCTTATGTCTGTCTGTCTAATATATTTATCTACTGTATATGTGATATGTGTATGTATGTCACTCTGTCTGTCTATACTCTATACAATAACATTATAAAGGTATATCTAATAGAAACAAACTTTAGCAATCATAAAGGACATAGGAACAAGCAGCAAATGTCCCTATTACTCTATAATTTATATTTTGTCATTTTCTTGTCCCTTATAAAAGAAAAATAAAGCCACACAAAAAGATGATTAATTTTTTTTTCATGACAACAGGATGACATGAATTTGTCAGAAGAAAAGAAGGCCCCATTACGATCCAAAGATGAGCAATATAAGAAAAAAATGCTTCAAATGCAGTTCAAGGGGTCATCCAAGGTAAAAACATGTTCAGTTGATATAATGTGTGTCCTTAATGTTGTTTCTAGATCTCTCTCTCTCTTTGTGTTAACTTCTATTGTCCTCTGTAGTGTGTCTGTGTTACAGTGTACATAGTTTTTGGCTCAGATATTTGTGTAGTTTCATCACTATTTATTAAAGGGGTCTCAAACACGCGGCCCGTGGGCCGCATGAGACCCACCAAGTGGATTTTTGTGTCCCCACCAGCAAGCTTACAAAAAAAAATGTACTATTCGTGAAATTCAGACAGCTAGCACTGACACATAGCAAATTTTATTGTTAATTTTATATAAGTAACATGCTTAATAATAATAATAATATTTTACTTTGGTATAATTCATTATGTCTGAATTGTAAATTGGCATAATAGTGATACCTAGTAAAATGAGTTAAGATGTAATAAATTGTTGTTTTTTTTGTTTACTCGGGTCGGGTTGTGGGGTGGGGGTTGGTGCGGCCCTTGACGCATCTCTGTAGTGATAAAATGAAACACAAGCCTTCATCCCAGTTTGAGGACCCCCCTCCCCCCCCTGATTTATTATATAGTGTTAGATCTCTGTTGTTTTTCATGTGTAAGAATATGTAGTGAGACTTTGTTGTTTTCTTCTTCTGTGTTATAATGGCTGGGAGGGGGGTGTGTGTGAGGGGAGGGATACCGCTCACCACCCACGAACAACAGTTCCTTCCCTATCATGCTATAATTCCCAAGTTAACATTTCGTTCCCTGTCATGCTCTAATTCCCCAAAGTAACGAGAGTTTTCTTTATTAGACCTAAGCCACCTAATCACCGTGTGAGGATTAGATAGTTTAAGACGCTTCTTCTCGTAGGGTGTGGAGGTTGGACTTGTGTGTGTGAGAGCGGCGTGCGTGGTATATGCGAGGTACAGCAAGCGCACACGGCTGGAATATTTAGTTAAAGCTGCTGTTGGGGCTTTGGGCATTACAGCGCATTGATGACCCCGCACCTGTGAAAAACCGTAGCCGCCATGTAATGGTTCCCCAGACCGTATGTGTGTGTGATCCACTCACAAATCTATCGCCTATACCACGGGTTTCCTCAACCTTTTAACAATAGTGTGCCAAAGTAGGATTTTTCATTTATTCCGCATGCCAAGAGTCTTAAAGCCACCATGCTCTGGCAGTTCAGTTCCTTGTAGAAGAGACTTGAATTTGGGATAATCTTCCAAGTGAGAACATTCAGCGTGCCTTTGAAAATCGCTCTGCGTGCCCACCAAGTTGCCGACGCCTGTCCTATACTAGCCTATTGTTAATATTTAACGGGTATGCATTGTTAAGCATCATCTATTTTCGATGGCCTGTAGCTAAAAATAGGGTTCAATTATCACAAAATGTCCATCATGGGGCGAACTATAGTGATGTTATCGCAAGTAACATCCTTCGGCAAAATCTGAAATAGAGTATTGGATGTGGTAAAAGTCTACAAACCAATGAAAACTAAAAATGTACAAAATTATTTCTTTAAAAAAAATCACTGGTCATTTTGGGGTCAAAGGGAACTAGTTAAACAATGAGCCTTCTCCATATGTTCTTTTTTGACATTTATTTGTTTAGGCTTAGGACTTAGTGTTTTGACAAATGATGACATGAAAGGTTACTTTACGGTGTCTATTTATTAAACATTGAAATATTTGATACGAAAATAAAGAGGGGAATAATCGGATAGGGTTTTTTGAATCCAAACTCAATAATGTTTATGTGTCGCCTAACTAAATAGAAAAGAAAAAAAAGCAACTGTGTAGAGATTTAAAGGGGAAATTTTGGTCACAAACCATCTCTTGTTGGGGCAACAATGCTGTAACAGGTCGCTAGTTAGACTTGTATACCGGTACTTGAAGAGATGCTTCAGACTAAATACAAGTGGTCACTGGGGACCATTACTGAGATAAGGTTATGAAAGTGAAACCGAAACATAAAAAAACGTTGTTTCAAACTGTATCCGTTGTTTCAAACTGTATCATTGTATTATTAGAAAGAATTCAACTCTGACGTCAGGACATGTTTTCCTTTTTCATAAACCTACTCCTACATTATTCTATTTTAACCCTTATGTGTTACAGATATTGTTGCGTCCTACGTTTATCTGTGATTTGAAGCTCAGTCTTGGTAATTTAATAAGTGTTTTAAATGATGCGAAGGTGTCGGCTTTACCTGGTTTGTCCAGGCAACCCATTTCGCGCCCGCAGGCCATGTAATGCACAATCCCACCTTCATTGAATCGATTAGTGCATAACTGTATCTGCGTGAGACATGCTAGCTGTTACATTCGTAGTTTCCAATGGTCTAGAGACCTAGACAACTACTTATTTTTAATTTGAGCATTTTATAGAAGCAAAACACACAAACAAATGTTTAGTTTAACGATGTAACTAAATTAAAAAAACACAACTATTTGTGTGTGTGGCAAGGGATGGGGTGGTTGTGAAGGAGTTGCAAGTTGCAACAGTTGATCTCCCCCCCCCCCTCTTCCAACACCTCCTCTCATTTCTTCTTTAATCAATCGTCGTGCAATTTCTATAGTATTTGTATTTTATGACGTGACTGATGTGACACGTAGTGTGACAGGCAACGATTATTATGAATTGCGATCTGGGCCAAGCGCGATGTGGGCGCGCGTTCCTTGTGGCACATCCAGGTGGCGTCGTATTCGATTTGGAGAACGACCCAGTGTGTGTATGAGAGAGAGTGTGTGTGCGTGATTACAACTTACTATATTACTAGCGGGAGGGCAATTTATGGCTATAATACTATCATAACTTTTTATATAGTCATTGATCACCTCGAGTACTGCTCCAAAATGCGCGCATTCATTCCAAACCACTTGCAAAACGTCAACACATGAGTGAAACGACGATATTTGGCCTTGTACCACTTCAAGTAACACTTGTGTGATTCCTTATTGATCCGAACAAATGAAATTTAGTTTGTTTTACATAATCTAGTCTAGTAGAAAAATGAAACATAAACGTGTTCGGTAGAGATGTGAAGACTATTGTTCAATTAAAACTCAGTCTCCATAAAGCTCTTACAGTAAGAAAATGTCAAAAGCTTTCTTTTGTTTCCCCAATAATTCCCCATGCAGATTTGAACCGCTATTTAGGGCTATTGAAGCCGATCTCTGTAGTTTCCCAGTGTGGCCAGTATATTGTTTGGTCGCCTATACTTTCCACAAAGGGGTATCAAATGCCCAGAGAGAGAGACAGAGTGTGTCCAAAATAAATTGCACACTAACTAGTGAACCAGTGAAATACGCTGACAATTTACTCCTAACCATAGACGCTATAGGTCTATAATAGCCTTTATTGAATGTGATAGGCTCGTTTCGATTCTTCTTCAATTAGGGTCCTACTTTTAAAAAAAGGAGATGGAACGGAGATATTTCATTAAGGTTTGAACGTTGTTGGTGCGTCCACACTCAGGTGTATTTATTGATTATAATATAAGTATTTCTTATTTTCATGAGAAATTTTATAACTCCTGTGTAAGTGTAAACTCTAAAAGGGTAGGCATAATAATGGTAATTTTTTATAGCGCTTCTATCCATGCTATTAAATTTAGCAAGCTCAGTGCGCTCTTGGTGTGAATTGCAGTGGCATATGTATTAGTATGTAAAGCACACAATCACTAGCAAAGACTCTTTTGTCACAGATCCTCCCAGTGTCTGATGTAAGCTGTTCATAAATCAGTTCTGTGGGCCCACACTTGAAATCTTGAAATACTATTATGTGTATTCCCGATTCTAAATAAAGTAATACAACTAGTCAATACACGAGAAACATCGATTGAACTGCTACAACAACAATAAAAGCAATATTAACTCAATTGAATAGTACAACTATGGGTGAACGGTCTGTGTCTTTAATGAATGTATTTATTACATTGTAAAACTACCAAACTCGGGCCGAATGTTATCCAAGGAGTGCAAAGATCATAATATACACTCGGCACACAATAGCCGTATGTCACTTTATTCTGAGACACCAGGATACGTTAATTAATTTATTGTCATATTTACGAATGGTCTACCTCCATTATAAATTCTCCCGCCCCCCATGAATGCCATGTCTCCATTGTTTTGTACAGGAAAAACTGTGCTACTTCAGATTCATAGCCTAATCTAAAAATAATAAAAGAATTTGCACTAAATCCCCATGCATAACTGTCGTCAGTGCTGGAAAATGCATGATAACTTCGGTTTACGAACGGAACCCCTGGGAACTTTCGTAAACCTACGCCTGCCTGTAATTGTAAAGTATTTAAGCAAATATTTGGAAGTTCAACTTCAACAGGTGACTACGTGTAGTCCAAACGGCCTCTGCCAGGTCATGGTGATCTAACGCAGTCACTTTAATGGGCAATCCAATTAGAATGAAACCTCCGTGTACAGTGTAAAGGTATTTTTTTTTTATAGGTCGAGGTTTGTAATCCCTTGCCATACTTGTAGTTTCACGTAACGCTGGTTGCCCTGTGGGGTGGGCGTGGTGTGTATGTGTTTGATTGCCTGTGCTGTTTGTTTAACTAATTAACCGTAGAACGTTTTCTTTTTCGTAGTGTCCGTACTAGATTACTATTTATAGATCAATGAGTGACAAGATAGTAGTAGGCTACATCTGTCGCAGAGGCACGTTGTTCTCATTATGTTATAAACTTTTGATCACAGATCATTCGCAATCAACTTATCCTTACATTGTGGACTTTTCCCTCGGGTATAACGGGGTCTCCACAGTATAATGAAGAAGAAGAAGAAGCTTGTTCTATAAATGGAATGCTTAATGAAGAGACTCAGTTCTTACGATGGTATCGACTATAACTGCAGCATATAATGGTCATAGACCCCTTTACACTTTGTTTTCCTGCTCACCCCTACCACCCGGTAGATAAAAAATGGCCTAGCTCTCTAGACCCAGTTGTCAATCATCTCTCTCCCAATGTCCCTCTGGAAGGTTGAAATAGTCTCATTCGTTACATTATTATGCAGTTCCGCTCTAACGTGTGTATAATTAACTCAAAAATGAAACCTGGGCTGGGTGATAACCGGACAATAACTGCGGTGTTTTTAACTTTACAGAGATCATATGGTTATGGGGAAAATTTTGACTTGATTTTTCAGATTTGGGAAAGTTTGTTTTATAGGTTTTGGTAAAATTTGTGAATTTAACTAAAATGGACAAAACAGCATGAACAATAGTTTTAGTAATTATTATTATTTTGTAGTTAAGTTGAGAGGTCGTTATTAAAACCTATATCATGTTGTTTTTTATTACTTAAATAAGTACTTTTGAAAATATTCACAAACGCTTTTATTTTTTGGGACTAACCTACATACGCCGCCCGTTAACATTATCATTAAACAAATTCACACAAGCCTGTGAAAATTGGTGTGTTTGGGAATTTTTAGGTAAAGTTTGGGAATTTTAATTTGATTATAAAGTAAGAACTCTACTTTATCTATTACACATACACACCCTGGTTTATTGCAGTGTACATTGTAAACTATAAATTATCAGACTATCTAATAATCAATCGCTTTTAAATTTGAGGAAATTTCCGAAACACGGTAGGCCTACTTGTCAATAGGTGTCAGCAGGGCACACAGTTAGGAAATTCCCCGTGCAGGAATCAAAAAGTGTTATCGCACTGTTATCTCATTCCCCGAGGGGTGGGGGGCTCTGGATCTCTTGTCTCTATTTTGATTTATACACAATATTTTCACTGTAAGCCGAACAAATGCTAAACAAAAGGGTGCGTTATGCTTGTGCCAAGCTTTTGGCCTTCAACAGAGATTGACGTGTGCGCTGTGTATGCACTATTGTAACAGTTTCAGATTGCTTTCGTAAATGCTTACGCGTGTATGTGAATACGTCATGAATGCTTACGTGTATGTGAATGTGTCACATTAATGCCACACAGAGAAAGACTCCACCCTCCAACAAACCAAGAATAAAAAAACAAAACAACAACAAACTTGCAAAAAACAAAAACAACAACATGCGTTATGAAATTTTTGATTTCCCCAGTAAAAAACAGCTACGTTGATCTCTTGTGTCTTTTTAATTTGAAATGTCCTGATGGGGACACGGTGGACACGTTCGACTGGCGTGACGAAGGTCATGGGTTCGAATCCTGGTCAGGGCCAGGGCTAGTCCCCGGGTCTTGAGGGTGTACCTGAGAGTCTACCCAGCTCTGATGGGTGCCTGACAATTAGGGAAAAGTCAAGTCGGCTGTGCATTGTATGCACACAGATACCGGTGAACGCTGCTTCGCATGCCCTATTTATCAAATTGGTCAGACGAGATACTTTACTTCTATTTACTATTTCATTTATATTTATATATACCTTACGTTTAAGCTTTACATTTACCAAAAAAAAAAAAAAAAAAAACAAAGACAAAAGTACTGTGCTTACGCTGGCCGCATGCTGGCCGAGCGGCAACACGCTCGACTGGCGTACCGAAAGTCCTGGGTTCGAATCCTGGTGCAGGCTAGGATTTTTTTCGCGGGTCTCGGGTGTGCCCCTGAGTCTACCCAGCTCTGATGGGTACCTGACTTAGTAAAGGTGGTTGTGCATAGTACTGGCCACACAATCACCTAGTATGCCCTGGCCACAGAAACTGGTGAACGCGGCCCTATGGATCAGTTTGGTCCGACGGGATACTTTATTTTCCTCTATGCTGGGCGAGTGTCTGGTTATCACACTATCTACATCCACAGAATAGAAACAATAGAGACTGTGCAATTTGTTATTCTGTGGTCCTGTCAAAGTTGATACTCCATTGTTCTCTAAAAAAAAAACGACACCACCCACTTAGCTGCGATGAAAGTTGCTGTTAAGACGTCTTGTGTTTTTTTTTTTGTGTGTGCTGTTGTTGATGATGTCTCGAGCCCCCGTATCTATAGCACAGAGCGGAAAGGCGTCAAGTCAGGTGTGACAAGGTACTTTGGTCGTCTGAGTCATCCTGGGACAACTACACCTGGCCTTGAGGTGTGTGTGTGGGGGGGGGGGGGGGGGGCTAGTGAAATCAACGTGCGTAATGAGTAATTGCACGAAGATGTTTATTTTAATAAATTAGGTGTCTTTTTATTCTTTTTTTTTTTAAAGAAAGAAATAGCTTTAACCGTTCCTCTATACATTTGTTGCAATAATGGTTTAATGAATTAGAAAACTAATCAGTTATAGGTTTATATGGCTACTGAGACAATTAATTTAGATTGAATGAAAAGTACATACGAGCCAATAAGGTTAAACAAACCTACATGTTTATTTTATAGGAATTTTTCCTTTTTTTTTTGTCTGCCTGATTCTCGTGTGTTTAAACGTGGGTGTTAAACCTCCCTTGTTATAACTGATATAAGGCTATTTAACCATGCGTAATTCTCTTTTTTTTTCTCAGTTATACGTACGCAGTTTTCTGCTCTATCTAATGTTTCTCTGTTTTACGTAGGCCTACGCTGTTTGTGTTATAGGCTACATACGCCGTTTGTCTGTTACACCTACGCTGTTTCTGTTATAGGCTACATACGCCGTTTGTCTGTTACACCTACGCTGTTTCTGTTATAGGCTACATACGCCGTTGTCTGTTACACCTACGCTGTTTCTGTTATAGGCTACATACGCCGTTGTCTGTTACACCTACGCTGTTTCTGTTATAGGCTACATACGCCGTTGTCTGTTACACCTACGCTGTTTCTGTTATAGGCTACATACGCCGTTGTCTGTTACACCTACGCTGTTTCTGTTATAGGCTACATACGCCGTTGTCTGTTACACCTACGCTGTTTCTGTTATAGGCTACATACGCCGTTGTCTGTTACACCTACGCTGTTTCTGTTATAGGCTACATACGCCGTTTGTCTGTTACACCTACGCTGTTTCTGTTATAGGCTACATACGCCGTTTGTCTGTTACACCTACGCTGTTTCTGTTATAGGCTACATACGCCGTTTGTCTGTTACACCTACGCTGTTTCTGTTATAGGCTACATACGCCGTTTGTCTGTTACACCTACGCTGTTTCTGTTATAGGCTACATACGCCGTTGTCTGTTACACGTACGTTGTTTCTCTTTTACATGTCTGCCTCCAAGCTTTAGTTTTTTGCACCGTGAGGATGCACTGTGATATGAACCAGTGTATGCCACCTTTAAACCTAAAACTCCCGACATTTGTTTACTGATGTTTCATTCACAACGAGTTGTTGTCTTCTGTTGGTGCTATTTTTACCGAAAACAAACGCTGCGCTGTGATAAGTAGTTGCGATAAGTATAGGATATCTTCATTAATCGGATTCACCGGGAATATGTATGAAAGCACTGTGTCATATGAACACAACTACTATAAAAAAAAAAAACAAAAAAAAAAACGCCTATGCCACAGCATTCAACTTACTAACTTCAACAAAAACAAAAGCGAACAAAAAGAGTTTGACATATTTTTATTCCCAATGCTCGGATGACTTTTACGGGCAATAATTGCACACTGTCCCACATTGCATATCGGTTGTATATTTGCTGTGTATATATGTTGACCATTTTCTTGTCTGTTTGTTGCCTTCTTAGTGTACTCTACGGGTGGTGATTTGTATCGGGTGGTGTTTTTATTCTAAAACGCCTATCATATACCAATGCCTAAATGCTTTACGTCAGTTCACGCTGTCATCCCCCCCCGCCCCCCACACACACACATTTTGAAAGAAGGAGAAAGAAAAAAACAGGTGAATGACTTGCGCGCTATTATAGAAAAGGTTTTAATGGGACGAACACTATTTGATATAATATGTCACTTGTAAAAGTAGGCCTATAATATTGTTGTGTTTCACTAAGTGGTGATGCATGATCTGTGCCCATACAAATATTTTCTATGGGATTTACACCAGCTACAGGCATCTCTTCTTCGTTTTTTTTTCTTTCTACATTTTCTGTGTTCTTAGGTATGGCACTATTCATGATACCACTGGGCGCGTGGGTTCTAGCGCCAGAGTGTGGGATTGCTGTGCCCAGGTGCTGATACTTGTTAACAGCTGTATGTTTTCATGAGTCTTCCCAACTGTAGGTTTCCCTACACACATTTTTAAAGACAAAAAAAAATACATACAGGGACTGGGCTTCGTACTAGTAGTACTACCAACACAATCCCCGTGCATGTCGTGGTCACCGAGACAGGCGAACTCGAATAAACCAAAAAAATTACCTAACTCGTTCATAATGTGTACACTTTGTGTTACTTTCCTTAATATTGGAGCGTCACTAGGTTACCCCGCGCGCGGACGCCTAAGGGTCTTCTAATATCCTACATTATAATTATACTTTTGTATAAACCTAAATTGTTTTTTTCCTTTATAAATTTAAGTTTAAGCTCATCACCCCTTTCTCCCCTCCATCGACTCCTAATCTCTTAAAACTCCACTTACTTACTTTTCAAAGTTTTCTTTTTTTTTTTGTACAGCTTTTTTTAGATTAACCAGTGCTCAAGCTGTTTCAGCATACATTATCGGTTTATTGGAAATATCTTTGGTTATCGGCAGTTATTATTTTTTTTAGTTACTTATTACCCAAACTACTAGAAACGCAATACTCGGGGGTCGTGTACTAAAGGCAGAGCGCTTGGAATGTGTGTGTGGGGAGGGGGGCGTCTGAAGGTGTTTGGTTCGAAACTCGGCGTAAAATGCCAGTCTTTGTCCCCCGAGACTATACAGTTGTGATAACCGGTTTGGACAGTAAAGACGGGCTGGACATTTTCTGGACCAGTGAAGCTGACGTAGCTCGTTGTATTTAATCAGACCAGTGTCAATGAATGTATAGGGGGGGGGGGGGGGCTTTTTACTTAGCCTTCTAAGGAACGTTCTAGGCACACATTCATTTCCGTTTGGTGCGTGTGTGGGTGGTGGTTGTGGTATTTGGGGGGTTGCACTACACGCAGTGTTGTTGAAAAAACTTCAAACGACTTGTTTCTCTCCATGCATACATCGGTTAATAGAGTCATAAATACAAGCAAGCCAATAATAATCAAGGGGAGCGAATTCACAATTTGAGCTACACACTACGTTCACTGTACTCTACCTATTCGAATGTCTAAACAACACTTGTGTATTTCAACTGTTCACAAACGGTTTTCTCCCTTAATTAAATAGCTGTTTTTTTGTTGTTGTTTTTTTCCCCATTCTATTTGTTTTTTGTTGCTGTTTTACTTTCTACTTCACAGCTTTCTACTATACTACCATTGATCATTGAGTTTTCAGCTGTTAAAAGTACACTTGCTAAGTTTGTTACTGTTTTTGTAGCCATGGGCGTGTGCGTAACATTTTCACGTTAGGGACGTCTTTTAAAAACAAAACAAAAAAAATCAGGAAAAGGGAGTGTAAAGTGGGGAGGGGGGGGGGGAAGAGGGGTAAACGCAAAACTTTGTTTTAGTAATGCGGGGAGGGGGGGGGGGAGGAACAAAAGTCAGGACTAACTCTCCTCCTTGGGGACGCTCATTGTTATAGTGAATTATTATATTTTAGTAAGTTTAACTTTGATACTTTGTACTAGAAGGTGTAGTCTAGCTATGTCAATACTATTTGCTGGTCGAACAGCGGGGGGAGCCCAAGTTGGCCCGCTACATTCTTAGTGTAAACATTGTGATTAGCTTGAAACGAGGTGTTGTTTTTTTCAAATGAATCTAAACCTTGAGTTATTATTGTCATTGTGTTAATCAGATGAACGTGCCTGTTATTGGCTTAGTCGAACTTAGTCAACTCCGTGGGTGGGTAGGGAGGAGGGGGGGGGGGGAGATTACTCGCGTACAGGCCCGGGTGATTGACGGCATTGGATTTTGATTAGAAGCCCCCCCCCCCCCTCCCTTTCCCCCCGATGACTGACAAGCACTAGATCCGAACAGGTGAGCGGGGTATGTGTCGTCAATTTAAATAAACCAAAGGTCAGAATGTATGACAAATCGGAGAAAGTATAATTCGTGACACCCCGGCTATGCTACTTAATAATACAGACAAAAATATGTACACATGTATTAGGAAAATCATTGTTGTAATTAACCTATTTTTTTGTAAATTGCATCCGAGATATAGAATCTAGTAAAAGTTTCAGAGCAATGTTGCATTTAGATGGGCTAAGTATAGGCCCACACATACTTTATTATAACACAATAGTTAATTGCAGCTTCCAGCATTAAGCATTATTTGTCGTATTGACGTGTCATGTACACTGTACCGTGTCTGTACCAAACGACGAATTAGAGAAAATGAGGCACCAAACTATGCATTGCTTACACGTCGGCGTTTATTCTACGACTGTTCGGAATTTCAAAAGATATCGTTAAATTCGTGTTGCTATTTAAACAAATCCCAAAGTTTTCGTGTGTTCTAATTTTTACTGACCCTTGTTGTATTGTATTGTATTCGTGTTGACCCCAGAGTATAAAGATTCACGTTATCCTAACTCCCCCAAGTGGTCAAACTACACTGTAATCTCTCCCTAGGCGGGCTGTCCTTTTAAGTTTAAAATCCCCTTATTCTCACACTGGCGGACAATGACCTCTCATTCCTACAAAGTAGTCTACTTACTTCCCCTAAATTCAACACAGCTTTTGAGCTTTACAAAGAAATAAAATATTATGAAGCTTATGGCGGCAGTTTTCTTACAATGTAGTTTAATAAACAATAAATCACATAGCAAACAACAACCCACACAAAAAAAAAGAACGTAAAAATGTAAACTGCTGCAGTAAATAGATAGGCATGCACAGCACAGTTCGATACAGATAAATAGAACCAAATATAATCCTATAATAAATTATAATAAAGGTTATAAAGTAAAGTACCCTTCGGGCCAAACTGATCGTAGGTCTGGTGAAGCAGCGTTGACCAGTTTCTGTGACCACGGCATACTAGGAGATGTGTGGCCAGCACAATGCCCAGCCGCCTTTAATTGACCCCGACTAGTGTCAGGTACCCATCAGAGCTGGGTAGACGACTAGCCTGCACCAGGTTTCGAACCCAGAACCTTCGGATCGCCAGTCGAACGCGCTGCCCAACATGCCCTCATAAAGACTGTAGTTTGTCTAAAATACATACCTCTTGAGACGCTGTGCTGATTTAACGTCATTAGTTCAGACCTTGATATAGTTAGCTTTTCTTTTTTCAAAGCTGTTTCAACCATTTAAGCCCCCCCCCCCCCTTGCCCTATTTTTTTTCATCCATTTTAAAGTTGGGACAGCTTTAAATAAAAACAAAAGACCGCAAAAATATATTTGAAAAAATGGATTGTAATACATTAATATTTGAGAAAACTGATTGCTGTTATAAAAAAATCGATTTCTTTCTTTCTAGCTTTGAATTCCATTTGAACCATCCACTACATCAGATCTCAACGTTAAATATGTAAAAAAAAAAAAACAACAGCTTTCCTTGAGTTTATCCAAGGATGTTTTATATGTTAAGTTTCCTCCACAAACATTCCCCACTTTATTCTACTATCTGAGCTGAATTTTAATTTGCTAGTATATTTTTTTTTTGGCCACGTTTTTCATCCGTGTTTATTTTCACTAGCCATGAAGCAGCCCCCAGTGATCGTTTGGTAGCCAAACAATTGAAGAGTGACATCCCTTTGTTTCTCTTCAATACTGGCAACCGTCAATGTTTTTAAGCCTCTGTCATCCAGTAGGCACAGTCTGAGGATGGGGGAGGGGTGTAGCCACGGATGTGGACAGTTTTTTTTTACCCCACTTTTTCCACCTCCATTGGACTATTTTATTTTTATACAATACAAATATATATTTGTATATAACTAACTCAAGTCTCATTTGCTAAAAACAGGGCCGGATTTGGATATTGTGAGGCCCTACCTAGGCTGTTCCACTTATGATGCCCCCAAACGTCACGAGGAAAATGGAATTAAAGTTTTATTTGAAACAATAAAAAACATATAAAATAATAATAGTAATAGGCCTTATTAAAAACTACGTTAGGAAAAAAGAAGATATAAAAAATTGAATAAATATATTTAAGTAGTCTTCTTTCATAAGGTGCTAATTCGCTTTATTGAAGAATTTTGTTTGTAAAAGCATGTGTTTTTTTTATTACTTAACACCTAAGTAGCAAAAAGTAAATTACTAATATTTAATCCAAAAGTTATAAAAAATTCTAACATTTTGCCTATGAACTGATTTAGTACACATGTTTGGGATTAGCTTGAACACTAGTGTGTATTGCACTGTATCCCAGTTCCAAGGGAAAAGTAATAAATTAGTATAAAATAGATTCCTCTTCGACAGTTTCATAAACCATGAATTAAAATTTTCATGGATTATAATTTGTCCTTGTATATTTTTTTTACTTTTGTAAAAAAATTAAAAATGTTGCACCTTGTTGGGATCATTTCTACATCTCCCCCCCCCCCCCCAAAACCCTTTTCTTCTAAAATTTCAAGGCTTTAAGCTTCAACCTAGCTAGCTCAGAGGTAAATCTGGCAATGACTTGAAACAAGTTTGAAGTTATTTGTCTCTGGTTAATGAATGCTGTCTGTGTCTATCATGGCTGTGTCCCAGAGAAAGCTAAATTAAATACAAACAACAATTAACAGGAAACTTTACTGCTAGAGTGAAATGGTTCAATTGAGGAAGTCTAATGGAGCATTGCATTCCAGCAAGTTAAAACTCATTTTGTAACTTGGCTAGAACTAAAGGTTTCATATCAATTTGAAAAAATATCCTTTTTTTTCGTGTGTGGAAGTTTTTATTTGTCAGCAATATTTGCTTTTTTTTCTTGTAAAAGAAAAACAATATGAAGAAAGAACATTTTTAAATTGCTAGTTGTGAAGATAATAACCAGACAGACCATTTTAAATTAGGTTGCTGGATCATAACATGGATGGTCTAAAGTATAAGCCCTTTTATTTAGTCATCTTATGTACTGTATCCCGAATAGGTCACTTTCTATTACATAAATGCCCATTTAATACAGTACTGCTTTTTGTATTAGGTAAAGTACAGTGAAATGAATGATGTATTTCAATTTGCTGTTTCTAAGCTGTACAAATACTTTTTTCTATTTCTTTCAATTCCACATTTTAAATGTTATATTTTTTTCTTTATAATTGGTAATAATATATATTTATAATAGTTAATCATCTAGTATTGTTACAAACGTACACTTAGAAAATAATTCCCGTTATTTAAAAATAAAACACCTTTATTTAATAGAGTTCACAGTTTTTTTGTTTGTCTTTCTCTTCTCTCAGTCCAGGGGCATTGATGATACACCACAAGTATTCATTCATGAGCTCATGAACCCTGACCTCAAGGGGGTCAAAAGGACACAAGTGCTGGAAGCTCTGAGGGTATCACTGACCAGCAAGCCAGTCAGGTAATTAATCCTATGTATTGTACAAATACTTAACTCAAAGACCAACCATACATAAAGGTCATTGCAATACTCAGACATAGGAAGAGACTTACAACTATAAAGAGTCACCCTCAGTGAATTATATGTATTGTTCAAATACTTAACTCAAAGACCAACCATATATAAAGGTCATTGCAATACTCAGACATAGGAAGAGACTTACAACTATAAAGAGTCACCCTCAGTGAATTACTACTGAAAAACATTTGTAAAAATTCAAACTAAACACTTACTACTTAGTGAAATTTACTGAACACAATCAAAGCCACCAACATCTATGTTCATGTACATAAACTTAATCTAGGTATATTAAACAAACGTCAAGTAAATTTTTGAAATCAAATATAAATGCTATCAAATTTAAATTTATATCTAATGTAAATTATTAATTTAAGCTTAATATTTCATTTACTGATCGTCTATGTATAATATTTGATATTCAAACTGATAATTTTCTATCTAAACTTGACTTTTGTCTTTTAATCGACAGCTGGGTCACAGAGTTTGGTGAGAAAGGACTGAATGCCATATTGAAGAACCTCACCTACTGCTGTGATAAGTGAGTAAATTCAAGAGTTTTTCTGCTTTAGTGATTCAGGATCTTAAATGTAGGAAATATCTGAAATATATAAATCAATCTATAAATTAAAGTGTTGATGAGAGATGTGTATAAACAAGTTTTTCCCTTCCTGCACCAATATCCTATTAGGGAAGAAAAAAGTCAACAAGTATTGATGACTCATGCATTGTAAGAATAGATGCTCTAATTTAAGTAGCTACTACAATGCTCAACCATCCACTACATCAGATCTCAACGTTAAATATGTAAAAAAACAACAACAGCTTTCCTTGAGTTTATCCAAGGATGTTTTATGTGTTAAGTTTCCTCCACAAAATACATTTGCTGAAACCACCTCTCCTAGTGTTTTCTTTAACTTTCTACTGTTTCTTCACTAGTCCCGCTTATGATCTAATTTTTGCCTTGCCTCTTCTCTTAGTCCAGCAGAAAGACGAAGCACCTACGAATGTGTGAGATGTCTCAAAGCATTTTTGAACAACAAGGTAAGTTGAAAAAAAAAAAGAAGTTCAGTTTTCTATTCTAAATCAAGTAAGTGTTTTCAACGGACCCTGTGAATTATTGTGAAAGAAGTCAGTCCCCCTGAAAAGTTAATGCTTTCAACATCAATGTAAAGTCAGTTCTGCTATACCGAGCAGAAACCCGGAGGACAACCCAAACCCATCGCCAAGAAAACCCAGACGTTCACCAATAGCTGACTTAGGAGGATTCTTCGGATTTGCTGGCCTGACACTATTATAAAGGAAAGTTTTTGAAAATGTTTTTATAAAATATTTTCAGATTTGTATCATGCACTAGTCCACTACAAAGTTTGATAAATGGTGTTGAATGAAACAGTTAGATAATGTGGCATGTTTGTGTTTCCAGTTAGACTGTAAGATCTCAAGAAAAATAGTATTTTTTTACTGTAAACAAAGCCTCGCCCGGGGAAGGGGGGGGGGGCTATGTCCCACCTGCTATTTTTGAAAAATATTTATTTCCTTAGTTTTTTGTTTAAATATGTACTATATTCGCTAAAAATTTGGTAAATGATTGTCAAGCGAAAGTTCAGCCCCCCTGGAAAAAATGTTTGTCTTCGCCCCTGATAATGAGTAAACTTTGTTTTTTTCCATTTGCTGTGCTATTATTCTGAACTCCTACATAGTGAGGTTATACAAAGTTTGTTTGCATGTATTTAAAATTTTATTTATTTTGAAAATGCGTTTAGACGTCTTAGTGAAATATTTTTTTTAGACCCCCATGTCCCTTGATGTTATATTTAGGAAATGTTTTGGTGGTATTTCTGGAGTAAAGAGGTGACCTCTAGTATATTAAGACTAATTTATGTAGCTAAGGCATTATAAAAAAAAAGTTCTAGAAAGTTATACTTGCTAACAAAATAATTTTATTTTATTTTAAAGGGTGGAAGAACAAATGTCCTTAATTATTTAAAATAATTGTTAACTAAGATTTAATGTAAATCTAAGAAAAAAATATAATCTAGAAAAATAAATGATTTGGAATATAGTTTTGTTTATTTCCTTTCTTGAAAATTGAATGTAAAAGAAACAAACCGAAATAATCTTTAAGAAACATTTGAGTATCTGAATGTGACTTACGTTTAAGAAGTGCAAGACCCCCTAAATTGCAATGCTTAAAACCTGAATAGTTTGATCTTGTTTAGTCATGCATGTTTGTTTTGCTTACTAACTCCTTATTGTGTCCATTGTGCTATCAGTTTGGCCTAAAGAATATTTTGGACCATGAAGAGGCCCTGACCATTCTGTCCAGAGCAGTAGATCCGGCTGACCCGTCTACCATGCTTGAAGCTGTCCGCTTGTTGGCTGCCATGTGTCTGGTCCCACCTAATGGGTATATTAATACACTATTATTACTTATTATTGTCACACCAGTGAGGTTACTTGATTGATTGATTATTATTGTGTTTTTTTTTCTGGTTATCACCGGGAAATATTATAGACTTACTCTAACTAATTAAATTAATATTTCATTGCTACAAAGTTAAGCTTATTTTATTTAGTTTCCTAAAATCATAATCTTTGTTTTAATAAACAAATCGTTTATATTTTCTATTTTGAATGAAATTAGATTATGGAAATCACCATTTGCTTTGTACATTTTTTATCTTTAGACATGAGAAAGTTTTGGATGGACTGACGATTTCTGGTGAGATTCGCACAAGAGAGCGCTTCAACCCCATCATCAGTGGTCTAGGTATGAGAGACAATCCTGCCATGCAGGTGAGTTGGACTGTTATGTAGAATGCAATAATTATGTAATACTTTGTCAGTTCATAAGACATTGTTAATAAAAATTAATCTTTGGGTTTTGTGCAGTCGAAATGTAAATCAAATTCTTTTTTTTTGTTACCAGGTTGCTTGCATCCAGTTGGTAAACGCCATAGTCTTCACACCAGATGATTTAGACTTTAGGATGCACTTGAGAAATGAATTCATGAGAGCTGGGCTCATTGATCTCTTAGATGTAAGTCTTAATCGCTAACAGAAAAATTAAGTTAATTGCTTTTGGCTGAGAAGCAAAGCAATCCAATTTTTAAAAAAAGGAAAGTGCCAATAGTGAAAAGATAACAAAAATATAATTTTTTTTTGCAATATAAAAGATACTAAACACTTAGAAATAAATTGAAACAAAAATAATTTTTCAGATTGTTGTTATAATTGTAGGTACCACATTACTGGCACTAGATGTTATGTTTCTATTAAAAAAAAAAACTTTACATGAAATCTTTTTGACATGAAAACATACAATTGAAGGTGATTTGCAAAGTAGGAAGGCTAGCAATTAAGTAAGAAATAATTTTGTAACAGCGGTTCTTTGTATGTTTATAAAAGTTAAAAAAAATGCTGCAATAACCTTGTCATTTACTAAGAGTATTTTAACCCATAAAATGTGTACAGCACAGCTAAAAGAAATATTTATAAATTATACTTAAAGGCTATGGTTAATTACAAACCTAAGTCCCAATGCTATCAACGGACCCTCATTTGTCATTTTCGCTTTTGCAGGGTTTGGTGAAACAAGAAGACGAAGAGTTGAGAAATCATGTCAAGATCTTCCATGAACACAAGGAGGAAGACCAAGAAGATTTTTCTCACCGATTTGACAACATCGCCATGGAAATTGAATATCCTTTCTCATGTAGCAATGAATACTTCTAGTCATTTTTTGGTTTAAAAAGTAATTTCTTTTAGCAAATCTTTCCGAAGAAATGTCCTAGTGGCTAAAATGTCTGTGTACTGAGCAAATTTGAATTCCTTGACCATTCTCACAGACCCTAATTCATGTTTTAAGCTAATTTTGAACTCAGTGTCCAACACAATAGCAGAGCCATATTTTTTGTCTATATTACAACACCTGCTTTTAATAAGAGATGACCTTTTTGCCAGGTAAGTTGTTTGCTACAAATTACTGCAAACAATCTTACAAAAATACTTCACAATAGAAATAGCCTTTGGTTTTGTTGATCTATTAATAAAAAAAATTGTTTAAACAATATTTAAAAAAAATATGGATAGGGCAAAAAGATTTTTAATATATATTTTTTTTCATTTTGTGCTCATATGAATAATAGTTTTTTCATTACCTTATCTTTATTAGAGCTTTACTTTTTTTCTCAATGGGGCACGTTGGCCGGGCGGCAGCACATTTGACTGTTGTACCAAAGGTCCTGGGTTCAAATCCTGGTGAAGGCTAGGATTTTTTCCCTGGTCTTGAGGGTGTCCCTGAGTCTATCCACCTCTGTTGGGTACCTGACACTAGTTGGGGTAAAGTAAAGATGGCTTGGTATTGTGGGTATTGTGTTGGCCACACATGCCCTAGTATGCTGTGGCCACTGAAACTGGTGAACGCTGCTTCACCGGCCCTATGATCAATTTGGTCAGATGGATACTTTATTTTACATTTTTTACTCATTTCTCATAGTTAAATAATTGTTTACAATATTTTATTGAAGATATTTAAAGAACTATTTTTATTAATTAGACTGAGACAAATGGCACGACAAGAAATGTTTAATCTTTAAAGGGTTGCTGCAGAATATTAATTTATGTAACTGATAATTTTGATGTGCAGGCCCCAGTACTATAAACTCATTGAGGAATGCGTGACACAGATTGTTCTGCACCGCAGCGGCTGCGACCCTGACTTCAGTCTGACAAAAAGATTCGACATCGATGTGGAGCCGTTGCTGGGTGAGTTTTTGTTGTGGTGGTGAATTTCTTTTTGTTTACATTAATATTCCCAATACGCTTGGCAAAGTCAACATGACCTGGATAATAAAACTAATAAAAAGATGCAATGACACAAGGAGAAACTAGAAGCGGAATGACTTTTGGAAATTCTGCTATTTACAAATTTGCAATTACAACATTCTGAAAAATAACATAAAGAAATTGATGTCTTTTTTGGACCCTGGGTTGTGAAGCTGGACATTTTTACCCAGAGCTAAAGTTGGTCAAAATTTGTACTGTTTCAATCTCCAATAAGTAGATTAATATATTAACCCTTACCGCACTGACCTACTTTCTTGATATATACCTTCAGTACCAGCCATTATTTTACTAATTACGGCCCAGACTTTATTTTAGGCTGAGACATCGATAAGGCTCCAAAATTATTTTGTTTACTTTTTGTTGGTAAAAAGTGATAATAACATGTAGAGAGTAAATTGCTTGAAACATAATAACTTACCTAATTAGATGAATAATCAAATTCTTTAAAAAATTGGATTTATTCGTAATATTTATTCATAAGAAAACGTTTCACCAAAACATAGATCCATTGTAAGGAAGGTAAATAACTATCAGCCATTAGAACCACACTTTCAATTAAAAAAAACAACTCTGTAATCTGTCAATTTTCATAATTTAAAAAGCGAAATAAAATTCAACAATTCAGCTATTGAATAAATATTCTGCCCGAGACTATGGTGAAAGGTAAAATCCTTTATTTTGTGTTTGAAATAGACACCCTTCCTTGAGGAATATATATGCGCCTGGGATGCAGGGAATTTCATATTTTGATGACAATATATGTGTCCGGGATGGAAGGCAAGAATTAGGTTGATGACTATATATATGCCAGGAGCTGTAAGGGTTAAATAAATATCCATTAAAAAGTGTTTTTCATTCAGAGTTTTTCTTTCACTTGGTATGAACTCAATTTTACAAAATTGTTTTCCTATAATCCTCTATATCATAGGTTCTCAACGGGGGCGATATCGCCCCCCGGGGGGCGGTGAGAAGCTTTATGGGGGGCGCTGACATCCCCGGGGGCGATTGGGGGCGGTGAAGGGCAAGTGGGCGGTACAAATGTACCTGATGTATTTTAACACATCAGCTTTTTGCATTAGTTTTTGGATGAAATGTTATGTAAACGCAATTGCTGCTAAATATCTGATATCCCCATCAGTAAGCCTACATATTATTATATTAATAAGAAATAAGAATCGCAATGACTTTTCGATGAAGTAGGGGTCTGTATTTGGCAAATATAGTGTGCGGCCGGCTGGTCCTGTGGTTGGTTCACCGGACTGTCAACTATGCTGACCAATCACTGTCGCTTTAGCATCTGCTATTATTAATGATATTTTCATCTCAGTTTAGTCTTTAATGAGTTTTAAAACCAGTTATATCAAACACATTTAATGAGTTTTAAAACCAGTTATATCAAACACGACACTATGGTAGAGCGGTATGGATAATTAGTAATCATACAAACTGGGTAGTTATTGTAATGCTTGAAAATATACATATAATTTGTTTAGTCATATAATATTTATATAATTTTCAAATACTTTTTACAGTTTGATCATTTCATAGTTATGAATGTAAGCCATTTATTTTTTATAACAGAATAAAAAACAGAAATATTAGCTCAAATAAAACGGGCTAATTATCTCCCTTTAACTAAAAAATGTAAATTTTTAGATTCAATATTTGATTCAATTACAAGTTCAGTTTTGTAATATAACAAATATTACTGATTTTTAGACCTAAGGCTTTTTGCAACCAAAATTGAAACAAAAATAGACAAATCGCTGGTAACACACCAGGCAAACGATTCACATTAATATTGACTTATTTAAACCTTTTATTAAGGCAATTTTGTGATCTATTAATTCTTACAAAATGTTTCCTTTTCAGTTTTTTTTAAAGATAATTAATCACACAAAAAGCCTAGTTCCCCTAAAAAAATTGCGGAAACTATAGTCCAGATGGGCGGAAAGGGGGGGAGTGGGCGCTAAAAGAAAGTTGGGGGGGGAGGGGGGCGGTGAGCGGAAAATTTTTTTTAAAGGGGGCAGTGAGCCGAAAAAGGTTGAGAACCTATGCTCTATATCATGAGTTCTCAACTTGTGGTACATGTAACTCTGGGTGTACCTTACCAACCACTGGTAGGTACAAAAACAATACACGGGTAATGGTGGGCAGCAAAGAAATTGCTAATTTAATTGAAAAAGTTAATGCCGCTACTAGTTCTACTGCATGTTATATATGAAAAGAGAATCTAAAATGTTAGTATTAAATTGACTTGCATTGCTTTGCTCATAAATTGTTTTTTTTCACTTTTTGGGAATGGGAAAGTAGAGGGTAGTCATAAATGAAAAGTGTGTACAAGGGGTACAAGAGAAAAAATTTTGAGAGCCACTGCTCTATATTGCACCATGCTGTCTCTCTTATCAAACTCATATGATCATATAAATCTTTGTTTATATATTGTTTTGTTGCTTTTTGCTGTTCCCATGTTTATAGTAATTCAACAATAAAGCTGTAGCTTCTAGTAAAGCATCCAATAAGGTTTTGATAAAAGGTGTAGCAGGACTTGCCCCACAATAAAGTCTGCTCCTGATCCTGCTAACAAATTAATGCAAAAAATATTCTAAATTAAAAAAAAAGCAACAAACTATTAGTTGTAATGTGCAACATAATCCAATTAAAATAAATGCAGTGAAAAGCATCAAATAATTTGTTGAGCTTTCTTGTCTGAACAGCCTCCCTGTCTGAAAAGTCCAAGTTTGAAGACCCCGGAGAGGTCAGTTTTGCTGATATGAACATCAAACTGGACAGCGCCCTTACAGCCAAACAAGAATTTGAAGCCAAAGCGTCCAGCCTGGAGAGCAAAGTTCAACAGTATGAACTGGAGTTAACTCAACTGAAAGAAAAAGTGAGTGAAAAACTGAGTGAAAGAAATGTTTTATCTTTATATATAAATTAGAATGTGTGTATGTTAAACCAATCATATTAGTTCATTTAAAGGCTCGCTCATTGGATAACGTATCGGACTACCATGCAGTCTACTTTGGGTTCGATTTCTCCAGTTACTCTATAACTCCTTTTTCCATCCAAATTTTTTACTTCAATTAAAAAATCACCTTAAAAAAAAGAGATTTTAAATCCACGGGCAACACCAGGCAATTTAGCTTTTTGTTAAATAAAAAGACTTGCCTATTTTTAAATGGATTACAATATTTATTTTAAATTTTATTACTTTCCTAACTTATGTCTTCAGTAAAATAAGGATTTTTTAAAAGTATTAGATTTATAACTTTCTGTATATTGTATTTTATAATTTTTTTTTATCTGTAGCTTATACAGTATAATACAGGCCTGTTCTATTTTCCCCCGGGCAACGCCGGAGAATTTAGCTTGTGTATATATAAGGATGACTTATAAAAGATTTTTTCTTTATTTATTTACAGATCAATCAGGGTATTGGTTCAAACATTAGTGCTGTACTAACAAAGGGCCACGGTGAAGGTGGTGGCCCTCCTCCCCCACCTCCGCCACCAGGAGGCGGCCCACCCCCTCCCCCACCGCCTCCTCCCCCTCCTGGCATGGGCCCCCCACCACCTCCCCCTCCGCCCGGCGGCCCACCTCCACCTCCGCCGCCCCCAGGCATGGGCCCACCCCCTCCTCCCGGCCCGCCTCCGCCCCCTGGCCTAGGACCCCCGCCTCCCCCTGGAGGGGGGGTACCCGCAGCATTGTCCCCTCCATCCAACCAGCTTCCACATGGCATGGCGCCAAAGAAAAAATACACAACAACTACTCATACCAAGAGGTTGAACTGGAATAAAGTAAGTATTGGCTCATTATAAAACATTACCTTTATTTACACCGATATTGTTAGAATCATTCATAGAAACTGTTTGTATAGTGGCAAGGTAAAGCTGTGTTATGTTTGTGCACCTGCGATATACACAGTATTCTATTAAAATCATCTGACTCTTTGACTGACCAGTATGACTATATAACAGTGATGGCGAACCTTTTTGAGGCCTCGTGCCCAAAGTACAATACAAGACCAACTTATTTCTTTCAACGTGCCAACACAGCAAATTAAACCAAATATCATAACTTAGCTGTTCCATTTTTGGTAAATGCTCGCGTGCCCACAGAAATGGCTCTGCGTGCCAGCTGTGGCACGCTTGCCATAGGTTCGCCATCGCTGCTATATAGAGTACTGACTGGAAATTAGTGACCTACCGTGGATAGCACTTTTGTAACCTTAATTTATTGACCTGATTGTCTGTCCTATGTTGTTGGGCTGATTTTCATGATTGTATTACTTGTATAAAAACTTTGGCTGGATGATTTGAGTAATTGATTGGAAAGCAATCTTTTGTTGTTTGTCATTAAGGACAGTATGTAAAAGTGTTAACATCTTAAATTTTTTTTTTTCCATACTTGAAGTTTAATCCATGTTTTAAGGGAAACGAAATCCTATCTATCCACGGACACTTCCCGTCTCACATCACACATTACACACTCCTTTTCCCCCCGTTCTCCCCCTTCCCATTCACACCCAACTCAGTTAAATCACTCATACATTACTTTTTACAATAACAATGCTATCTCTTTCTCCCCCCCCTCTCATACACACTCAAAATAGCTCACAACATGCACTGCTTCAATTAATTTCACATTTTGTGTTAGTCTGATTTCACAAAGGCTATATATTGTTTTGTTTTTTCTTGTAAATTATAAACTAAATTTCAATGGGATTAAATTCTCTATAAATGTATTGCCTCTGTAAAATGTAAGACAAATGTAACATCGGAATACAAAGAGTCAAAACCAGACCAAATTTCACCTTTACAAATGAGCATACACATTGTAAGGATAGTAGTAGAAATTAGTTATTATTACAAAGTATTTATGGGGCACAGTAGCCGAACGGCAGCACTTTCGACTGGCGATCCAAGGGTCCTGGGTTCGATTCCTGGTGCAGGCTAGGATTTTTTCCCATGATTAGAGGGTGTTCCTGAGTCTACCCAGCTCTGATGGGTAGCTGACCGTAGTTGAGTAAAGTAAAGACGGCTGTGCATAGTGCTGGCCACACAATCACCTAGTATGCCGTGGCCATGGAAACTGGTGAACGCTGCTTCACCGGCCCTATGGATCAATTTGGTCCGGCGGGATACTTTACTTACCAAGTATTTGTATTTATTACTTCAATAATTTTCAAATAGATTCTTGGTATAATAAATTATAAATTAAAAAAAAGGTTTCAATGTTAACACTGCTGAAATGAAATTATTTGATTTCTTGTCTCCTAATTATTCATGTTGTTTGTTTTTTTGATTAGTTAAATCCCAAACAGCTAGAGAAAGATTCAATTTGGGTTAACCTTCACGAGGAACAGTTTGAAAGTCCAGATATGTTCAGCCATTTAGAGGAAATGTTTTCTACCAAGGCCCCACGTATGTCATGTACTATGAAAAACAAAAATTGTGCATGCTTAGAATTTTAAATCTAATTTATAGAGAACTGTCAATAAATGATTTAGATCAGGGGTCGGCAACCTTTTAATTATAGTGTGCCAAAGTAGGATTTCTAATTCATTCAGCGTGCCAACAGCCTAAACGTCAACTTGCACCACTAATCCATTTCTTGAATTGCTATTTATTTGGGTCTTCCATGTCCAAATGAGAGTCTACTTGCGTGCCAAGTCTGGCACGCATGCCGTAGGCTGCTGACGCCTGATTTAGATAACTAATTATAAAATGAAAGGAGATCATAAAAACTTTTATATTCTGTTTTTATTAAATTAAAAGATTGAAAAGTATTTGGTAATAATTATTATCAATTATTGTATTTTTAATTGTAGCCAAGAAAATAGAATCAGAAGATGTGGAGAAGAAACCAGCCAAGAAAGGCAAAGAACTGAAAGTGTTAGACATGAAATCTGGCCAGAACTTGTGTAAGCTATCCACTCTTTTTTGTTTGTTTGTGTAAGACACTTTAAAAATAAACAAAAAATAAAATAAAAAAAACCCCTAAAAACAAAGTTTTTCTTTTAAATGCGTTTTAGCATTTTTGTCATACATGAGCCTACTGACGATTTTGCCCTTTGCCACTTATAAAATATTTTAAAGAAAACAGACCAAAGCAAAAGTTATTATTAAGGTTTTACAAATAAAGGAGAAGAAAGAAAATTTCAGTCAGATGTATTCAATAAGTATTTTAAAATGCCAACCATAAAGGGGCATGAAAAAAAAACTATTAGTAAAAACGTATTTTTGAGAGTTTGGGTGACAGACATTTGTTAGAATGGGTACTGCAAGTTGACTATATGCCCAATTTCAGTTTGATAGGAAGATGGTAAGTGTGTCATTTAGCCCTCTAAAAATTGCCATTCGATGTGCACACATTTCTGCGAAGTTAACATAAAGGATTTTAAAACTTTAATTATTTTACAAATATTTTTTTATCAATCATAATCATGATTAAAATAAAGGACAGTATAATAGAAACACATACTGATATTTTAAGATTGGATTACATACTTTCACATAAACTTGCAATTTTTTATGAAGTAAGTAAGTGACTGTATTTGTCTTTTGTGTGAAATCTAGCCATTCTGCTGGGCTCTATCAAAATACCTTACGCGGAAATTAAACGGCGCATCATGGCAGTGGATGAGGACAACCTGAACACTGCCATGCTGGAACAGCTGATCAAGTACATGCCTGAAGCAGGAGAGATGAAGAAACTGTCTGAGCTGAAAGAGTCCTATGAAGAACTGGCCGAGCCAGAGCAATTTGCAGTCACTGTAATTTTTTGCTACCTTTTCACACACTGAACTAAACAAGGGCTTGTCATGCTATTTCTAAGCTCATAAAATCTACTTAACATGGCTATTTCTTTTCTATTATTATTATTTATATTTGTTTTAAAACTTTATTTATTTCTGGTGTTTGTTTTTGATTTCAGATGTCAACAATAAAGCGTGTTGTTCCACGGTTGAATGCCATGCTTTTTAAAATGAGGTTCTCTGAAATTGTTTCGGATATCAAGCCGGTAAATTTCATATTTCAAATATTTTATTGTTAATAATGTTCTCATTTTTAAGGATTAAGGGAAATCTAAAATGTAGAATAATGAGCCCTGGTGCCTTGTGGGTAATTAGTATTGCCTTTTTTGTTTGTGTGTTCCAATCTGCTAGGACTTGGTCTCTGCCACTGAAGCCTGTTATGAAATTAAAAACAGCCGCAAGTTTGCCAAGCTGCTAGAGCTACTACTTCTCATGGGCAACTATCTGAATGCTGGCTCCAGGAATGCACAATCTGTTGGATTTGATATTAGTTTTCTGACCAAGGTAAGGCATTCATATTTAGCTCATACGCTTTCCTTAATGTTTAACATGATTATATTGTTTACTGAAAAAAATCTATAAGCTTTTTTTTTACTTACAATTTTTTATGAAAAGTTATTAAATGTTACATTAGTTAAAAGAATATGAAATACTTGCTTATACTTGTATTTTACATTAGTTGGTAATTATTATATATTTGCTATATAAGTGGATGTATCCATCAAGAATTTGGTGGTATATATTCACTTTTTGGTGGTACTCAATAGAGAATTGTTGTTATTTAACAGAGAAAAATTGACATTTAACAGAGACTTCAATTAATAGAGAAATGTTGTATGCTGTTCATAAGCAAACTTGTTGTTATTGATTAAATCTTTCCAAACGTTTTGACATACTGTTTGCACGAACATTATGGCTCGGCTTAATTTTACATATGGATAGAGTTAAATACCTAATAATAGTCATCATATACTTGTTGGTCTTCTGAATACTTGGCAGATTAAAAAAAAAATTGTTGGTATTGATTATTGAGACATATGGTAAAGTAAACAAGGGGATTGTGTGGAAAGCAAAAGGCTCAGCCAGTTATTCTTTTACTAAATAGGTCAGCTGCCCATAATAGAGCTGGATAGACTTGTGTACAGATTCCAGACCAGGAAACAATCCCAGATTTTTTTTTACCTAGACCTGAACCCATGTTGACAACCCCAACCGCCTCCAAGCTAGACAACAAGAGACCCATTGATGTACATTATAAATGTTTTCCCCATTTTACTGAATCAATGAAACCTTTTCTCTTGTCTTGACAGCTTGAAGGTACAAAGAGTCAAGATAATACAACTACTTTGCTCCATTTTGTAGCCAATATTTTGGAAGAGAAACATGCAGACATATTAGGGTTTATTGATGAAACTATTCACATAGAAAAGGCAGCAAGAGGTAATCAGCATTAACTTACAATATGTTAGCTGTAGCTCTGTTACGAATAGCTGGGATGGGACTTTTCCATTTTTTCTATAATGAATGACAGGGATGTAACTTTTTCAAATTTTCTGTTATGTGACTTTTCTGTTTTTTCAACGGAATTCCGTTTCTTTCGGCTAACAGCGCATACACAAGTACATTAATTGTAATACCAACCACTTTGTAATCAAATTTCAGTTTGTTTGGATCATTAAAGCCATCTTATTTTATAACTATGTATATTAAATATATATGCGAATCCATAGTTTAATTATTTTCTTGTAATTTATAACACTAGAGGACAGAAGGGCAAAGAGTAAAGTAGTAATAATACATAAGGCATTAAACTCTAATTTAGAAATACAACCCAATAACAACCTGTTGCAAAGCTCAGATAAACATAAAGACAAAAACACTTTCCTTATCCCCTATGCTAGAACAAATGCATATAAGTACTCTTTCTTCCCGAGTGGCATTTGGGCATGGAATGGGTTGCCTGAACAAATCAGGAAAACCAGTAACTTAACATCATTTAAAACATTAATAAAAATGCAAGACTAGACTCTGATGAGCGTAGGACGCAATAATCTTCTCTATAGAAGGAGTGTCTGTAATGTATAAGATAAGATAATTATAAATCATTGCAAAGTGCAACAATTTTATTGCATTTCAATAGTTGTTCTTGCAAATTAGCTAACCATATTTTATTTGTTCCATTTTTTTTGTTGCACAGTTTCATCCGAGACACTTCAAAAGAATATTGCAGCTATGGGAAAGCAAATTAATGATCTTGAATTGGACCTGAAAAACATGGGCAAGTCTAATGATCCAGATGACAGATTTGCTGAAGTCATGAAGGTATCCCTTTGAATCTCAGCTTAGAACAAATGACTTTCTTAGACTTGACAATCTCATGTTCACTGTTAACTATTTTTAAAATGTTACGGTAAAGTAATCCCATCTGACCTAATTGATCCTGTTATAGTGGCCATGGCATGCTAGGATATTGTGTGGCTGGCACAATTTCCAGTCCCGTTTACTTTTCCCCAACTTATGATATGTACCCATCAGAGCTTTGTAGACTCAGGGACACCCTCCAGACCCAGAAATAAAAAGCCTAGCCTTCACCAGGATTTGAACTTAGGACCTTCAGTATGCCAGCCAAATGACCAAATGCGCTGACGGTCACATTGCCGCTTTTCAAAATGTTATGGTTGAGCAATAATATTTAGCTAGTGCACGCTATGGTGAACCATGCTAACACTATAACCTTTTTTCTACTCATTTAGTTACTTGCTACAGTTTATTAATACAATGATATATCAATAAGTGGAAAAAGTGTTTTATGCAGAATGATTTTTTCGTCTTACAAATATTTTATATTTTTATAGTCATCTCTGAACAAATTATCAGAGTTAGAAGAGATGATAAATCACAAAGATGACCCTTTTTCTAAGAATTTGCTTGTAAATTTTTTTTTCAGGTAATTTTTCTTTATTTTTTTTTGGACAGTGTTTTTTCTTAACCAATTGTTTTTTGTGTAGGATTTTCTGAAAGAGGCTAAAGATCAGTACGAACTCCTGACAACCATGGCCAAAAAGCTGGAGACTCTCTTTGAAGCCACAGCCAAATATTTTGCCTTCGATCCCAAGAAGTACACCATGGAGGAGTTTTTCACTGATTTGAAAACTTTTAAGGAGCAGTTGCAAGTAGGTCGTTTCTTGTTTGTCTAGTTATAGCACTGCTGCATGGCCATCTCCAGTTTCTTGTTTGTCTAGTTATAGCACTGCTGCATGGCCATCTCCAGTTTCTTGTTTGTCTAGTTATAGCACCGCTGCATGGCCATCTACAGTTTCTTGTTTGTCTAGTTAACATATAGCACTGCTGCCTGGCCATCTCCAGTTTCTTGTTTGTCTAGTTTACTTATAGGACCGCTGCATGGCCATCTACAGTTTCTTGTTTGTCTAGTTAACATATAGCACTGCTGCCTGGCCATCTCCAGTTTCTTGTTTGTCTAGTTAACATATAGCACTGCTGCATGGCCATCTACAGTTTCTTGTTTGTCTAGTTAACATATAGCACTGCTGCCTGGCCATCTCCAGTTTCTTGTTTGTCTAGTTTACTTATAGCACTGCTGCATGGCCATCTCCAGTTTCTTGTTTGTCTAGTTAACATATAGCACCGCTGCATGGCCATCTCCAGTTTCTTGTTTGTCTAGTTTACTTATAGCACTGCTGCATGGCCATCTCCAGTTTCTTGTTTGTCTAGTTTACTTATAGCACCGCTGCATGGCCATCTCCAGTTTCTTGTTTGTCTAGTTTACTTATAGCACTGCTGCATGGCCATCTACAGTTTCTTGTTTGTCTAGTTTACTTATAGCACCACTGCATGGCCATCTCCAGTTTCTTGTTTGTCTAGTTTACTTATAGCACTGCTGCATGGCCATCTCCAGTTTCTTGTTTGTCTAGTTTACTTATAGCACTTCTGCATGGCCATCTACAGTTTCTTGTTTGTCTAGTTATAGCACTGCTGCATGGCCATCTACAGTTTCTTGTTTGTCTAGTTATAGCACTGCTGCATGGCCATCTCCAGTTTCTTGTTTGTCTAGTTATAGCACTGCTGCATGGCCATCTACAGTTTCTTGTTTGGCTAGTTATAGTACTGCTGCATGGCCATCTCCAGTTTCTTGTTTGTCTAGTTATAGCACTGCTGCATGGCCATCTACAGTTTCTTGTTTCTTTTCTCAGAACCTCTGCATGAATTATGAGCTTAAAATCATCCTATATATGATTTATTTTAAAAAAAAGCATTGACCTAATAAGCTCACTTCTATACTTTATTGATAATTAGTGAACAGTTATAATTCAATAGTTCTTTCTAGGAATAAAATTGAAGATAGGAACTTCCTATTCTCCTGCACTGATATATAAACATTTTTGTTTTGACACTGTCTTGTTTAAACTAAGTATTTTTTAAAGAGTACGTGATTACCTTCTTTCTTCCATTATGAAAACTTGCTATTATAGAAAGCCATCAAGGAGAATGCCAAGATGAGAGAGACCCAGGAGAAGATTAAAAGGGCCAAGGAGGCCAAGGAAAAGACAGAGAGGGAGAAGAAAGAGAAGAAGATACGACAGGCGGCCATCCTGGACATGACAACAGGTGGGGACCTGGGGTTACAACTTATTGAATGCCCCTGTAGCCATTAGTGTGTTGGTGACAGTGTGGACATTGGTGTGGTAGTGACAGTGTGGGCATTGGTGTGGTAGTGACAGTGTGGACATTGGTGTGGTAGTGACAGTGTGGACATTGGTGTGGTAGTGACAGTGTGGGCATTGGTGTGGTAGTGACAGTGTGGACATTGGTGTGGTAGTGACAGTGTGGACATTGGTGTGGTAGTGACAGTGTGGTTATTGGTGTGGTAGTGACAGTGTGGACATTGGTGTGGTAGTGACAGTGTGGACATTAGTGTGGTAGTGACAGTGTGGACATTGGTGTGGTAGTGACAGTGTGGACATTGGTGTGGTAGTGACAGTGTGGGCATTGGTGTGGTAGTGACAGTGTGGTAGTGACAGTGTGGACATTGGTGTGGTAGTGACAGTGTGGACATTGGTGTGGTAGTGACAGTGTGGACATTGGTGTGGTAGTGACAGTGTGGTCATTGCTGTGGTAGTGACAGTGTGGTCATTGCTGTGGTAGTGACAGTGTGGTCATTGGTGTGGTAGTGACAGTGTGGAAATTGGTGTGGTGGTAGTGACAGTGTGGGCATTGGTGTGGTAGTGACAGTGTGGACATTGGTGTGGTAGTGACAGTGTGGACATTGATGTGGCAGTGACAGTGTGGTAGTGACAGTGTGGTCATTGGTGTGGTAGTGACAGTGTGGTAGTGACAGTGTGGTAGTGACAGTGTGGACATTGGTGTTGTATTGACAATGTGGTAGCTACAGTGTGGTAGTGACACTGTGATCATTGGTGTGGTAGTGACATTTTGGTAGTGACAGTGTGGACATTGGTGTGGTAGTGACAGTGTGGACATTGGTGTGGTAGTGACAGTGTGGACATTGGTGTGGTAGTGACAGTGTGGACATTGGTGTGGTAGTGACAGTGTGGTAGTGACAGTGTGAACATTGGTGTGGTAGTGACAGTGTGGTAGTGACAGTGTGGTCATTGGTGTGGTAGTGACAGTATGGTAGTGACAGTGTGGACATTGGTGTGGTAGTGACAGTGTGGTAGTGACAGTGTGTCATTGGTGTGGTAGTGACAGTGTGGTAGTGACAGTGTGGTAGTGACAGTGTGGACATTGGTGTGGTAGTGACAGTGTGGACATTGGTGTGGTAGTGACAGTGTGTTAGTGACAGTGTGGTAGTGACAGTGTGGACATTGGTGTGGTAGTGACAGTGTGGGAATTGGTGTGGTAGTGACAGTGTGGACATTGGTGTGGTAGGGACAGTGTGGTAGTGACAGTGTGGACATTGGTGTGGTAGTGACAGTGTGGTCATTGGTGTGGTAGTGACAGTGTGGGCATTGGTGTGGTAGTGACAGTGTGGACATTGGTGTGGTAGTGACAGGGTCACTCTTTACTTATGTCTACCATAAACAGAAGTACACAATATTAAACTGTGTATAATTCTTATTCTTTTTTCTTTGTGTTCAGATGATAACCAGGAAGGTGTTATGGATAACCTATTGGAGGCATTGAAGACTGGTTCAGCTTTTAATGTGAAACGAGACGGCGGGAAGAGGAGAACCCCCAGAGCTGCTGGAGGTAATCTTTTAGTTTCCCTAGAATTCACTTTTACAATTTTAAAACAAATGTTCCTATGCTCAAAATTTCTTTTAAATCCATTTATGCAGGCAGTTTCAGAAAATGAGTCAAGTTGTCATGACAAATTAAGTTATATCATTGTTTCTATACTCATGTACTCTGGCTATATCCAGACTAGGTGTTATGTTCTCAGGTTTGACATGACTATAATATGGTCTCCATCAGCAAAATAATGAACACTGGCATCAGAGCAAAATGAATTTCTTTCTTTCTTCATTGTTTCTCCCCCTCTCCTCCCCACCTCCCATATCACATTCAGTCAAATAGCACACCTGTTCACTGCTGATTGATTTGAAAAGCTTCATTATTTTATCTTATTTTGTTTGTTCAGCTTCTTTAATAACCCCTTGAATACAGTCACATCGACGTCATAAAAAAAAGAAAGAAATGGTAAAAAATATGCTAAGTCAGCAAATATTTATATATAAAAAAAAACTGCGGTAGTTAAAGGGTTGAACAAAAATATGTACGCTTGCATTTCTTTCCTTTACTTCAAGGATGACATAATTATTTGAAATCTACTACATGCATTTTTAAATTTATAATACAAATATAAATATATTTTATAATTGAGGGGTTAATCTATAAATTGATTGTGCTGTTATTAATGGTCATGAATTATTTTAAAGCCTTTGTCCTATACAGCAATTTATGCTGTTTCTTTTCTCTTTTTTTTTTGTGCTCACTTTTATAATATATTTTTCTGCCTGCACTGGCCCTAAAAATGTTTGTCTCTTACACTAGATCGTTTTTCCAATCTGAGCCGATCTCGCGTCTGGAAAACCAGCGGGCTGGAGATGGAGGTGAATAGGTTGTCATGCATAATAGCATGGTGGTTCAATGTAGCACCCTGTACAAAAACAATTACTTGCTTTGTGGATTATTTGTTTCTGCTTGTTGATTGTCATGTGCTTATCTCCCCCTCTGTCCTATTATTGCCATTTACAGCATGGTTGGACCAACAATTATATGGCTTTTTGTTTTTTCTTATTAGTGAATACAGAGTTATCTTTCATGGCTGTTAACTGTGATTGAATGCAGCTGTTTTATTATATTTTATATAATCGATTGAAGCGCATCCTTGTTTGCTTGTAAAAGTATTTTATGATTATTGTAACAATGTTACTTTAATACATGTCTAGAATATACTAGAAAAAAATTATATTTCATAGGCTATTGGTTCCATACTAATTGTTGTTGTTTTATTGTGTGTTGAATGTTTTTTGGTTTCAGTGGCTGCAATGTTTTAAACAACTTGAGATAGTACCAGCACTTTTTAGATAACAAGTAAAAAAAAAAAAGCTATAATTATGCCCCACATGAAAATATATTTTCAGAAAATGTAGACTACTGTTTTATCAAATAAACAACATTTTTATAATTTATCAACATGTTTTAAAAAATAGGCTAAGGATTATTTTCATGTTTGGTACTTGTGCTAATAGAAAACCAATTAAACCCATCAATAAATAGGCCATTAACCATACAATACATGTAGGTGACCCACTATACAAGCCATATTGATTGATATAACTTCTATATTTCTTCATATTGATATGTAACAATTTCCAAGAATTGCAGGGTCATGGCTACTAATGTGTTACGTTCATCATCTTGCCGTTTCCTTCTTACTTGTGTGTCTGCTTTGTGTAGGTGCCCTCTTTAAGTAAGCTATTGACTTATAAATAGTGCAATAGGTCCTGTAGAACAACTGAAAACATAATATTAGAACTAGGGCTATAATATATATTCAAGTTTGACGAGTTACTAATGTTGAGATTAAAGTTATTAATTGCTGCCAAACTTTGTTATCAGATACTTTTTTGGACAGCCAAAAATCCTATAAGGAAATGAATAAGAAAGTATTTTTTTGACAGAATTTTAATGTCCATAATAACAAGATTTAACTTTATTTTGCTCAAAATGAATAAAATATTGTTGGTTTTGGGTAAAAAGATGTGATTGTTGCTCCTCATTTAAGAAAAATCATTTTTTGTGGTTGTTGGGAACAACTGGACTATGTTGCCATAAATGATGATTTGAATTTTGTCCCCCAAAATACTTTCATTTAAAAAGAAGTGTATGTGTTGCGTGTTTGTGCTTTTTGTATTGTGATGCTTGTGTCGTATGCCAGCATTTTTTTTTCCCATATGTTAGTGCTTACATGACAAAACAGAATCAACATTTGGTGGTCATTTTTGTTTTTATTTATTACTATACATTTTGTTTGGCAATGCTCAGATTTACTTTTATTAAATTGACTTTTGCATAAATAATTCTCCCCCCCCCTCCCCTTCACAGCCGGCCGCAGGAGGTATGACAAAAGTCTTTTCTTAGCGACACTCTTTCTGCTTGTATCTAGACCAACGCTTCTAAGACTTTCTGAGAAAACACGTGTACACATTGCTAATCAAGTTTTGACAATGTCATACATTTTGTTGTCATATTGTAGTTTCCACAAAATGTCTAGTTTCATGATGTGATTATTTAAATTACTAATATGAATATATATGCACCATTGACTTAAAAGGGATTACCATATATATCTATAAAATTATTATATTATATAATATATTATATTATCTTAGCCTAACATTTCATAATACTTGTATCAAATGTATTATTTTGAATATTATTGTAAATCATCATAGTTGGTTTCCCCTTGTTTCCATGGCCCGGGCCATGTTAGAGTTATCAGAGATTTTAATGCTCTAAAAAATACCCCTTGACATTATTCGTTAATTACTTGAACTAAAATAAGAAATCTTTTTTTACTGTGTTTTTTTAAAAATATATAACTGATCTATTTCACAGTTTACTTATTTCAAATCTATTTAAGCTGTTGGTGTATCTTTAAAAATACTTTTATGAAAAAAGTGAATCAGAGAGCTATACCAATGGCAGCTGTACTCCACATGTCATTGTCATTATCTTAAAAAAGCTTTTCACTTGATAATGCATCACCTAATACTCTTATTCATACCTAATATTCTGGATCTACATTTATAAAAGAATGATGTATGGTGGCTGACTAGAGCTTTAAAATTCAACTAAAAATAATCAACACAGATTTGAAAGTTTGACCAAAAGCCTTTTTTTTCTTCTTTATCTCTTTCATGTCTGCTCTCTCACAGCACTGGGAAGTACTGGCAGATCAACCGTATCCAATTATGACTGAAATGTAAACAGTTTGGGGGTCAGTTCACTTTTGGGTGTACAGATGAAAATGCTTCCTTTTCATTTCTCTTTTGTTTTTTTTTTTCAGTCTTTTAAGTTCAGCATGGAGCAGTTTTTGGGAATGAATACTTTTATTTTAATTTTATGTTTGTTACAATCACTTACCTGATTAGCAGAAAAAAAATCCATAATTTAGCCTGCTTATAAATTATAAGTTATTGCTTGTGCTTGAAATACAATTCCAACAAGACAAATTTAAACATTTATAAAAATACAAAATAACACAAACTTACTGATTTATGCCTCTATTATTTGCTACAAAAATGTACACAGTCAACAGTGGTATAAAGGCATTAAAAATCTTATTGGTTTTTTTTATAGAAAAAGTGTGTGTGTGTGGAAGGGGGGGAGGTTCTGATATTGATACTTTAATAAACATTTTTAAAATATGAAATTCCCATGTACTTGTATTTTGTTCAATTAGAAATGGTAAGAAAGTTATGGTACATAACACATTTGAAGCACCATTTCAGTCCTCCTTGAGAAATAGTATCATATTATTTACACTTTCCTTTACGTAAGAATATATTGTTTTAAAAAACAAAAAAAGACTGAAGCATGCAACACGTATTGTAGTTTAGGATTGGACTATTCTGTTGCATCAATATTTTTTTCATTTTCTTTGGGTTTTTTTTAAATCTTTTATCCTTTTCATTTGTTTGTGTGTTAGTTTGTACTTTTCATTTGTTTGTGTGTTAGTTTGTACTTTTCATTTGTTTGTGTGTTAGTTTGTACTTTTCATTTGTTTGTGTGTTAGTTTGTACTTTTCATTTGTTTGTGTGTTAGTTTGTACTTTTCATTTGTTTGTGTGTTAGTTTGTACTTTTCATTTGTTTGTGTGTGTTAGTTTGTACTTTTCATTTGTTTGTGTGTTAGTTTGTACTTTTCATTTGTTTGTGTGTGTTAGTTTGTACTTTTCATTTGTTTGTGTGTTAGTTTGTACTTTTCATTTGTTTGTGTGTTAGTTTGTACTTTTCATTTGTTTGTGTGTTAGTTTGTACTTTTCATTTGTTTGTGTGTTAGTTTGTACTTTTCATTTGTTTGTGTGTTAGTTTGTACTTTTCATTTGTTTGTGTGTTAGTTTGTACTTTTCATTTGTTTGTGTGTTAGTTTGTACTTTTCATTTGTTTGTGTGTTAGTTTGTACTTTTCATTTGTTTGTGTGTTAGTTTGTACTTTTCATTTGTTTGTGTGTTAGTTTGTACTTTTCAAAAGATATATTCTCACATTTTAGGTAGTCTAAATATGGCAAAGGTACCATTATTTCTTCTCTGTAGATACTTTGAATTTTTTTAAAAGATATTTGCATTGCAATTATACTTTTAGTTACTTCTAAATAGTATACAATATTTATCAAAGTTTTTCTCTCTATGGTAGAGTTCTATTGCCTTTACAAAAATGAAATAAATCATAGAAGTAAAGAATATTTACTTCTTATATTATTTTAAACGACTAAAAAAAAGTTACATATTTTCTAAGCTATTGAATACTTGTATAGCTCTTAAACTCTGACCAGTAAAAATTTCTTTCTTCTCTGTTCATCATAAACAGCCGAAAGGAGGGCTCAGCTAACCAGAACCAGATCTCGACAGAACCTGCTGGAAGGTTCAGTAGTCAGAGAGATTGATTTCACAGATTCCGGAGGCAACGATTCAACCATCCAGGAGAAAAACAACAACACCAGGAGTGGCAGGAAGTCAGTGAAGGAAGAGTCTTCGGAGGCAGAGAAACTTCTGGAGAGATTAAAAGCTTTATGAGACCGCATGTGTTGTGTATCTTGTTAGCTATACAGTAAATCTTTGTCGTGGGAGCTTGCAATGGAAGTGTGCAAGAGAGCAACTGTGGTTTTGACACTTTTGTTTATGATGTTTGCATTTTGTTTTAGGCTGTGGCTGCCTGCCGGTTTTGTGTGGACAGCCTAAAGTTTATTTCAAGCCTTCCCTTTTTATTCTGCCTTCTTTGCTATTTATTCAGCTCCAATTTCCTCATCACTGCAATGAAGTTATCATATATGCATTATCACACTCATGTTAATATCAAGATATTTTAGAGATTTTATAAATATATAAATGTTCAACTTTTTACAAAGTGTACTTTCATGCTGAGCCCTGTATAGCTTTGTATCAGCATTGATCTATAGTGTTAAAATGTCCATTATATCGTTATATAAACATGTAATTTAGGTTTCTGATTGTATACATTCTTAAGTGGGAATTTGATTTTTTTCCAATATAATTTGTTAATGTATCAATATTTTTTGCTTCCAACTCATTTAATATTTAAACATATGTGACAGGGCCAGATAAATATTTGTGCAGCTATTAGGGCTACTTACATCAAAACACTGTCAAGGTATTTAAAAAAATGTGTCTTTTTTATCTAGTGTAAATGATCACACTTTTTTCCCTTCAAAAATTTCTTTTTTTAATTCATTGTATGCAACCCCTTAAAAAATAAACTGTTAAAATTCATGGATGATAAAAAATGGCAAATTATTTTCCTCGCATAAAGTGGACCAACTATTTAATTACTTATACTTGTTAAGTTCTTTTTGAAAGTAACAGTAGAGCTTGTTCGCCTAAGTTGAATGGGAAGACTGCAGATTAAAAACATGTTTTAGTGTCATTGTACACAGTTTATATTAAGAGCCACTTTCTCCAGTAAAAATGCTTTCTTTTTTATTATAGTTATAAGAACTTTTAAATTAAATTTTTAACAATGTATTTCAACTTGTATATGCATAATGCTCCCCTCTCCCACCTCTTTGTATAAAATGAGATTTATCTTAGTGACTTTATTTGCCAGTCTAAATGCTTGTGCCATGAAGTTGAAATGGATTTATGAAGCAGCTAAAATGTTTGTACTTTGCTTTAACTAGTTTGTTTTTATACCATAAGGGGAAATAAGCCAGTCATTGGATTCTTTTTCTTGTTTAAATTTTTGTGTTTGTTTTTCACATGCTGTCATGACATTATTTTGTGCCAATCTGTTTCTTAATTAATATTATCATGTTTTTCTGTGTGTGTGTTTTTTTTTTGTGTATGAATTTTTGTATGCTTCACATTAACAATGTATTAATATATTCACATTCATTAACTTACATGTGTAATATTGACACGAATATCAACATAATACAGAAGTGGTCTACAGTTCCATTAGCATCATTTAAAGACTGTATATTCCCTTTAAAAAATATCTTACTAGAAAAATAAAACAAAAACAATATTAAACACACTTTCATGGGTTTGGGAAAAACATTTTTTGTGTGTGTGTGTCTATGCTGTAGTCCAATGTACTTTTGAAGTTGTTGACCATGTTGTATTGTTGTATACATATGACTCCTACATTCTTCATGTTAAATAAACTGGTTTTTGTAGAACCCAACACTCAAAGCATGTACAACAATTTATACGTTTCCATGTAAATATATTTATACTCTATTGCCTATCTCAGAATGTGTACAACTTGTAAACTAGAATGGTCTCACTTTATTAGTTTAACTTGCTCATCTCCCTTTGTATGGCCTTGTTATCTCCCTTCTTTACAAAAACGGTATCTTTATTATTTGTTTTTCAACTCCTCTCATCCTGTTACTTCTTATTTTAAAACTGATTGAGTCTCCATTTCTATTTTGTTTTTCTCAAGTAAAGTGTAGTTAAGTAAAACCTTGAAAATGTTCTCTTAAGAAAACCTTGACCATAAGCAGAATCTAATTCATGTTACAGTGTAGTGAGAAAAATAGCATTGAAATCATTTGTTCAATTTTAGGGAAGAACATTAGTCTTTATCAAATGTAACCTACATTAGTTTGCTTGATTAGCTTTAGATTTTTAAATACTTATATAAAGGAATGTTTGAGAACTTAGTTAACCCATTTTTTGTATCTATATTTAGTTTTTATGTAAATTGTGTTTGAATGCATGAGCCTTGAAGTGGTATTTTATATTATTAATCTTATTTCAATTATGTCAATTCCTACTAGCTCTGCCTTCAATTTTTGTTTTTAATTTAGGCACTAAAACCTCTATAACAGCTTATTGTTTAGAAAGGATATTTAAACATTTTCCCAGTAATTTTGATTTGTGTTTTACTGCTTTTTAATGTAATATAAATATCCTTTGCATACAGTCATACAGTGTTAAGATAGACTTGATGTAAAGTTTTTTAAAACTCTTTCTCTTACTTGTGGCTTACGAGATTGGTGAGACCAAGAATTAAGTCTTTGTGTTTTTGCTTGTTGTAGGATCCATGTCTGTTACGATACTAGAACTTTCTGTCTTTCATTCTTTGTTGTATTTTTGTTCCGCTAGAACTTTTTGCCCCCCCCTCCCCTTTTTTTTTCTTCTCTTGTTTTAACTGTTTAAAAAAAACTTTCATGTAAGAACTATAAAAAAAAAGGACAATAAAATATTTTATAAGCTAATGTAGCCTTGTTATATTTTTATATTGAATATTTGCATTAACTCATAGTGGTAGATGGACTCTTTGTCATTTCTTTAGTCTAGCCTACAACTACAAATATTAAGGTTCTCAAAATATTCAATGGTATGTTTTATTTTTGAAAAATCAAAGCAAACTTGATGATTTCAGGTTACTAGAAAAGAAATGAAGATTGAACTTTTTGTTAAAAATCAATTTCCTTAAATCTAAAATAACCACTGAAACTTGTACAAAAGTTAAGAAAAATATAATTGTATTTAGACAACAATAAATTACAGAGAAAATTTTTCCCCAGTGATAATCTCAATTCTGACGAGGAAAAAAAACTATGAGAATATTATAAGTTACACTAAGAATCAAACAATATAAAGCCTTCAGTTATAGTTTCAACTTTTTATTGTGTAATAATTAAAAACAACATGTATTCTCCTCATTCTGTCACCTCTTTTTATAAAGGCATGGGTTAAGTTTCATGATTCCAAAAGAAGAAGACTTCTTCATTGTCTTCACTTTCTTGAAGTCCATTTGATAAAACATCTCATTCACATCTCGCTGAAAAAAACAAAACAAAATGGACATCAGGCACTGTGGTTAAATTTGTAAACAATGATTCTGCCCCTGACCAACCAAAGAATATTTTAATAAGGTGGCGGAGGCTAGGATTTTTTCCCAGGATTTGAGGGTTTTCCTGGGTCTACCCAGCTCTGATGGGTACCTGACTTTAGTAGGGGTAAAGTAAAGGCAGCTGGGCATTGTGCTGGCCACACATCCCCTAGTATGCCATGGCCACAGAAATTGGTAAACGCTGCTTCACCAGCCATATGATCAGTTTGGTCAGAAGGGTACTTTACTTATGCCATTGCATGCTGATATTTGGAAGATTTTATTAAGAAATCTAATAAAAAGAGAAGTACTTTATGGGTATCCTAAAATTACTTAATTCTACATAAGATAAAACAAACTATTCTACTAATTCTAGTGCTTTGTTAGGTTATTCATTTTTATTAAAATAAGACAAATACTTTAAAATAAATTATTCATGGTTACAAAAATAAAGAATTACTAACATTTATTTATAGATGATCATTTCTAATACACTAAATTAAATATTTTGAAGGCATTTTAAAGTATTGCTTGGGCATTCTGATAATGTACAACTTTCACACATATCTTCCTACAGCTTTAATATCTTATCAGAAGTATAAACTAAAATCAAGTAAATTCACTTTTCTGTACAATAAAAACAACAACCATGTAATTATCAATAAATGAAAAGTTATTAACCTTATTGAGAAGCTGGAAACCTCTTTTATAAATGCCACCGATAAATTCACTCACACCTTTAAATCTGCTGACAACTTCAACAATTTTTAGTAGACCCCTGCAGAAACAAAAAAAAATATGGTTCCTCATCGTTTGTCCAGAATCAATTACCGGTGATTGTATTCTAAAGTTCTTTTTTATGTCAAAGATATGTGTTTCTTAATCAGGCTTTGTTTGGCTGTATAATAGACATAAATTAAATGTATTTCCTGGTGAATTTTAGTACTGCAAATATTACAGAAGAATGGCAACATCAAAATGCAAGTTGCAGTGAAATTTGTAAAATAAAAAGGGATAGACAAAAACCACTCACCCATCCTTCAAGATACGGTTTGCCTCCAGAATGTAGTCACCAATATTTGTTCCCATCAGTGAGAGACAAAAGACTGCTATGTCGACACTTTCATTGGGTAAAGGTGTCTGTACAGAACACAAGAAAGAAAATTAAACCTTTCACTATAACAGAGTGCTATAGCATTAAACATATCTACTTACTAAGGTAAATGTAATTTTTCTTTATTAAACAGCAGTATGATTGTGACCCCAAAAAAAGTACTTTAATTATTTTTTTTAAGGTGTTCCATTTTGCCTTTGTGAGCAACTAGCATTAACTATTCTTTCTGCATTACCTGAATGTTTTTATCAAAAGGTATATAATTGTGTATTATGTTGTTATCAATTAATACTATGTATCAAAAGGTGCTACTCCTGGGACATAATTACCTTGGACATATCACACACAGTAACTCTGTCATTTACAGCGACCAGATCAAAAGAATGTACTGTATGTGGTAAGCTTGCTGCCAGTTTGGCATCTCCGCAGCCGAAATCTGCTATCACTGTATTTACTGGTCTACAAGAAAGATATACAAAATTAATTGTTTATTGTCTAACAGAAAAGCATCGTTGAAAAACACTATATTAATTTGTTAAAATTGTTTGTTTAGCTTCAATTACAATTAACGGCAGCAACTTTTGTGATCATTCTCATTAGTGTTATTAGCAACAAAAATGTGAATGGGTCCAAATACTTTAATAAACAAAATAGTTCAATGTGCCATATCAGATAAACAGTATCAATGTAGACATATTTGTAACAAGATATTTTAAACTAGTTATAATTTTTTAAAGAAAAAACCCAGTCAACTTACTTGCTTTTTAGTTGTCTAATTATGTTATTTACAGGGTTGACTGGCCATTTGCTCACTTGATTCTCATAGCCTTCATGATAAAACTGGAAAGCTTCCCTGTCCTTGCGGAACATTTGCAGCGCCTCTGCACCGGTGCAGGTGTACAGTTGCTCATTGAGGAAGCGAAAACGTGCAGATTTTAATTTATCCCTGGCCTTTGTTCCCAGGGCTGAGCTTTCCCACAGAGATTGGCCACTGGGGGGCGCCTCTGCATCTTGCAGCTTTCTCTCTGCATTTTGCAGCTTTCTCTCTGATCTCTTGTCGCTGTTTTCCGGATGGATCCCTTTGGCAGAATCTACATTCTTTTTCTCATGTTTACTATTTTTATGAGACTTATATTCTAGTGCAGTTTCTGCATCTGAAATGTTATTTATGAGGCCATTTACCTTCTTAAGCTTTCTCTCTGATCTCTTGTCGCTGTTTTTCGGATGGATCTCTTTGGCAGAATCTACATTCTTTTTCTCATGTTTACTATTTTTATGAGACTTATATTCTAGTGCAGTTTCTGCATCTGAAATGTTATTTATGAGGCCATTTACCTTCTTATTTTTCTTTTTGGCCTTTTTATCCATCTTTTTCAAGCCTGAGTCAGTGAACAAATGAGTGTCCTTAATGTTCTCTTCACAGATGATTTTTTTCTTTTCTTTCTTCTTTTTTTTCATACCCTGTGTTTCCCGAAGAACATCTTGAGCAACTGTGTTCACATTTTCAAAACTCTTTTTTGAGGACTTCTTTTTACTTTGTTTCTTGCCAGGGTCCAACTTAGATTCAGAAAGTGAATTCTGTGGTACATTTGTCTGTGAAAAATCCTGGGATAACTTTTTACTCTTTTTTTTCTTGTGGCCTTTGTTTGCTTGTAATTGAGATTGTTGAGCAACATTCTTCTGTACATTTGCATGTGACTCAACGGTCTTACTCGACCCACCTTCGGAGCCAGTGGCCTCAATTTCTCTGACAATAACGGCTAGAGAAGGCTTGGGTTTATTTTTCAAAGCCAGCTGCTTTTCTCTATTCTTTCTGCTGGTGTTCTTTTTCTTCCGATTTTTACTTTTCGCGGCTGGCGTTCCATTGGTGTATTCTGTGTTTTTTTCTGTTGTGAGCACTTGGTCTACTTTTACTTTTTTAGGTTTGTGGGCCAGGTCAGAATCTTTAGACTCAGATCTTTTTCTCTTTCTCCTTATCTCTGTATTACTGACTCCATTCAATGAACTTTCTGAAATGTTTTCTATTTTGTTTGGTGTTTTATTAACTTTTTTTTTCTTGTGTTTGTTTTTAGACTTAGGGTTGGTCTCACTAGTGTTTTCAATTAATGCACTCTTTTTTTTTTTAACAGTCTCACCCTTTACCAAGATCGTATTATTTCTTTTAGTAGCTTTGCTATCCGTTTTTCCTGCGTCTGAGCTCTCTCTTGATTTGTTCAACTTTCTTCTTATCTCCTTGAGCTTTTTTTTCTCTTTCTTTGATAGTTTTTCATCATCATTGTCAATGTCCTGGTTTTGTGTTTTCCACACGCCAGATTTTTTCATCTTTTTCTACAAATTTCAGTAAAAAAAAATAAAACATGAACAAAAAAATTTTGATCCATTATAATCATTGAAAAGACTAAATCTAAAAAAAAATAATTGCACAAAACTTTGAATTAAAACTTTAAACAAATCCAAACCCAATGTTTTTTTTAAATGTATAGTTTTTATGTTTTATGATTATAGCATTCTTAATTTAGATTTAAAACATGTTCACATATTTGAACTTCAACTTTCTTCTGTTTGTCTCATCCAGATGTTCTTACCACTTATTATTTTTAGTTGTTTTTCTTCTTGAAATGGCCTCTGAATTTCTCCTTCAAAATGTCACACTTTTTTATTCTTAATTCTTACAAAAGGCCAAATGTGATGCTACCCCACCAACCGGTACGGAAGTTGGTAAAACTGAGTTTGCAATAATATTCTTTATTTCCGTCAGCCTAGACCAGGTCTCCATCACCGCCCTTTCTGTGCCAGCTTTCAAATCTTCACTGAAGGGCTGAACTAAAATCCTAAAGTAAAACTCAGTCATCTGTTATATAATTCTTGTTTGTGATGCTGTTTATATTTTTTATGTGTAGTTAAATTGTGGACTCTTTCCTCGGTCCTAACGGGGGTATCCACAATAATTTGAAGAAGAAGATCCAATTTAAAAGAAAGAAGTCTAACAAACTTTTAGACTAATTTTTCCTAACGTTGAAAGAAAAACTATGTTTATTACACTTCAAAAACAATAAAAATAAGCATACAGAATAAATGTAACAAAACAAATTAAATGCTTTTGTAACCTTTTGGTTGTAATTATCTCATATACATAATTCTGATAAAAATTAACAATATTTTTGGTCTCTTATAAATCCAAGCCTTAGTCTTACAAGTTCTTTAAAAAAAAATATGTATTCTTATTTCCTACATAAATACCTTAGCCTTGTGATTGCCAAATAATGAGTTATTTAAAGACTCAGCTGTTTTGTCTACATCCCAGTTACTGTTTAATTCAAAGCCAGACATTGTCATCTGCAGATACAAGAAAAGTAACATTTTTTATAAAGTAAGTCAGACATATAGTCATTACAGATACAAGAAAAGTTACATTTTTATAAAGTAAATCACATTTCATACTGTAAGAAAAGGTCATTCACCCCTGAAACAATCATCATACAATTCTAGGTTGTTTAAACAGCACCTTTGCCTTTTCATTAAAAACAAAATATTTGAATTGAAAATTCAGATCACCCCTATACAAGATCACATTGTATTAAAGCCTAGAGAATAAGAATACGTGTTAAAAATTGACCTCTTAACACATTTTGGATGTAATTATTGGACATCACCCATATTTCTATATAAATATGTGGATAAGTAAAAAGCACTTTTCCCAAGAATAACAGAAAAACTAAGTATTCATATGTATCAAGTGTTACAAGAATATCCTGTTGCCAACTGTGTAATAGTGCAGTTATTTCCCTCTCCACATGGATGCACATCTAGCATAGCAAAATTAACAGGAATGCTTTGACAGGACTATATTGTTATCTTTATAAATGTTTGGTTTTGATAAATTGCCAAAAGGCATAGGTATGGCCTAGAGAATTTTTTGAGTTTCCAAAAATATAATTGAGTTTTTAACAGTTTAACTTACTGTGTTTCTGTTGTCCCAAAACAAAACAGACTCTAGTCTTCAAGACATTTTAAGAACGTCCTATTATTTTCTAATTATTTCCATGCCCAGACCTGACAGGTAGACTATTTCATTAAACAGACTGCATATAAGAAAAAGTTTAGGCTATTCCTTTCTTTTCAATATTGTGGGTATCTTAAATTTATTGAAATTCTTTCAACCAATTTTTGTTATCACTCTGGAATCAGATTAATAAGCTGAAAGCCAGCAAAACGGGAAATCATATTATTAGCTTTCTGTAAGTAAATCTACACCGCAACCAGTGTCTGACAATTTTACTTTCATTTTCACAACTTTTTTCACAACTACCTAATAGTCCAATAGAACTGAAATGATGCCCGCAGTTTAATCTTTGGGACAGTTTCAAAGTTTTTGTTAACCGACTGACAAGTAGACTAGCTCAGATGTTATAGGTTTATTACAAAACAAGTGTGGATCTTTTAAGTATTCTAAAGTTATGTTTTTGCATGAAGTTTTACTTGCCAACATATGAGAGTCTGTTAAAATGATCACAATTTCTAAGGAAGCAGGCTCAACATGTTGGAGTATAATTGTTCCAATAGATCAAGACACCAGAACACACTCCAATCTTTATTATTATTTTAATATTGAATAAAACAGGAGACCACTATCTATGCAATTACAAAGAAAACAACATAACACCATTCATTCCTAAAGCCTACAACAATCCACTTCCTGAGCAGTCTCAGCAGCCGGAGCAGGCCTATGCTATTAACTTTAACTCCTAGTCCTAGGTTCATTAAGGTACATTATTTGGCACAGCTGTTGTCCTGCTAACTGAAAATTTCTGCATATCATTTCATTTAGGTATTAAATCTTCTACTTTCTTCTTTCTTCCAGTTGACTTATAAATTTTTTTTAGAAGGAATTCTAGATAGAAGATTATTAGGCCTACATCCACTAGGCCCAAAACTCCGGCAGGGCGGCAGGGATAGAACCCGCGACAAGTCGGTTGACAGTCCAGTGAACTAACTGCAGGACCAGCGGATGATTTGGACCACTTATTATTTTTGGTTATTTTTTTCTTGAAAGGGCCTCTGGATTTCTTGAAAAGTTCCACTTTTCTGAACTTTACATCATTTAAAACATAGGTTCTCAACCTTTTTCGGCTCATCGCCCCCTTATAATTTTTTTTCCGCTCACCGCCCCCCCCCCCCCCCAACTTTTTTTTTTACCCCCCCCCTTTCCGCCCATCTGAACTATAGTTTCCACAATTTTTTTTATCCAACTAGACTTTTTGAGTGATTAATTATCTTTAAAAAACTGAAAAGGAAACATATTGTAAGAATTAGTAGATCAAAAAATTGACTTAACAAAAGGTTTAAATAAACAATATTAACGCGAATCGTTTGCCCGGTGTGTTGCTAGCAAATTGTCTATTTTCGTTTCAATTTTGATTGCAAAAGCCTTAGGTCTAATAAACAGTAATATTTGTTATATTACAAAACATAACTTGTTCGGCATCACTATTGAATCAAATGTGAAAACATTTTTTAGTTAAAGTTAAAGGGAGATAATTAGCCCGTTTTATTTGAGCTAATAGATGTCTATTTCTGTTTTTTTTTTGTTTTTTCTTTTATAAAAAATAAACAGCTTACAATTTATAACTTTGAAATGATCGAACTGTAAAAAGTATTTGAAAATTATATAAATATTATATGACTAAAGAATTTATATGTATATTTTCAAACATTACAATAACTACCCAGTTTGTATGATTACTACTTATCTATTCTGCTTAACTATAATTTCGCGATTCGTAAAATTTCATAACATACATTAAGGACATCTCAGTTAAACTGAGATCAAAATATCATTAACCCTTACAGTCCCGGGCGCGTATATAGCGGAACTGAAGGCAGCATAGATTGAAGTAGGTCGGTACGGGAAGGGTTAATATTAGCACGTGTTAGGCAACTGTGATCGGTCAGCAAGGTTGACAGTCCAGTGAACCAACCACAGGACCAGCCGGTCGCACACTATATTCGCCAAATACTGACCCCTACTTTATCGAAAAGTCACTGCGATTCCTATTTCTTTTTAATATATAATAATATGTAGGCATACAGTTGGGGGATATCAGATATTTAGCAGCACTTGCGTTTACATCACATTTCATCCTCCAAAAACTAATCGATTCAAATAGCTGAGGTGTTAAAATATATCAGGTACTTTTGTACCGCCCACTTGCCCTTCACCGCCCCCCAATCGCCCCCGGGAATGTCAGCGCCCCCCTAACGCTTTTCACCGCCCCCAGGGGGGCGATATCGCCCCCGTTGAGAACCTATGATTTAAAATGTCAAAATATTTTATTCTTGAAAAAGACCAACATTTTTAAAAATTCGAAATAGTCAATAAGCAATATTACCAATATTTTTATTCTTGAAAAGGAAAAGGCCCACACTTTTTTTTTGGAAAATGGAAAAAAATGGTCTTCACAGCCACAGACTCGGGTCTTTAGCTAAACGCAATGGGAGTATAGCCTTAATATAGTATAGCTGCTACCCCCACCCCCGCCCCTTTTCCCCAATCATCCTTTAACTCTTGACTACTCTACTGGGCCTATGGCTAAATACATAATAAATATTTTAAATGATTGGCATAATAATAAAATGTGGGACCAAAATGTGACCCTTTTAAATACTTTTAATTTTAAAATTTTGAACACGCGTATTTTTACTTTATTGTAGGGTCGTCTTTACTAGTGCTAGGACCTCTAGTACGCGTATCACAAATGACAAACAGAATCGTATCGATGTTTGCTAATTGTTTAGCTTCATCATTAGTTAATAAATGATACAGGTGGGTTTATTTAACATTTAAAAAAGCATGCTTTACTTACGCAAAACGAACGTATTGGATTTAAAAAGGTTTACTTGAGAAATACAATTAGTCACTCTTGCAAATTAGAGTTACATAGTGATACCCAGAAGTGAAACAGGACATAAAAAAAAGGAAAGGAGAAACATCGAAACACAACATAAACAGAACCATAAAGGACTTCAGATTAGATTTTTTTTTTTTAAAGAGAAAAAGACATGAATTAAGTGGAAACGAAAATGAAATACAACATTGTTAATTTCATTGCACTCACCATTTGTAAGTACAAAATTGTTCTTAAATCGTTAGTAAATAGCCTACGCATACGACGCTACGCCAGGCTACGCCTACTACTCAGGCTCAGGGCTACTGACTACTCCTACAAGACTACAACTACAACTACAACGACATGAGTACTACAGTCTTGAGTCTTGAGTCTACACTGACTTTCACTGAGTCTACAGTGACTCTTCTATTATCTTATAGGCCTACATTACAGAAGCTCCTTCTATAAAGAATCAAAGAAGATTATATAAATTGCGTCCTACGCTCATCCGTAGTCCGAGTCTAGTCTTGCATTTTTATTAGTGTTTTAAATGATAAGTTACTGGTTTTCCTGGTTTGTTCAGGGAACCCATTCCATGGTCATGGTGCCGGCCTTTTAGTTTAAGTCTAAGTATGAATATAATATTTAATATTAACTTGTAAAGAATGGAATAGATTGCTTGAGCCTGAACAGACCAGGAAAACCAGTAGGCCCTAACTTAACATGCCTAGCCTAACACGGTCGATCATGGTGTTTAACTGTTTAAATGTTGAATGATGTTAATAAAATCAATGAACATTTGAACAGTTAAACACCAAATGCAGAACTAGACTCAAACCATGGATGAGCAATAATCCTCTTTATAAAAGGAGCGTCTGTAATCATTACAACCATAGGATTGTTTTAGTAGGCCTAAATAGTAGTCTGCATTTTACGTCTCGAGAGATGATCCATTTTCCTTGCAGGCCCTCATGTGGCTAAAGAGGCCAATCCTGGATGTACAGGCACAGTCACACTGGCTGCAGTTGAATGTAGCGGAAGGGACCACGTTTTGTTCCTGGCGCACTCCTCTCCCGCAAGCCTGGAACCTTCTTTGATTCCTCCCCTCCAGGTGGGCCTATCCTGCGCCATGATCTCCCAATTGTTTGGGTTATTTTGGAGGTGCTTCATATCTCTTTTACAGACATTTGCAAATCTCAGTTTTGGACGTCCAGCAGGTCTCTGTCCCGAAGCTAGTTTTCCATAAAGGATTTCCTGGGGAAGTCGACCCTGTGGCATTCATCGTACATGACCTGGCCAGCTGAGACGTCGGTTGCTGAGAATAATGCGGATGTCTTGACAACCTGCTCTTCATAGGACCTCTGCATTTGTAACCCTGTCCTGCCATCTTATATCTAAAATGCGTCTGAGATACCTGAGGTGGAAGGTGTTCAATTTTCTCTCCTGCCAGAAATATGTGCTCCATGTTTCACTGCCATACAGCAGGGTACTCAGAACGCATGTTCGATAAACTAGTGACTTAGTGGAGCGTGTAAGCAGTGGCCTATATATACATATAAAGTATATAGATATATTTATATTTACCTTTAATTTGAAAAAAAAAATGTTTTAAATGACTGTTAAAAGGAAATGTAGCCCAATAAAAGTAATTTATAAAATTTTAAAATTATGTTTTAACTTTGAAATTTACTTTCTGTTTTTACTCTACAAAATGGTCATGGCTCATTGAATATCTGACCATGTTGTAATCTACAGCTATCTTCTACATTTACCTGTAAGGGTTTTAGTAGTAGATTAGGTTTTTGGACAATATTTTCATGACCTATAGTTACATCTGTAATGAGTTTTAATTTTTACACAATTAAAAAAAGATTAACTTGATTTGGAATTCAAACAACAAATTGATTTTTCCCTACAGTAATTTGTCGCTCTGAGTCAACTGCCGCCAATAGCAAAAATGTGCTTTTTGTAGTTGTTGATGATTTGCGTACCGCTCTTGGATGTTATGGCGACCCCATTATGAGAACATTAAATGTGGATAACTTGTCAAGAAAGTCTCTGTTGTTTGAGCAAGCTTATGTTCAGGTTTGTGATGGAATTATTTTGGAAACATTAGAAAATTTATAATTGGGAACTATTTAATAAAACTTTTTTTTTATGCATTAAAAGAAAATGTTCTCTTTTTTTAAGCATTATTATTATTTTTACATTTGAAACACTCAGGCTCTCTTACACCAAACGATTCAATATTTCCTAACCTTATTAATTGAACTGTTTTAAACTTTCTTAAATAATAGCCTAAGCCAGGCTACTTTTTGTTGTTGTTTTTAAAATTTTAAATAATTGATTACAATTAAGTAAACATAAAGATCTAGCAAGTTTAAGACTATTTTAGAACTGCTAACTCTATATATGATCAGTCTCTGATGAAATACGCAGCATTTGCACCAACCAGGAAAATCTTTTCTTATAACAAAAGGCCTAATAAATGATTTTGTTAAAAATTAGTTTAAAATGTTACCATTTTAATGGCTCTCTGTTTGGTTTATAGTTTTCTAGAATCAAAATCTAATGTAGTTGTTGTGATGTATGAGGATGGGGTTAGCATTAATTAACTCCCTTTTTTTTAGTTTTTATTACCTTCCCTTGTAACTGGTGGTCACATTCTTTTGGCGACCCTGGGAGACCCTTGTCCATTTGGCATGAGCGATCAAGGAGAGTTTTTGGACCATGCGATAATGCAGCATAAAATCAGATAACATAACTATAAACTTTAAATTTGATCATGTGATATGATAAGACAATACAAAACCAAAATAATATGAGTAATTTATTATTAGTTACACAAAGTAGCCAATTGGTCTTCTGTTGGAAAAAACTTCAAGATTATTTACCGAAAATAACAATATCATTGATAAAAGGTGAATATTCTCCCTCAACAATGTTAGATCTATACTTTCAATATAATAAAAAAATGTATAAATTTACTTTAGCACAAATTACACAATTAGATTAAAAAAAACAAAGAACTAAAAATGCAGTACATTTTTAACCTTTAAATCCAACATAATAATGTTCTAAATTACTTATCAAGACATGAAGATAATACAAAGATAAAGTCATATTTCTCATTTTATACATTACAGGCGCTCCTATAAAGAAGATTATTGCGTCCTGCACTGTTCCTGTAGTCTGAGTCTAGTCTTGCATTTTTATTAGTGTTTTAATTGAAGTTAGATTACTAGTTTTTCTGGTTTGTTCAGGATGCTTTGATGCCACTCTGGAAGAAAGAGTACTTGTAGACATATGTTCTCGCATAAGGGGCAAGGAAATTGTTTTTGTCTATATGTTTATCTGAGCATTGCAATGGGTTGTTACCGTGTTGTATTTCTAAACCAGAGTTTACTGCCTTATGTATTATTACTACTTTAATCTTTGTTCTTCTGTCCTCTAGTGTTTCTAGGTTTAGTGATTTGACTATTGTAACTCTTCTTAGGTGTAAATATTCGCTAGTATTGAACCTTGCCGCTCTTTTCTTAATTTGTTCTAATTTTTTTATGTTTTCTTTAGTTGATGGGTCCCATACAGATGACGCATATTATATTATAGGTCTAACTAATGTGAGGTAGCATTTTAGTTTTATAATCTTATTATATTTTTAAAAATTCCTTTTTACGAATCCTTATGTTATGTTAGATTTTGTAATTACTTCATCAATGGATTCCAACTTACCGGTAACTTATTATTTATTATTACTATTAAATACTTTGCATTGTTAGTTTGGGTTACGTCTTTACCATGAATAAAGTAGTTTGTAATTAGCCTATTTGTTTCTTTTTCTTGGATACTCTTAACAGTTGGCATTTTTCTGGGTGAAAAGACATACTTCAGTTAGATTCTCATTTTTGTAATTCATAAGTTTATTGTAAGAGCTCACTATCTTTTTCTGTTTTTATTGTTCTATAAATTATACAATCTTCTGCAAATTTCCTTACTTTTGTTCCTGTTGAGATGTAATTAGGTAAGTCATTAAAATAAATTAGAAATAATAGGGTCCTGGAACAGTTCCTTTTGAAACTCCTGAGTTTACAGTTATTGATTAGGCCTTTATTTAGAGCCATTAATTATTACTGATGTAAGGAACTACAGATGCCAAAATACTAAAGTTTCTTTACCAAACTATTATGGTGAACAAAATTTAATTTTAAGACAAAATTTAGTAATTTATCATCAATTTGGTTGTTATTATCTTAAACAGTCATCTATTAAACCTTTTTTTAAATTTAATTTGACATGATCTGTTTTTCCTGAAGCCATGTTGGTGTGGGCACAGTGCATTATGTATAGGTGATTTTCTATACTACTATATATTATATGCTGAATTATTTTACATGTTATGCTTGTTAGAGAAACAGGTCTGTAATTTCCATTGTCAAATGCATTTCCTTTTTTGAAAAGGGGGTTACATTGGCTAATTTCCAAACTTGGGGCACCATGCCCTGGTTTAGAGAGTCCTGAAAAAGTATTGTAAAGATTGGAGATAGTTCATTATTTAGTTTTTAAGCAGTCTTGCTTTTCATCTGGACCAGAAGCTTTGTTTACTTTTAAGTTTGTTAGGAGTTTGTTTATGCCTTTTCCCTCTACAATTATGTTTCCTATTTCTTCTATTTTGTTTAAATTTATGGAGATTTCTTTGTCACCTGGATTTGAAAAATTAAAAAAAAATGATGCAAAATATATTATGTTAAGGATGTTAGCTTTAGTTTCATTGTCATTATAGGTTTTATTGTTTTGGCCTTTTAGTGGAGCTATTTGTTCTCCTACTTTCCAATTGGCATCAGCGGGTTTATAATGTTTATAGTACGCTGACAAAACTAGGCAGTAAGAACAACAAATTAGAATGATTTAAAAACACTATCAAACTGTAAAATATACTTAAATGACAACTTATTGACATATAGGAGGCAATTATCTTTTCTTTAGAAGGAGCTGGGCGTCATTGGAATAAAAAAAATAAGATAGTTAAACATATAATATGTTTATACTATTCAATGTTTCTATTTCTTGCATATTGCATATTCACGTTTCAAGATGCCTCTTGTGTGTACATCAGCAACATTTTAACTCACCCAATTTTAGGAGAACATAATGCAAGCCGCAAAGTATCTCGAAAATGTGCACTCATCTTCAAATATATGAAAAAATGTATGGCGGAATTAAAATAATCTAAGATAAAATTACACAAAGCTGTCGCCACAAATAAATTGTTGAACTTTTTCAACAAGTAAAAAATTCTGGTTCAGCCAATTGAGCAATGCAAGAAATAAATCTGGGAAATAGGTTGATGATATAAACTAAGATGATTGCTAGCAATGTTTTGGAAACTTGTTTTTCACGTTTGGATATGATCATTTTGTTATTGAGTTCTTTCTGAAGGTATTGTGAGGATTTTTTAAGAAAGTAAATAGTTCCAGCTGAGAATGAACACATGACAATAAAACTAATCACTGGAATCAATATGGCGATAATCTGATAATACGTCATAACTAGACCAGAATTTTGGTAATAAAAATCACTGAAAAAAGGTTTTGCAATAGTCACATTAAAAATCTGGCTATACTCAAATCTGATTGTGTATAAGAAATACACAACAAAGTAGGCGCCAAACGTGATAAACGAAATGATTATAACAGAGACCAAAGTTATTGTTGGAGTTATTAAAGTTTTAGCTGTGAAAGGTTTCCAAACACGCAAACATCTTTCTACAGAGACAAATGCAGCTAGTACAAAGGTAACATAACCAGTAAATATGGCTGTGTAGTCCAAATAGGGAAGATTGTACCAAGCGACGGCCAACACTTGATTAAACTGTTCGATCACGACTGACCATTTGTTCACAAAGCCACAGACACACTTGATGAGATTCCACAGGGCTATCGCTGTCATAGAAATTGTCGGACCTTCTTTGAAACCTTGGCGATAAAATACAGCAACATTCAATGTATTGGTGATGATGCCGATAAAGGTAAGGGGAAGAAACCCTCCAGATCTAATGTAAAGGTTTATTGTCCCTAGTAATTCATCACTAATAAAATTGTTAACTGTTGACTGAGTATCATTATAGCCAGTCGCAAAGGTACCTATTAAGGCAGACATTATTATCAATAACATGTAGATCTATCTATAGAAGTCGGCTAAATGAACACATTTTTTATTTGTAACAAAGACCGTTGGTTTTAAATGACTGGGAACAATTTCTCTTAAAGTAGGCTTTCTCCTCACCTAGAAACTATAAAAAAATATTCGTTTTAATTATACCAAAGGTTTCACAAAATTTTTTTTAAAGGTTTCAATTAATCATTCAACTTTTCTTCGTGTCTCTGCGAATTAATTAATAGTCTGGTTGTAGATAATTGTCTTTCCTTTAATAACACAGTTTTTTTTTTTTTTAGTAGATTAATGATTGCGCAGAAAACTCCATTTAATTGAAACTCAAAAGTAAATTATAAAAATATAAACCAGACTTTACAAGCTGCAAAAAATTTAATTGAAAGGCACAGACCAAAAGACTTAGAAAATAATAAACATACCTACTAAAGATATACCAGAAAACTCATCATTACCAGCTCAATAAAAAGTGACCTTTAATAACACTGTGTTTTTTTTAAATAGTAGGTTTATAGTTGAGCAGGAAACTCCATTTAATTGAAACGCAAAAGCAATTATAATTGTTTTCTTAATGAGACTTTACAAGCTGCGTAAAGTTAATTGAACGTCACAGACCGAAAGATTGAATAAATTGATAAACATATCTTACAACTTACAACATAAAGCCCAGGAGTGACCCACTTGTTTAGATCAATAATGGCGGGAACCTGTTATTTTACCCAACGTAGTTTAAAAAAAAATAATTTGTAGAACTTTTTTTTCTTTGCTTTACAGAGCTAACAGTACTTTAAAAAGATTTTGCTTTCACGTTATTATACGTTTATATAATGTTTCTATTCTGTTTTCTAAGTATATGTTATAGTCTTTACTTTTTGTCATTTTACGCAGCATTAAAATTGCGGGAACTTTGGCTTTCAGTAGAAAAGTTTTTGAACACTCTTTGTCATTGTTTGGACTAGCCATCTGCTGAGTCTTAGAAATAGTTTCATTTATACAAGTTTCAACAGTTAATTATTAAATTTAAAAAAACAACACTAATAATGCAAAGTACTTAGGAGTGATAAAAAAAATAGAATCTTGTAATCCACATATTGATGAAGTAATTACAAAATCTAACAAAACATTAGGCTTCATAAAAAAGAACTTCTACAAATGTAATAAGATTGAAATGCTATCTAACATTAATTAGACCTATAGTAGAATATGCATCATCTGTATAGGACCCATCAACTAAAGAAAGCATTAAAAAATTATAAATTATTACAGTGATCTCCCTTACAGCTGGACCAATACTCCATATCATCCATCTACGGAGAAATACAAAATGGCCAAAGTAAGACCAAACTATTCCCATAGTTGAAGTATACATCCAGATGTAATGATTTTAAAAAATACTTAGTATATTATTTTTATTTTATGAAAGTATAAGATTTTTTTCACAATTTAAGTTTAAGAATATTACATTTACATCACTTGTCATTTTATTAGAATGAAGAAAAAAACAACAAAGCTGTTGCCTCAATATAAACACAAGACAGATCTACATTTTTGTTATACTAAATTTTGTCCTTATACAAAACAATTTCCTCCAGGTGTGCCCTAATGCAGATGGAACTCTAGGCATGAATATTGTATGTCCTGTAGAGGTGGACAAAATGCCTGAAGGAACCTTACCTGATATACAAATGGCTGATTTCGCTGTAGAGTTTTTACAAAATATGTCAAAGTCGAAGCAGCCTTTCTTCTTGGGCCTGGGCTTTCACAAGCCGCACATTCCACTCAAGTATCCAAAGGAATATCTCAGTAAGAAACCATTCTTTTGTGTCTAGTTGAAGAAAATTTAAAATGCATTTCTTTGGTGGACAGTTGTCTGGGTCAGTAATGTGTAAGCGTGTTTGTGTGTTTGTTGTGATTTGGGTGAATGACGACAGGGGGACAGGTGTTGAGGTTAAGAAAGTTGTGTGAGGATATAGAGGCTGGAAGGTTGTGTTCGTGTTTGTGTTTACTGTGTGTTATTGTGGAGAAGACTAATGGACTCTTACTATATCATTATTTCAATCTATTCTATCAAATTTCGGTTATAAAACAACGGAGTGTTATTCCGTGTGTATTAGAGTTGTGCGATTTATTGCAGTCATTATCTAGATCATTTGAAGAACTCGAACGTCACAATTTCCATCTGAAAAAAATGTTTTATATTTCATGACAGATGTGTAATACACATAGCAGGAATGTGAGTTATGAAAACAAATATGTGCCTTTTAAAATTACCAAAATATTTTTTGTCTGAAACAGAATACTTTGATCGAGGATATGTTACATTTTAAACACTTGATTACTTTCTTATACAAAGAAAATATCCATTTTTATCATCAGCTGATCATGCATACAATTTGTTTCAGAGCTTTACCCTTTGTCAGAGATTGGTTTAGCTAAGTATAACACCTACCCACCCAGACTACCATTGGTGGCCTGGGATCCATGGACAGACTTAAGAGAAAGAGATGATGTTCAAAAATTAAATGTCAGTTTTCCATTTGGGCCCTTGCCAAATGACTACCAGGTAAATTCATTTTTTTTTATTTTGTTGATAATATTTTCATGTTTTATATTCAATTTAATTTGTTTAAAGAAATCTTTTTTAAATGAAATAGACAAGCTAATATAAACCACCAATTTTGTAGAGCATGAAAAATGTTATGGATACTACTGGTTTATAAGTAATAGAACTACACCCTAAAGTTCAATAGATATATTTGCCCAGACATGTAACTTGACAACTTGATTACAACTATGATTCCAATACTATACTAGTCCGTACAACTTGATTACAACTATGATTCCAATACTATACTAGTCCGTACAACTTGACTTTCAACTATGATTTCAATACTCTACTAGTCCGTACAACTTGACTTTCAACTATGATTTCAATACTCTACTAGTCCGTACAACTTGACTTTCAACTATGATTTCAATACTCTACTAGTCCGTACAACTTGACTTTCAACTATGATTTCAATACTCTACTAGTCCGTACAACTTGACTTTCAACTATGATTTCAATACTCTACTAGTCCGTACAACTTGACTTTCAACTATGATTTCAATACTCTACTAGTCCGTACAACTTGACTTTCAACTATGATTTCAATACTCTCTTAGTCCGTACAACTTGACTTTCAACTATGATTTCAATACTCTACTAGTCCGTACAACTTGACTTTCAACTATGATTTCAATACTCTACTAGTCCGTACAACTTGACTTTCAACTATGATTCCAATACTCTACTAGTCCGTACAACTTGACTTTCAACTTTGATTCCAATACTCTACTAGTCCGTACAACTTGACTTTCAACTATGATTCCAATACTCTACTAGTCCGTACAACTTGACTTTCAACTATGATTCCAATACTCTACTAGTCCGTACAACTTGACTTTCAACTATGATTTCAATACTCTACTAGTCCGTACAACTTGACTTTCAACTATGATTTCAATACTCTACTAGTCCGTACAACTTGACTTTCAACTATGATTTCAATACTCTCTTAGTCCGTACAACTTGACTTTCAACTATGATTTCAATACTCTACTAGTCCGTACAACTTGACTTTCAACTATGATTTCAATACTCTACTAGTCCGTACAACTTGACTTTCAACTATGATTCCAATACTCTACTAGTCCGTACAACTTGACTTTCAACTTTGATTCCAATACTCTACTAGTCCGTACAACTTGACTTTCAACTATGATTTCAATACTCTACTAGTCCGTACAACTTGACTTTCAACTATGATTTCAATACTCTACTAGTCCGTACAACTTGACTTTCAACTATGATTTCAATACTCTACTAGTCCGTACAACTTGACTTTCAACTATGATTTCAATACTCTACTAGTCCGTACAACTTGACTTTCAACTATGATTTCAATACTCTACTAGTCCGTACAACTTGACTTTCAACTATGATTTCAATACTCTCTTAGTCCGTACAACTTGACTTTCAACTATGATTTCAATACTCTACTAGTCCGTACAACTTGACTTTCAACTATGATTTCAATACTCTACTAGTCCGTACAACTTGACTTTCAACTATGATTCCAATACTCTACTAGTCCGTACAACTTGACTTTCAACTTTGATTCCAATACTCTACTAGTCCGTACAACTTGACTTTCAACTATGATTCCAATACTCTACTAGTCCGTACAACTTGACTTTCAACTATGATTCCAATACTCTACTAGTCCGTACAACTTGACTTTCAACTATGATTCCAATACTCTACTAGTCCGTACAACTTGACTTTCAACTATGATTCCAATACTCTACTAGTCCGTACAACTTGACTTTCAACTATGATTCCAATACTCTACTAGTCCGTACAACTTGACTTTCAACTATGATTCCAATACTCTACTAGTCCGTACAACTTGACTTTCAACTATGATTCCAATACTCTACTAGTCCGTACAACTTGACTTTCAACTATGATTCCAATACTCTACTAGTCCGTACAACTTGACTTTCAACTATGATTCCAATACTCTACTAGTCCGTACAACTTGACTTTCAACTATGATTCCAATACTCTACTAGTCCGTACAACTTGACTTTCAACTATGATTCCAATACTCTACTAGTCCGTACAACTTGACTTTCAACTATGATTCCAATACTCTACTAGTCCGTACAACTTGACTTTCAACTATGATTCCAATACTCTACTAGTCCGTACAACTTGACTTTCAACTATGATTCCAATACTCTACTAGTCCGTACAACTTGACTTTCAACTATGATTCCAATACTCTACTAGTCCGTACAACTTGACTTTCAACTATGATTCCAATACTCTACTAGTCCGTACAACTTGACTTTCAACTATGATTCCAATACTCTACTAGTCCGTACAACTTGACTTTCAACTATGATTCCAATACTCTACTAGTCCGTACAACTTGACTTTCAACTATGATTCCAATACTCTACTAGTCCGTACAACTTGACTTTCAACTATGATTCCAATACTCTACTAGTCCGTACAACTTGACTTTCAACTATGATTCCAATACTCTACTAGTCCGTACAACTTGACTTTCAACTATGATTCCAATACTCTACTAGTCCGTACAACTTGACTTTCAACTATGATTCCAATACTCTACTAGTCCGTACAACTTGACTTTCAACTATGATTCCAATACTCTACTAGTCCGTACAACTTGACTTTCAACTATGATTCCAATACTCTACTAGTCCGTACAACTTGACTTTCAACTATGATTCCAATACTCTACTAGTCCGTACAACTTGACTTTCAACTATGATTCCAATACTCTACTAGTCCGTACAACTTGACTTTCAACTATGATTCCAATACTCTACTAGTCCGTACAACTTGACTTTCAACTATGATTCCAATACTCTACTAGTCCGTACAACTTGACTTTCAACTATGATTTCAATACTATACTAGACCGTACGACTTTGAATATGGAGCACCATGGTCTAACAGTTTTTGGATTGTCATTCCCAGGGACTCGTCCTGGGATTCAGGTTAAACACCTGTTGTTGTTCCTTTATCTAGATCAGGATGACCCAGATCTGATGGGTACCTTACTTTGGTTGAGGAAATTAAAGATGGCTGAGCTTTGTGCTGGCCTCACAATTGTCTAGTGAATGCTGCTTCCCTAGCCCCATGTACAAAAATGGCCTGAAAAAGTAACGTAACTTTTTTTTTCACCCCGCCAACAATAAAGTTACAATTGACACACATTGATTTGCTTATGAATTATCTAATTGTCATGGTTTACTTTTAATTTTCATTAAAACATTAGTGGGTATGGCAGACTATGAAATAATTTCAAGTTAGAAGAAAAGCTAACTGTGTAAAATACTTTCTCAGCTGTTAGTTAGACAAAGTTACTACGCAGCCACATCTTACATGGACGTACAGCTTGGCAGGGTGCTTAGTTCACTTGAAGAAAATGGCTTGGCAGAAAACACAATCATCACATTCATTGGGGATCATGGTAATACACATTGACATCCTCTATTTATGAATTTTTGCTGTCGACCAAAATGCATATAAATTATATCATCAGACAAATAGACTGAGTCAAATTAAAAAGTCTTTTTTTTTTAGCTAAAGAAATTTGTGTGAATAGGCTATTGATTATTAAAGTTTGTGTATGATTTATAACAGCAATATATCTGAGAATCAATTCAATACAATGGCTTTCATTTGGCAGTATTAATTTATATTTTAACTTTTTAGATCACATTTTAAAACTTTAGAAAAGTGAATAACAAAAATTCTAGTAAAAGAAGGGAGAGAACTCATATATATTAAATACCTTATGGTAGAACATATTTTTAATTGTTTTGCTTTGAAATATTGGCATTTATTTATAGTAAACTAAAAAAATATATATTTATTTGATCCAATTTAGTAATAGTTGAGTTAGTAGTAATATCTTAGCAAGATAGGCCCTTTTATTGCAAAGAGAATGAAGTAGCAGAAATACATTTAATAAGTATACAATAATTAAAAATATGTTATTTAAAAATATACAATATAAAAATACACATTAAGGAGTTGATGCTATGTGCTGTTTTTTCAGTATTTATATATGAAGACCACAAAGGAGTCACATTTTGTAACCTTTCAAGTTACAACCCCTGTCCTATATATAGTTATAGTCATACATACTATGTACTGAACTACTAGTCTTTTGAATAGCTCGAAACTACTTTTTTTCCAGTGTGGTCTTTGTATTTTTTTAATAATTAGCATGTATTTTATAAAAATTGACTATTTGCAAGGTTTTTTTTTCTTTGAACCCTTTTTTTTTATATTCTAAAGACATTTTCTTCTGCTAGATAATCCACAATAATTTGTGTAGGTTACCTGTTTATCAAGGTGTTCATTTCATCTATATTGTATTTTACACCTTTAAGGTTGGTCTCTTGGGGAACACCAGGAGTGGTCTAAATACAGCGTCTTTGATGTAGCAGCTCGAGTTCCTTTCTTAATGTACATTCCTGGAGTGACCTTTAGAAAACAGGAGAAGAAAGAAAAAATATTTCCTTTCCTTGACCCATTACGAGACCCACCCCACAGCTCAATACAAAAGTTTTCTAAAGGAGGACAATCAAATGATGAACATCTTCTGCTGTTTAAATCAGAGTTTGAATTGGCCAAGGACACATTAGAGTCACCTCAATTAGGAAATAATTCATTTATGTATGAGGCTTACAGGAGCTCAGCTTTAGTAGAAATGGTGGATTTGTTTCCGACTCTGGCTGATGTCGCAGGCTTACCAGCTCTTCCCCTTTGTCCCGAGTATTCATCATCTGTTTGGTTATGTACAGAAGGCACAAGTCTTTTGCCTTTAATAAAGAACATCACCAGCAGCCGTGTTGACACAAAACTCCACAAACAGTCCACAAGCTTAAATGAAAACCATCCTTCAGAAAACAATGATGAACTCAACTCAAGACATTCCAGTCAGGAGGACATGATAAGTCTGGCTGAACAATGTGATCCTTCTCTCATGCTGTCGATTTCAACCCCCGAGTGGAAGAAAGCCGTGTTCAGCCAGTACCCAAGACCCTCAGTCATGCCCAGGGAGGACAGCGACTCGCCCCACTTGAAGAACATCCAAATCATGGGCTACAGCATGTGGACCCCAGAGTTCCATTACACAGAGTGGGTGGGCTTCAGCCCCGCCAACTACACCGCCAACTGGGAGGACGTATATGGTGTTGAGCTCTACATAAGATCTTCAGATCCTTATGAAATAAACAACATGGCTTTGTTTGAGAGTTGTGAGGCTTTAGTGAAACTACTCTCTAAACAGTTGCACCAGGGTTGGCGGGCAGCTTTGCCAAACTAGCTTTTACAGTCAAATAATAATTTAAAAAAGAAAACTTTTGTTAGAGAAATATAAAAAGAAATTTATTTGACAAATCTGTAGTTGTCTTATGATGGCAACCGAAACTTAGTAAACCTTGTAATTTCTTTTTTAAATTTTTGTTTAGAAATGTAAATTGAAATGCTAACAATGTTCTAACATATAAAGATTAAATACTTGAACAATACTGTTACTAGCAATAGAAGAAAAAAAGAGCCAGAGTGAAAAATGTTACTTTCTTTATTACAATTTTGATACGTAAAAATAATGTTGTTATTTTTTTAATGTAATGACAAAACAACAAAGTTTCTGAAAAATAAGTAAAATATTTATCAATGATAATTTCTATCACATTCCACATTCAATATTTACGTTTATCTATATACATCACAGGTTTTTCATTTTTGAACTTTTTGATAACTAGACAACAGATCTGTAGTTGTTTTTAATACAGAGACAATCAGTTCTTATATATTATGTACAGTATACTTTTGTTTTATAAAAAAAACTGCATTTACTGTTGCAACAACACAAAGCTCAACTAATGTTGTATTTGCATGCCATTTGTTTTAACAATATAATTATTGAACTGTAAATATCTTGTAAATATCTTTTGCCAGTGGATTTATCAGTATTATATTTTTTTACAATGACATTGCTATACCATACCAATTTATTTAGATCAAACCATCTGGCCCATGGACAATTATATCTCCAATCCAGACATTGAATCAAAAGTATACATTTCTTGGCCAGTTATACAAGGACCGGTATATAAACAGTATACTATACTATACTTAAGTCATATAAAACTGTTACTTATTTTATAATAGCTCTTTAAAAAATTTTTTGGGAAAAAAACATTTTTTTTAAACTTTTGTGTACAGTAGACTTACTTATTCATTCTAAAGTAAACATTACATTACATTCATTACATTACATTGCATACATACATTACATTAATTACTCAATATTATAGTACAGGAGAAATTCAATGAATTGTATGCCTTTCAACAGTTATAAAAAAAATATGTGTAAGGAATATGCTTGAGTGTACAACGGTTGTATTCTTTCTCTACTGTAAGGAAAAGTAAAGTCACATAAAGCTTACAGGGATTTAACAATCAAACTTTTGACTTGACATTAGGTTATTGGGTGTTAATTTAAATGGTTAAAAGACTAGGACTTGTCCCTTGTTATGGAGGGTGTTCCTGAGTCTACCCAGCTGTGATGGTTGCCAGTAGTTGGGGATAAGTAAGGGGCATTGTGCTGGCCACACATCCTCTTGTATATACCATAGCTACAGAAACTTACCATATGGATCAAACAGGCCCCATGATCAAATTGGTCTAAAAGAATTACTAGCACCTCTGTGGTGAAATGACCTTCAGAACACAATTAAGAATGACCTTCAGAACACAATTAAACAAGCAGACAATATTGACATTTTTAAAACAAAAATAAAAACACACTTTTTCAATTTATTTTAATAACATATGATAAATGTAAAGCGCATTTGTATTCTTTGTTATGAATGGCGCTATATAAATATGTAATTTTTTTTTTTGTTGGTTTTTGGGGTGGTAAATTTGTTATACCTGATTATTGTCATACATTGCATTTTGATATATTTAAGTCAATTTACAGTTATTGTTTATGCTTACACAAAATTGTTTAGTAAAATTACACATTTTCCTATTTGCAATAATTATTTTATATGTTACAAAAGTATTAAAATAATATACTATTCAAATATACTATAGTTGCTTTAAAATATTCTTTTTAAATTTGATATATATATACCGATCAGAGATGGATATGTTTTAAGTACTAATAATACAGAAATTCATAGTGTATGGTGACAGTAAAGAGAGAACAATATAAAGCATGTTTAAATATGACATTTAAAATTGAATTTTTTTTATTAATTATACTAAGTAAAAAACAAAGTTTGGTATATACATTTGCAGTGTGTATAAAATTCTGAAAATTAACACTTATTTATATACATAATTATGAGATATTCACACAAATATAATATTCATTATCATTGTGCCAAAACTGCTAAATTTAATAAACAAACATTCACAGTTGTTGTTGCTATAGTTTCTCGCTTTTCATTCTATAGTCAACATTTTTTGTTCCTCATTTGTTGAGTCTAAAAACTGTTGTCACTGATGAAGTAAGTCATCATACTGAGAACCCATGCAGGTTGGTTGATGGCTGCTCTATGTCCTGCATTCCTTAATATGACCTTTCGGAAAAAAACATTCAGAAAAAAAGATAAATCCTTGGGCAAGTATTTGTGTAGACACTGTAAATCAATAACATTGAGTATAATAGTAGCAGTAAGACAAGATATTGAAAAAAACAACTGAATACGTTTATTCCTTCATTAATTTTTTTTTTTAATTATTACCCGAGTTAAACAAAATAATGTGAAAATCAGCATGAGAAAACATTTTTTAACTAAGTTTTTGACATGGCATTTGAAATCAATATTTATATATAGTTTGGTAAAATCAAATGCAATTGGCAGGTATTAAGACACATTTGTAGGCAAATCTTGTTTTATGAATAAAGTAGAATGTAAATAAAAACTTTAAACAAATTATCTAAACATTTTTGTCGCAGGATAGCGACTGTCAAAACAGCGACTGTCACTTGAGCGACTCACAAGAGCGACTGTCATTTGAGCGACTACACAAGGGCAACGTAATCAGCTAGGCATTTTGACTTTTAAGACTTTTTGTACTGTTAACAGTAGTAAGTAGGCATTTCGACTTTTAAGACTTTTCGTACTGTTAACAAACCAAACTAGAAAATAATAATTTTATTAAGGTTTTAATTTTAATGGAATTAATTAAATATTTTGTGAAATGAACGAAATAAATTATTGTGAAACCTTATAAATCGCGATTATTTTAGAAATTTCCAGAAAATCCACAATATATTTTCTCATATAATATAATAAAAATAGTAAGCACTAAAAATAACTTTTCTCCCTAATTTGTTCCTACACAGTGATCGCTGTCAGCGCGCAATTAGTGGGCGGGACTATAATTTTTAATTAGCCTTCTTCCTTTTGGTTTGAAATTTATTTAATGAGCGGTCGCTGATATGCTATGACAGTCGCTCTTTTATTACAATCGCTATCATGTTGTTGCTGTTTTGACAGTCGCTGTTTTGAAACAATCACTATTGTGAAGTCGCTCAACAGTCGCTATTATGAACCCGAACCATATAATATGTATGCTTGGACACACTAAATCTATGCTCATGATTTCTAAAGAAATATGTGACACAATTATCTTTATTAAATCCTAACCCTGGTAAAATTCTTGACTTGTGTGACATATCCAGCCACATCCCCCTGGTCATCTGTCCATGTCACCTTGTCACCTTCCAGGTACTCCTCCTTACCTGACCAGTTCAGATCTTTCAGAAGAGCTTCCACCATTGGGACACTGACGACCATGTCCATTTGCCCAGTAAAAATTACAACCTAGCAGAAGTGAAAAATCCACAAATATAAACTTATTTCCTCAAAGATTGTATGAAACTATAGAAGTTGAATTTTGTATATCTTTTTTCTCTTTAAAAGCTTAAAATAATACTACCAGGTTAATATTTAAAAAAAAAAAAATATTCAAGGAAATCATAAAAGTAGGCCATTTTTACAAAAGAAAACATCTTAAAAAAAATAACATCTATAAAAATATTGATAAAGATATTGAGGAAAGAAAAAAAAATCTTAATTTAAACCTTATACAAGTCAAGAATTGTTTCCAATTCAACAGTGACTCCAGAGAGAAAGTCTGCTGCCATGAACTTGAGCACCTTGTCTGTAAACAAACTATATTCAGTTGGTCTGGCATGGATGGCTTGCTGAATATCACTACGGTTCAGAAAACTTTGAAAATGCCATTTGTATTCCTGAATTACATAGTACAAAAAGTAAAATTGACATTTGTTAAATTGAATAACATATAGAGCAATATTTATTTTATAATATTATATAATGGCTGTGGATTGTATGTAATGAATAATATATTTTTTAGTGTTCGAATTTCTCATAAAAATTGAAGTCTACCTTTGGTAGGTTGTTGACAAAATAATTTAAAGAGGTAATGGAATTCAAGGGAGACAATTCATGAAATATTTTTTTTAAGTCCAAAAGCTAGTGACATAATATCTTCCAAGCAAGATCTAGTTTTAACTTAAGCTTAAAATTTAACTATACTATTGCATTTGTAAATCCTTGTTAAAGATTAATCCCCACTCCTCCCCACATTAAAACAAAATATGGCTATGTAAAGTAAAGAAACTGACTTTGATTATTAGAAAGTTATTCAGTTAGTAGGTTGTCTACCTTAGTAAGAAGTAAGTTGTCTAACTCTTTGTAGCCTAAAGTCTTTTGAGGAATACTGAAAACACACTCTAAAATATCCTGGTAAAGAAATAGTTCATGGATGGTGATAGAATGAAATAGATTTTGCATATCATAGAAAACTTAAATCTTTATCTTCTATGTCAAAGACATTCTTTCTATACAGAAGAGTATCTTTTCTCATACTATCAATTTATAAATAAAGGCAACCCGATGCATTGGCCTACAATTAATTAGTAAAATGAACAAGCTTTACGATAAGAAATATTCAGTAAAAGCCTAATGGCTTGTTCGTACATAGAATTAACCTATAAAGCTGATTTTTAACGCCTTCCCTTTCTCAAGTTCCATAGCTTACATAATATTCCTTGGCTTTTTATTTAGAACTATTATAAGATCTGATAATTGTTAAATTAATTTACATGAGTCAAGATTTAAAGTTCACAAATTTTGTTTGTTACAAAACTCAAGATTATGTAAAAACTGAAAGTTTTATAAAAAGTAATTCAAAATGTCATAACTAAAAACGTTGTGTTTCAAGACCATGAAACATGTTTTTGTGATGAAATTAAACTCACCATAATGGCTTCCTGGTGTTTCCCTAAGTGATTGTGTTTATCTTTGGCATAGTTAATTTTCTCTGTAATGTCTTTTCCTTTTTTCTCACTTATCATTCCCATATTGACTAGGAGTTCTGGAAACAATGGAAGCATCTGGAAATAAAATCATATTATTGGTACAGTTGGGCAGGGCAACGTAAATGGTATATTGTTTGCTTAAAAGAAAAAGAAAACTATGCTTATGGGACATAATTTAATTGATTGGAAATATTTTTTAAAGAATGATCTCCCTTGATATATATATTTTATATCAGTTGTACTTTATACAATTTAGTTTTTTTTAATTTATGAAATTTTTACCTTCGCTGGATCACAGAGGCCTCCACCTATAAAAATACCTTTTAAATTAAAATACACTGCAGGTTCTGAAGTCATCATTTCTGTGTGAATCTTGTAGGCGAATGCTGGGACATATTTACCTGCATAAGACTAGAAGTCACACAAGTTGTCAACAATTCATGGACTGGAAATATTTTTTTTTGAAAATATATTTAAATTTAATTAATATGGGGCAAACTGAGGTCCAACTTGATTTCTTAGGTTTGAATTCCAGTTAGCATCAGGAATTTTTCCAGGTCTGGATGGTGTCCCTAATTTTATTCAGCTCTGATGGTTACTGACATTATCTTATCTTATAAGTTTACAGACGTTCCTTCTAGGTAGAAGATTATTAAGTCCACTAGGCCCAAACCTCCTGCAGGGCGACAGGGATGCGTCGATGACAGGGATAGAACCCGCGACCTGTCCGTTGGTTTTTGGTTGACAATCCGGTGAACTAATCGCAGGACCAGCCGGCTTCATTAGTTAGGGGAAAAATAAAGATAGCCCTGTGTACTAACAAGATCTGAAAGCAATATTTTACTCTATTTCTACATTTAATTAAGTCTTATCTTATCTACCGTAATATATTGCAGGCGCTCCTTCTGTAAAGAAGATTATTGTGTCATATGAAACGCAGTCTTTTCTGCTTGTAGCATTATTTTTTAGTTTTGTAAAAAAAATAGATCTATCTCAATCATTAATTTTTTCACTAAAAGTAGTTTTTATGTCTAGGGAATAGAAGTTAAACGTATGGCAATGATTACATTCATGCTTAAGTGGAACACAATGCAAATTTGAGAAAAAGTCATTATCTAAGCAATATGTTACCAAGCTGCAGGATACATAGGCCTAATCACTCACTTGTAGCCTATATCCTATATCTAATCGTGTAACCGCTTTGTTTAAAATAGTCAAATTGATCTATCCCATGTGAAACTGAGCTTCTCAACATTGTTTGTGTGAATTGCATTACTTTGTTGATAAGGTAAAAGTTTAAAAAAACAACAACAATGAAAGTGTTAAAATAAAAGTGTAGGCCTGTCAGTTTAAATAAACTTAATGAAAGTGTTTTGTTTACTTACTTGTCCACCAATGTACAGATAACTCTGTTGGTAGTCAGGGTAGAGTTGTAGGAATTGGCTCAAAAATCTTTCAGAAAAAGTATTTTAAAAAGTATTAGCATTGATCTTAGGATATCAGTGCTTGTAAGCTATTATTAGACAATGGAAATAATATGGGCATAATGTTATAAATGTAATATACTTTACCTTTAAGCCTACGGTTTTATTATACTAAATCATTTATTGCTATAAATATTTTGAAAAAGTAATATTTTTATTTCCTAATGGTATTATTATAATTATATTATTGGTAACAAGCAATTTTTTTTTTTATATTAGTGTTTGAGGTGTATGCAATTTAAAGCATTTCTGCATTTCCTACACTACATTGAATAAAGAAAATAGTTGCATCTGTAAGTGAAATGCAACATGAACATTTGAGATTAAAATGTAATATCTTACATATAGAGATTATCTGCAACATCTTGGTTGGTTTTTGATTCCCCTCCAGGCTGACAATAGCTAAATCCAACATTGACCTAACATAAATAATTTAAAGCAGACATAAGAAAATCTTTAAAAAATTTAATTTTGAAATATGGTAAAGTAATATGAAGGTGTGAACTTTGAAATATAGTAGTGTGCACTTTGAAATATTGTAGTGTACACTCAGAAATATGGTAGTGTGCACTTTGAAATATGGTAGTATGCACTCAGAAATATGGTAGTGTGCACTTTAAAATATTGTAGTGTGCACTTTAAAATATTGTAGTGTGCACTCAGAAATATGGTAGTGTGCACTTTGAAATATGGTAGTGTGCACTTTAAAATATTGTAGTGTGCACTTTAAAATATTGTAGTGTGCACTCAGAAATATGGTAGTGTGCACTTTGAAATATGGTAGTATGCACTCAGAAATATGGTAGTGTGCACTTTGAAATATGGTAGTGTGCACTTTAAAATATTGTTGTGTGCACTCAGAAATATGGTAGTGTGCACTTTGAAATATGGTAGTGTGCACTCTGAAATATGGCAGTGATTATTTAACAGCATGAAAATAAATATAAAAACCTACTGTAAATGTATACTTACAGGGTTATCCACAAATACAACAGAGAATGTATTAGTCCAGTGTATAGGTCTCTCACTTACTGTTTAGATATAAATTAAACAGAGAACGAAAAAGAAGTTACAATTAGTGTAGATATGTGTATCTCAAATTAAATACTTTGTTATCCACATTGTTTTTGTCTGTTGCAATTAACACTTTTTCTGTCTGTTGCAAATAACACTGTTTCCGTCTTTTCCAGTTGACACAATTTCTGTCTTCTCCTGTCACTGTAGATTGTATATATTTAATTTACGTAACTAACCTTGTCCGTCTTCATTGACTACTAGAGGACCAACTTCTTCAAACAACCCAATCATGGATGAATTTCCAGGACCTCCATTTAAGTAAATCAATAAAGGAGATTCTTCTGGTGAAACCTGTTCATTTGTGTGTATGTTAAAAAAAAAAAAAAAAAAAAAGCTTTAGTTGAGGAATTCGACATAAAACAGATTATACATTCTAGTAAAGACGAAGAGAAAATAAAAAAAAAATAAACCAGTGCAAAGTTTTTTTTACATTTAAATAAGAAATTAACTACTCTGCTCTAACAAGAAACATGTTTAAGTTAGTAGATAAACTAATATCGATGAATAAATTACTAATGTTTATTTAGAAAACAATATAGTAAAAATAACAAAACAAACCATCAATTAAAAATTTATAATGGAAATACATTGTTTATGGAAATAATTACGAAATGAAATGTTATAGAAGAAGGGAGGTAAGACAGCTAACCTCGGACGCCGGGAAAAACCAAAAGAAAATATTGCTGTCGTAGTGTTGGTTTACTGTAATGTATCCAGAGTAACTGTCCCTGCTTACGCCAAAAAGCTCTACTTTACTTGCTTCAATCACTGGAAAAAAACATATAATCTAGATAATTAAAGTAACAATGAAGATACTATGAAGTATGAAGTCCACAGGGGAATGAAACGGCATAGCTCCATAGTTGTAGTTAAAGAGTTATTCCCCCAAAATAAAAAGTTGTACCATTCAAAATCGCACAAACGTAAAAGGGTAAAAGTAAAAGTCATTGCTGTGAACTTAATTGTTGTGCTTTTTATGTGTTGTGATCAATTAACCTAAGCTTACTGGTGTCAGGTTGACATGTAAGTAAAAGGTTACAGCAAATATAAGCGAGGGAAAATCATCTTGACATGAAAATGCTTTATGAAGAGACACTATAAAAGAGTCAAGGTCACAAGTTCCCTTTCACAAATACAGCGACAATAATTAGGGATAAGGAAGAGGGGGTGGGTGGTGAAAGAGGCAAATGCGGAGTTGACGAATCGTTTCCTTCATTGTTAGATCTAATCTAGTAATTATTTGTATATAAGCCTAGTATATGGAGTTGTTTTCTTTTCATCTTCGCATAAGCTCAATGTGTTTCACAGGACAGTTATTGTGATACATTTGGCCATCA